>JAQISU010000234.1:2632500-3195000 GCA_029339505.1 Unio delphinus | reverse complement strand
CAAATCAAGGCATATTACCATCCCTTTGACTGTAATTGAGTGATTGCAAGGTTTGCTTTGTTTATCGTTTTTCAATAATTTATGCATTTTATTCAGGTTTATATTGAAAAGTAAAAGAATTTAACACTGCTTGCAGTGGAAAGTAGCCACAATAATGATTTGCAGACCTTTTCTTAACTTGTTATGAGTTTTGGGTAAATGTAGGTGTAACTTTATGTATTAGACAACTTTAATATGCAATTGAATTATATTATTTAAATTTACCAAGTAGCTTATGCGGTGCTAAGTTATGTCAGTGTCTGAATATTGCATAGAAACATGGACTTCCCTTGGCATCGCAAAGTTTTCCACATATTTCTCCACCTCCAACTTACTTCTTAGTTTGGGCTGCGGGAGTTTGTCAGCAGGCTTTCCATCTCCATCATCAATGTCAGTATTATCTAAACTTTGGATAGCCTTTTCAAATGTTTGTCTGGTGTTGTCCTTATGTAACAGACCTCAAGAGGATATGTCTTTTGCATTGATGCATATCTTCCCCCTTTTTGTAGGGAACATCACCAGGCTTGAAGAAATTATTGTCTATTCTTTGATTCCTCGCCCTTCCCAATAGTTTTATGCAAAAAGTAGTACTCATTTATTATTCTTCTGTATAATAAATCTTATGGAAATTTTCATCGAGTTTTATACCTTTTTTAAGATTTGGGGGTGATAAATCGCACGTTTCGATAGTTATAATAAGTTTGGAATGTCAGCTTTTATTTATGCTTCATGGGCATGCGTATTTGTCTTAGTCACAGCAGGTCAATGGCCTTTTATAATTCTGACCTATCGTATGACACACAATGTTTTGTTTGCTTTGATTGCTATGAATAGTTATGCACTGCATCTTAATTCGGTGAGAGTCAGCAAAAAAGGAAATTCCGTTTTGAAATTTAAAACGTTTAAAACTTGTCTTATAGCCAGTGAGAGGTGAAAAACAAGACGTCATGTAATTTGATAACTTGTGATGTCATACTTGCTAATGTCAGCATGTTTGAGTTTCTTTTGTGTAGCATGCATGCCTTAGAAAGGTAACATGAAGATAAAAATGCAGAAAACATTTATTTTGATAACAAGAATAAGCTACTAATAAATACATAATAACACAGCCACGTGTAATGCAGATGCAACTTAGCTATATACAATGGTGTCACATAAAATGCCAATACACTATTATCCTTGCCCACATGGCTAATTCTTTCTTACAATTATGATATAAGATCAATGAGTCAAATACATTTTTTTCTTTTCAAACAATCTGGTTATAGGACACATGGTACTAATAGTAAGGAAGAACTGTGAACCAGTCCAGAAATGGGTGAAGAAATAATAGAGTATATACGGGTTTGGTGGTCCATAATCGGTTCATAAGGAAAAGTAAAATGTTAGTAAAAAATATCCTTTGAGAGCTTATCCTTTCTGTAATTTAATAAAATATAAAAAATATTCTATTCATGCAAATGTAGTATTTGTACATGCTTAACTTAGGAGTACTCATAAAGGAATGTAGCAGCTAATTCATTTGGTGCAGAATCAATGACGTGTTTCTTGCACATGTATATCAAAACAACTGCCGCAGCTTATACACAGAAGCTTGCACCAAAGATCGTTGTGCATAGAGAAATATAGGTGTGATCAATAGAACCCAGACATTTTAAGTTATTGAATTTTGAATATGATGGTGTTTCCATATATTTACTATGGGGTTGAATTAGTCCCGAGATTTCTATAGTGTATCAGTGTCAAGATTAATCAATCAAGTCGTTGGATATTCATATGAAGGACTGATAATTGATGCATTAATTAATTCGAAACAGCAGAATACAATGATATAGACAGACTTTATTTCCAGTGGAAATCGCGTCATATAATAAGAGCTATTTTAACACATACAACATGCCGTGGATGGATAACGTTCTCTATCAGTTTGAAGACTTATGTCCATATTCTTCTGTGAGTTTACTTACTTATTAACATTTAAACTGCAAAGAGTGGATTCCATTTTACAAGCATATCGTCCAGCAATCTGCGCATACCAGCTAATAATAGACCTAATTCATTTGTATTATGTCTTGTTATCCTTGTTCGTCTTCTTGTTTGGAGTTTAACGCCAGTTTTCAACGCAAGATAATCTATTCATGGCGTGAAGAGACCATGTGAGGTAATTGGGACATATTCAGAGAGACGTGATGTTCTTTTCTCTATTTAACTTGAAGCAATCTATTCGAATAAAATGGCCTCCAAAATATTGACTATAATTGCAAAAACATAAGGTTCAAGAATTCGCAGTAAGGAAACTTTGCCCACGACCATCAGAAAAGAGAATACTGTGCAAGAATTTCATGGTGGTAAAAGAAACGATCAGTTTAATGTATATTATTATCTGATTTAATTCCGACTCTATATAAAACGTGTTGATGTCTGGTTGCAGTATACTCTTCTAAATCAAATCATGCTAATATCTGGTCACAAAATGCATCAATAACTAAAGCCAGATGATTGCAGATTAGCAACGGTTAATCTCCTCAAATCCCAGCAATACGTCTATATTCAGCATAGTATCTGCATCTAGTAATATTCCTTTCAAAGAAATCTGCAACACATGGAATGCTCATTCTTGTGTGAGATCATATGCTGTATATGTGGTGATTACTTATTGTGAAATAAAAAAACGTTTCGGTTGAAATGTTCTGAATAGTCAAATACAGAATATGTATATGATGCTTGAACTAATCAAGCAGACCTAAATAAGTGAACTATGCAGCACCTTCTAGGAATTTACACCGTCGGTCGCGTTTTTCCAAAAGTATCCAGCTCGTCACAAATTGTATATGATTGAATGATAATCATTCTTGAAGTTATATGTTAAAAGATCTACTTCTAAATGTTGTTTGTTATAAACATTAAGCGATGCCGCTGCAACTCTCGTCTGGGACTTTTATTTCACACGGATGAATTGAAAGGTTCAGCAACTGTGTCAAAATGAAGTGCTGTAATTTTTGTGTTCTTCCTTTTCATTCATTCCACTCTGAAAACATCTCAAATGGGTAATACTTTAATACTGAATTTATGACACTCGTTGAAAATGTCCAGCCTTTACTTGCCAAGGATGGCAAAAGCTGGATATTATTCAACTTGTTTTATACATTTAATCTTAAAACATTGCCAGTTCGAGATCCTCTATAATTGTCGTGACAATGACTAGACCAAGTGATAATGCTAACTGCAATGTACGCAACAGTTTAGACTATTGGAACTTTTTTATGTCTTAAATGCTTTAATTACAAAGTTGTATGAATAGCCAGTGGTACAGGTTTTTCGTTGATAATTGAAATGTACTCAAGAGTTATTTCAAGATCTACCATTTCATAAGAATTTAACATTAGTTCCGAATTCAGTTGTATTTAGTAACCTATTAGAATTGGTGTTGTGATTCGTGTTATGAAGCAACGATATGTTTCGATTAAAGGTTTTCACTTCAATAAATATGAAAGCTGTAATTTGATTAGCTGATCAATGTGAACAAATCAATATCTCTTATCAGTGTCCGTCGTCAGATTTACCTTACTTATGAGGTCCAAACCCTTAATCTGATTGGATGTTTATGTTGCTTTAGAGCTATTTCTACAGTCGTGTCAGGTATACCCTTTCAGTATACTAAAGAAAACAACAAATTAAAAGTGATAACAAATTGGGTAAAAGAGCTTCGTTACAGGTATCAGTTATAGCAGTGGAATGTAGACTATGAAAATGGTGAAGTCATTAAGTATCAAGTTCCGGACGGTATTTTGAGTTGACTGGTATTAGTTAATCATTTTAAATCAGTGTATTATAACTTGTATAATGTTTTGGAATCATTTTAAATCCGTTTATTGCTATGGGGTTTAAGAGGTATAAATCCGTAATAGTTTCATCTGCACTGTTGTGCCGAAAATTGTCCATAGTGCTCTGGACAATTGGACAAAATATACATCTGTTTTCCACGTCTATAGTCTCCAGATAAAAATGAGACTTCGAACAGACATTTACATTATCACCCGCTCACGATAATAGGGGTTTCGTGTTGTTGACGTTTGTAGTTATCAATAATAATTGGTGATGTGTTATTTCAGAAAACTGGAAGAGTCTCTGCTGGGCCAACTTAAAATGAACATCTGAAAATTGCAAATTCATAACGGTCTAAACGGATTCAAATCTTTTGCTGCTGATTGTTTAAAAAAAAAAGAATGACAGGAACGTTCAAACATTTATTCTCGGTTCTATCTCATACATAATTGTACGTGAAAATAGCAAGGAAGTTTTCGTTGTGGGCATGTTCTGGCCACCCAGCTATATTAAGGGCATACAAAGACATGTTTGACCTGTTCAACGTGGATATAATGATATAACAAACGACGATTGTTATTGTGGATTTTTTTTAATCCTCTAGAATCTCCATAATTACCACTGATCAAGCTGTAACCCAGCTGTAATTTTCATCGAAGACAATAATCTCTACAGGTTTTTGCGCGCCATGGCTATCTTTTGTATTAAACAATTTAGTCCACGTCGAATGTTGTATTTACTGTGCAGAAGGCGGTGTTGTTGGAACGAAGCCCTTGTGATTAGTCAACTTTCAGAGACGATGTTGTAAATCAAGCCCTTTAGTTTGGAAACCAGTCGTGTACAGTGTTTTAGTTTGGAAACCAGTCAAGTACAGTGTTTTAGTTTGGAAACCAGTCAAGTACAGGGTATCTTGAACGGAAAATCTATTTCTGATATCATTTAAGAATTTTCATGCGTGTTTTGCTAGCTGAGACGGGGTTTATAAACGGCAAACAAAAATAACATAATTGTTTAAAATACAAGCTAGATTATCAAGATATCGTATGTGTCTATAACAAGACGTCATAAAATGAAATCTGAAATTTGCAAAATTGGCAAGAGCGCTCCATATAAAAAAAACGTCTTAAGAGATACGTTGCCATATATCTTTGAGTCTTTTCATACAATATAAATTAGTCCACTTGAATCGCTCCAGTGGCTTAGTGATTAGAGCGTCCGCCGCAGAAACGGAGGTCGTGGGTTCTATCCCCGGCCAAGTCATACCAACGACATACAATAATGGTATTAACAGCTGTCTCGCTTGGCGCTCAGCATTAAGAGGTTAGTGTTAGGAGTGGTCGGCCTGGTGTTAGGATAATGTGACTGGGTGGCATGATGTCCCAGTGCTAGACATCACTATAAACTGTCACACTACTTACATTGTATCGATAAGACTAATTTTTAAAGCTACGTTACAAATCCCAATAACACACACGCGCTGGTTCTCTCAAAACTTGAAACATCACGTATCTGTCTGTGTACGCAATAACTTTAAGCATGATTTTTCTATTTTTATGATGTAACAACTCTAAACTTCATCTGGAACAACCTTCTTAAAATTAGTTGTTTTTTGTTTTTTGTTTAACTTTCCTCTCATCAAATATGTAAGTTAAAAGGATCCAATAATTTCACAGATTCCATCTTAATACATGTACTGTGTTTAGCCTTTCAAATCATAATTAATCCACCTGACCGGATGTAAACTTTCAAACAGTATGATTTAAAACGGAGACTGTAAGAACATGCTCTTCATGTCGATAGTAAATAGATACTCACACATATTCATATTTGTTGTCTTTATCTATCAGTCACTCTTTCTTAGCACCATTCTATTCTCATTTTGAACCAAAAGCATGTTTATGTAATATATGTATGCAAACACATTCATTCAAGCCAATACATACCCAGGCACAAGATGAAATGAAATAGACAGACATACAGACAGGAAGGCAGATAGGTGAAAGCTACATATGTCCATATATGCATAGTTTGTCTAACATCAATCTTTCTCCAAATTGTATACTCTAAAAATTTCAAGTGTTCATGGAAATAAAATTAAAGTAATCATCAAGGAGACTCGTACGTGCGCCTCTCTGTTCAAGCCTGGATGACATTTGTGCATTTGGAGAAAAAAATATCCTACCTAGATATAACATGAAAAATAAAAAAACTTAGAAATGCAAATCTAAATCAATAATAGAAAACCTTAAGACGTTTGAATTTGTTTTTCTCGTCGTTCAACCTCCAGTAACTGCAATGATTAAAGCTGTAAAAAAAACATATTTTCATTATTCCTCAAGCGAGATAAATTGCAATAACGATTGTTTTACGCAGCGATACACTTTCGCACAATCAGATAATACAACCTAGAGCATGGGATAGTAATGGAAAGATAATGAAGTTCTGAAATGGTCAGATAATATTTACATTAAAGCTAGGAACAACGCAATTTAGTGAAAATAAATTAAAACATGTAAAAATAATTGATCAACTATTGATTGAATTTCTTTTTAAAATAATGATATATCGATCTTGCTGGCGGAATGTAAGAGATATGTCTCATTTTTATCTACATCGGCGATCATTATTGATGGAACTAACCGGAAATAAGTTGCCCTGAGACGTTCTTTTACACACACACAAGCACACAGACACGCAAGCAATTGACCACGTCCATCCCCAAATATATATGTCTCCGTTTTTCCTAACCGCCTTTCCATTCGTGCATCTCAATAGTTTTCGTTCTAACTTTTTACGCCTATTGACGAAATGCCATCTGGTATGATGTTCAGAAGGGTGGGTAGACTATAATGAAAGTTTCGAATCCTGGATACAGCAACAAGAGGGGTTTAAGGGATAGGATGGGATTGGTTTAAAAGGACACATATATGTAATCTATTAGACACATATAGGTAATCTATTAGACACATATAGGTAATCTATTAGACACATATAGGTAATCCATTAGACTTGGAACGTTAGCTCCACCTACGCCGATAAAAGAGGGTTGGTCATCTTTGGTATGGTATTTCAGGAGGATGAGACGATGACGACAGAGTTATCGAATCCTGGAAGGAAATTCTATTTGTAGGTGGAAGGAGATCGTGGGGATATGGGAACTGACGGCGTATTATTTGGAGTACTGATATATGTGATGGTGATTATTGTACAATTATAATAGATAGAGTTATATATAGTTCAATAGTTATAGATGTTATAATATCAAAACTACATATCACAATTCACATTCTGAAAAGGTATTCTGTTTATTTTCTCTAAATCAATGTTTGGATAATTGTTGAAATCAGACAGAAGGGGAATTTATTTTCAAATAATGTATATCCACCGCCGACAAATAACTAATTAACACATACTTAATGCAGCCTATGGTAGCCATAATTCGCTATACCTGTTAACAGTGACACAAGTTTAAATTAAATATATTTCTTCCGGTTTTCGATCTTAGCTGTATGATTTGTTTCACAAAAAAAAAATTATAACAGGAAGATCATGAAAACATTGTTATCGCCATTACAGATCTTTTTTAAATAAAAACTTAAGTCTGGAAATTAAAACTAAAACATGTCGTTGTCTCGTCAAAATGGATTTTTTTTTATAGAGAAACAGTTGAAAAATGCTGCTTATAAATGAAAGTAACTAATTAATATCATTCCTATCTCTGAACGTACTTTCAAATCAAATGTCTTTTCACGGATCAAGCCATATGAGTGTATTATCGTGATAAATCGAATTAGTTTTCTATAAGATGAAAGAACATCGAACGTGTCATATTTCAAAAGAAGTAAGCATTATTGTCTTGTTCTACTTTCAGCTCATTTTAATGCTAAAAATACTTCTCTAATCAAACCATGGGCCATAAAGAGGTACTCATATCTATCAGCTATTCTTCCTAGCTTCCGTTTCCAAGACAACTGATGTTGCGATGACTTTCTTTAACGTCAAACATTGAGAAACTGAGTAGAATAAAAATAACTGTTTTTTTTAAGATATTTAAATTCTTTTGTAATTCTTATTACTCCAAACATATCATTTACATTCTAAAAGATGTAATGTCGAATTCGTTATTATTCATTCGAGTTTTATGTTCTTTGATATTGTAGTATCATTGTTTGTCATAACTTCATTCTTATTATTATGGAACCTCTTTCATTTGACTCAATATTTTAAATCAAGACAGCACACCGATGCTCGTGGTATATGTGGCACCATGAGCAAGAGAAACACCAGTAAATAACTTGTGCAAGTCATTTAACAATAAATTTATTGGATTTATTGATATGCTTTTATGTGGGAAGATACTGTAATCAAACGGAACGATTACGTGCTTCTTGTGGCAGTTGTTGGTCATTCTGTGCTAATAACCAGGCAATTAAATCTTGAAAGTCGACCTTTGTTCTCAGATGTGAAACTGATCGTATCGTGTATTCTTCTATATATTATGTATTATATATAATGTATGGAATGTGTGACGTGTCAGTCAAGCCGGACAGTGGAGGTGTGATTTTGTTGCCAATATGAAGTCAAATTATTGACACTAGAATGAATCAACTTTGAACTATATTGCAGGTGTATCGCTCTCAATAAAACTTTTTAATTACGCCATGCGTCTTGAATACCCTCTCTTACTTTTTTCCCCACGCCTATTCAAACAATTATAACTTTATTCATCAATAGCTAAACAAGTTTTAAAATCTGTGGCAGCACAGTGGGTCAACCGGCCTAAGAGCGGTCAGACATAAGTGAACAAATGATGCAAAAGTAAATATCCAAAGTCCAGTGGTTCAACCGACCTAAGGAGCGGCCAAACTAGGTGAAACTACTGTCGAAATAATATGTAATGTATATGGAGGCGACCGACCAAAGGGCGGCCAGACATGGCTGAAAATGATGCAAACAGAAATACAAGGCTTTGTTTCAGTAACCAATCGTTGTAAGAAAAAGTTGTTATTGTCTCCGTTGTGCAATTTCGTGGCTTGGTTTTTGTTCTCTCCTGAATCAGACAAGTCACTGGATGACCAAATCATGATTAAAAAATAGCTAGTATTGACAAAAAATATTGAATATGTAGCTGTTTACTGATCAATGTATGACATTTTATGCTTTGGTTGAGCTTATTCGATGTAGCAGAACTGGTTATACCTTTAGCTACATTTTGAACAGAAACTGTATTGCTATCAAAATCTTTAGTTTTGCGTGTATCAAGATTGATTGATTCAACAAGCATTGATGTTTTAATGTTTTCCAGCTTTGCTTTTCCACGTTTATTCGTCTCACTTGGGGTGACTGCTTGAAGATTTTGAAGGTTCACGAGACCTTCATTGATTAGGCCATTTAAACATTGGTAAAACAAATTTGTAAGCAAGATAAATTTTATTTTTTTTTTTGCTTCCAGAAATTCTAATACTAATTTTTAAGTAACCTGCATTTATAACATTTCAAATTTCTTTCTTAATGACGACAATGTCATTTATCGCTCGATCCTCTTTCCATAATTAGTAAATATCAGGTGCATCACAAATTCATCAGTGTTATTGACTCCAATCTTTGCTTGTTCCCTGATACAATAGTTATGTCTTTAATATTTCTTTCCGTACGTTCTACATACGGAGTAAAATAATAGTGTGCCATGTATTTATCAGCAATTGCTATCGCGAAGCATCCTTCCAACGCTCTCAAACGTCGTCCAATACAATTATGGTATAACTGTGTTTTATCTTTGACTCCGACGCCACAATTCAAACAATGTTTTGGTCCAGTACTTCCTTTCCTAACACTTTGTAAATAATCGCACAATAGTCACTTCGGAAATATTTTGCACAAGGTACATCAGATTTCATTATTAACCATTTACAACTATTTTTGTGTTGTTAATCATTATGTTATTTGTAAAAGTCTAATTAGTGGGGGGGGGGGGTATGGAGAGTCCTGAGAGGGGTAACACCTCTATCTGGCTAAGCAGTCGTGCAGAATAAATACTTGATTTGAATATTTATTGTGGAAAAAATCTCCCATCCACCAGTAATTGACAAATAATGGTTAAATTAATCGCTGAAGTCTTTTATTTATTTTTTCTCCAGAAAAAGACCAGATTTTTGTGGTTCTAATCTTTGTTCAGCAAAGATTGGTGCCATGGAAGCAGTGTTCTGATCGATGACTTATATATGTGAACGGATTAATTATGAGTACGCAGAATTCTCCGCTGATATTACAATGGAGACGCTCAGATTTGGCTCGTTCACTGTGCTAGCGATCTTTGATTCTCTTTATAGATTTAATTATAAGCTAAAGTTCATCATTGATTTGTTCGATTTAATAAGATCCTGCTAGTACGCCAACGACTTTCCGATCTGGGATTGGCTGTCCATTTTCATCAGGCTTGGTTTTATTTGAGAATCCCAATGTATTGTGTTGTCCTCTAATCCACTAGATGAGTCTTCTCTGATGTTTGACCAACTATAATAAAGTCATACTTGTGCTAGTGCGTTATCACATGACTGACCATTAGGCGCTTTTATTGGAATTGGAAAACCAATATCGAATTATGGCTGTGTTGACGTCGCTGATATCAGTGTGGTCGGCGGCGGCGTTGTGTTAACGATGACCTGTTCCAGTCGTTTGGTTATTTCTGCGGTCCCTATTATCTATACAGCGGATTAAAAATGTGGAGCTGGCAACATTGTCGCTGCAACTGGTATGTTTGCGTTCTAGCGATAATGATAATAAATATCCCGAATTACGGCAAATCCATTGTACTGATATTACACCGTCGTCTAACCCCCTTGACTATATCGATGATGTATTTATACACGCATACATCGCCGCATTATTTTTGTGCTCGTGCACATTTTTACTGGTACATGTGTATAATTGTTTCTCGATAATATTGATAATTCTAGCAACACCGCCAACAATAGCTGATACTGTGGCGATTGAAGTCGTTATTTAGCGGCCATCGAAGAAGCTGGATTTTGAAGTAATGATAATGACGGCATTTGTCATATGCTCGTCTATGATTTCTTGCACGGACATGCTTTATTATACCGAAAGATTGTGTGTAATTCATTATATATTATACTAAGTAATCAAAATGGGTGTTTTCGCGACGAATTCCAGACACCATCAGTACGTCATTTGTGTCTTCTGAATCCACTATGAATCTCTTCCTCGGCATGTTGATTTAACACGACCGACATAGTTCCGGCTAAGTGATCTATGGAATGATGCATAGATGAACACGGAGAGACTTTATACCTTGGTAAGCTCAGCGGTTTGTTTGATGGAGTTGTTTTGTTGCGACAATGCTGCTGATCCAGTCGCCACTGTATCCTGCGTTGATAAGCGAATTACACTATCTTGAATCTTTTTTTATTTTTCAGCGATGTCAACGAGCTGAAAGTCGGCGACTCTAAGTCTTCTACAGAAATAAATTATCGATGACTCTATGTTATTGCGAAAATCCTAAAAACGTGGTTTTATGATTATTATATTGAGATCTGAGTGTGGTCAATCCATCATTGATTGTCATGATAAAAATATTCACTAGGTGTAAAGAGCCCAAATATTGCCAGAAATAAATATATCCAGAAACACATAGCCAGAAATACAAGAGTAAATATATACATCATTGAGGCGTACCACATGAAGGTACCCCATAAAATTTGTTTAACTGGCAATAAATTGACAGCCAACCAAACTGGCACAAATATAAAGTTTATCCCCTACTGTATATATTTTTGCTGCTTAGGACGAGATAATAATTATAAAACACACTGTAACACCAACATCTGGTGACTAAAACAGCAACATTGTCTGATTCAGAAGAACACATAAACCAATCGGCGAAATTATGTATAACAAAATGTTTCTTACAACGAATGGTTACTGAAACATGGCCTTCTATATTTATTTCGTGGCATTTTCACCCGTCTGATCGCCCTTTAATCGGTTGACCCCCTGGACACTGGGCGGTTTTTTTAACGTTATTTTTACCTAATCTGACCGCTCTTTAGGTCGGTTGACCCTCCTCAAGACGTTGGATATTTTCTTTTGCATATTTTTGTCACCCATGTCTGGCCGCCCTTAGGTCAGTTGATACCCTGTGCTGCTAAATCTTTCAATTTTGTATGTATACCTTGCAATAATATTTAACGTTATTTTCCTTCATCGGAATCGGCATGTATCCACGTTGGCCACCTTCTTCAAACAGATATCAAAGATAACTAGTCTCGTTTGATGGTTTGAAGTCCTTGTTATTATTATGTCATACCTAGGTTATGGAAGTAAAATGTTTTTCGAACGACACACTAAGGCAATCAATCACTCTGGTATGTGTGAAGATCGGATCAGCGACTCTTGGATTACATGTCCAACGCACCGGCAATAGAACTAGGTCAGTTCATATTCAAAGATTATTCTAAAAATCTTTATTATACTAAACATAGTCTAAAAGAAATTAAACTCATTCTGAACTTATTTTGAGATACTCTTACCGGGAATAAAAAGAAACGGTTGACAGCGATAATGGGTTTGCCATTTTGACGATCTTGGTTGTGCTGGTGCGATATTATTACTTTAGTCGATCCGAAACCGAGGATTACCCATTGCGCTTCAGACAAATAGAGGCTGAGATATCTAGCCGTAGTTTAATACATATGCAAGCTGCCGTTTACAGAATCGATTTTTTTTTTCCATTTTATTTCTTTGTGTGTGAATACGACTTTATTTCAGCTTGATTAATTATTGGTTGGAACATGTATCAACTCTCATACCGCCAAATTGCATACGCAATGTTTAG
Source organism: Unio delphinus (assembly GCA_029339505.1). Classification (NCBI taxonomy): domain Eukaryota; kingdom Metazoa; phylum Mollusca; class Bivalvia; order Unionida; family Unionidae; genus Unio; species Unio delphinus. The sequence continues at coordinate 3,182,282 of JAQISU010000234.1, read as the reverse complement.
TGTAGTTCTATAAATAAACGAGAAAGAAAAAACATATAAAAGGAAAGTACTTCCTTACCGCCCCTCACTCCCCAACCAAAAGCAAACAAAGAAGCATTATATATATATATATATGGATAATGTACATTGTAATAAATAATGGTATCAATCTGATATTGTTATTGCTAGTGTTTGCAACAGCTATAAATGGGAAATATTGGTTAAGAAATTAAAAGTGATTTATGGCATGCTTGTCTTTATTGTTAGAACGCTTGCATTGAACATCATAAGATTTATTATTGAAAACTAAGCTGGTCACCTAACAGATGCCGTTAGTATTATTGTTGTCTCGTTTTTTTGAAAACAACAAAATTTTCATATAAATAATAACGTACATTATTAGAAGGGAGCCCAAGTTGCTGAGTGGCTTAATGTGCTCACCTTTCCCGGATCGCTCCCAGATGACAATCAACAACTTTATTAGATACTCTTTATTTTCTCCATGAACTTTATATTGTCAGAATCGTACAGTATTTATCCATACTGTACTGCTTCATGCTGCACGACACTTGGATGTAAAATAGTATCGTGTGTTATGGACTCCTGATTTATTGTAAGCAAACAATGTATGCTGATGTAGCAGGCGTTTTCATTTCTAATATTTGCCCGTGGATGAAATATGCAAGATGATTGAACCATTTGAAAAGAGAGATTATAAGGTTCACAATATAAATGAGTGCACTGTGTCATAAAAAAGAAACTTTCAACCAAGCAAGCGACGACTGAAAACGATACCAGGAATGTCCAATGACGATTTTGTGAAAACAAACGTGAGAATGCAGCACGTAAACATTTAAACGCCTATTTGCCTGAAATGTTCATAACGATTTATAATTTGAATGATCCAGGAATGTAGGCCTGGTTCTCTAGTGTCTATAAAATACAATAGCATAAAATTGCATAATATGATCAAATGGCAGCCTAATTTATAAGTAATTTAAATCAATGAATTAGACAACTGTATAGCTGAAGAAGAAAAGCAAAAATCTCAGTCCAATTAGGTTAAGATGACGAAAAATCCTTATATTCCGCTGGCAAAATGGGCTTGTACACGCAGCAACTTTGGAAATTTTCCATGTTTTACTTTTCTGTAAAAATGTTTTTATTTGTAGTACACGTCTTATATGCCATGTAACTGGCTTCCGTCCAATACAGAGTAGACAAGTGGTAGGCCGTAAAAGCGTGTGATCTATAGCTAGCACTAAAAATTGGAAATAAATGCACTCACCTTTCTGATTCTGGCCTTTCTCACAATGTAATTGCTTTGTTGCTTTTAAGAAATCTATGGATTCCAAAAATGTATAAACGTCGCGAAAATGCATTGCAGTTAAACTACGGAAATACGTTTGCATAGGAGAATTTGACAGAGATCCAACATACATTCCAAAGGAGAATTTACCGCACTCCGAAAGAAAATAAGTGGAGTACAATCCTAGTTATACAAAACATTTTTATACACAGAGTATAGTCTAGGTAAACCACGATGGTATACGATCTATGTTAGTTAAGACGGTTTTAGACAAGATGTGTTTAGACATAGAGTATGATCTACATGATGAAGTTAGACATAGGGCATTATGTAAGTTATACAATAAATATTTAGACATGCGGCATGGTGTAAGTTATACAAAACAGCTTTAGACACAAAGTATTATCTATGTTATACAAGACAGATTTAGACATTGAGCATTATCTATGTTATACAAGACAGATTTAGACAGATCATATAGCATGTTGTAAGTTATGCGAGACAGATTTAGACATAGAGTATTATCTATGTTATACAAGACATATTTAGACATACGGCACGATGTAAGTTATACAAGGACGATTTAGACATAGAGCACGACGTATTTATACAAGACATATTATTACATAAAGCACGATGTAAGTTACACAAGAAAGATTTGGACATAGAGCCCCATGTAAGTTATACAAGACATATTTCTACATAGAGCCCGATGTAAGTTATACGACAGATTTAGACATACAGCACGATGTAAGTTTATACAAAACAGATTTAGACATTGAGACCGATGTAAGTTATACAACGCAGATTTGCACAGAGTACGATGTAAGTTTATACAAAACAGATTTAGACATAGAGCGTGTTCAAAGTTATACAATAAAGATTTAGACATAGACCATGTTCCAAGTTATATAAGACGGAGTTAGACATCGATTATGATATAACTATGGAAGACGGACTTAGATATGAACTATGATTTATGTTGTGCCATAATATAATGTATATTTAATTTTGTTTTATTTTTTGGCTTTTATCAAAGGTTTTATGATATGTATATCTAAATTTTGTAACTGTTAAGACTTGATAACGTGATGTATTTTGGCTGTAGAACTTTGATGCACGTACACACAGTTATATTCCTTTTATCATTCCAAAACCCCATACCAGGGCATAAACGCAGACTTACCTGGAATAGGCACGTATAGATTTAGAGTCAAGCAATCCTCATGCTGCGAAATAGTAAATGGGGCTATCCTCTTCAGTTGTTGTACACTGTTCTTTGGTAGAAATCTAGACAAGTCATTTTCATTGATGATCTTTTGGTAGCACACTGGGCGCAATGAAAACGCCAGATATGTATATTTCCTCTTTTCTTGGGAACTTGAAGGGGGCATAAATCTCATTCGATCTCCATATGTCATGCCATATTCTATCCCTCTGAATGTTTCTATAGGTTTCAAATTGGCGTCTGAAAATTCTACAAGAGCTCCTCTTAGGGTTCCGTCCTTTGTTTTAATTGTCCGTGTACCCATTTGTTTGGTGAAAACTCTAGCTTCGTTGACGCTGGGAAATAGAAGAATATTAATAATAACATTTATGACCGAAAATAAACACATGTCTCTCATAGTGTCTATCTTATAGCTGCTGCATTTATCAATGAATCGTCTCGCGCGAATTCGGTTCAGCAGATTGAATAATTCCGTCGATATCATTTGATAATACGAGCAAGATTTAACCGCAGCTGTACGCCAGTGGAATTCATAGTTTATCAATGAATTCCGACTCATTCTCCATCAAAGAGTTAGATACGGTCTTCCTGACATATAGGATTAACACAATGAAGTGAGAGTCGTTTATCGATCGGTTTTGGCTCCGTGTGTTTTTTGGTAGGAAGGAAAGGTTAAATCGGAACGCACATTTAAATCCGATAACGATTTCTATGTTGTAGCAAAGCGTGTGCCTCGATGATCAGAAATAATTTGCAGGGATTGGAATGAGGTTTCTAGAAAGAAATTAATACAAAATCAGGTCGAACATGTACATACATTGTCTTAAAGCGGTTTTTTTTTACCTTTATCTGAGGACTGGATTGGGATGTTGGTAATTTCCACGCTGAGCATTAGCAGAATCGATGACCAATAGCATGGTTGTATGTAATGAATGTGTGCGGATGGTTCATTTAATAAAGTTCCTTATACGCTAGTGTTCAATATTCCAGAATTCGTCACACCTAACTAAAGATGCAAAAGTTCCGTTCTTAACTCTCTGTCTGTCTGTCTGTCTGTCTCTCTGTCTCTCTCTCATACAGAACACAAACTGATTTCCTCAAAATATTACGTTGGAGAGAGAGAGAGAGAGAGAGAGAGAGAGAGAGAGAGAGAGAGAGAGAGAGAGAGATTAAACGTGAACAACAGGTACCGCCAATCAAAAAAGAATCTTATCATTCAAGGTATTTCATGTGTAATGAAGTTCTGTAGTATAATAATTAATATATATTGCAAATTAGTCCTAAAACTTAACGTAATATATTTTATGTCTCCCTTTTAAAATGTAATTTGATACAAGTTCCGCTTTATTTACATTATATGATGATCCGATATCTTAATCGATGAAAAATTAATTTCAAATAAAAATGTATTGTTGACAATTCAGAATTGCTACAGAAGAACAAAAGATATGCTTGCAACTTTATTTCCTGACCAGTTGTTACATTTGTAACCTAAATCATGAAGTGAAATCAGGGTAACGACTCATTAAACACATTTGTAACCTAAATCATGAAGTGAAATCAGGGTAACGACTCATTAAACACATTTGTAACCTAAATCATGAAGTGAAATCAGGGTAACGACTCATTAAACACATTTGTAACCTAAATCATGAAGTGAAATCAGGGTAACGACTCATTAAACACATTTGTAACCTAAATCATGAAGTGAAATCAGGGTAACGACTCATTAAACACATTTGTAACCTAAAATCATGAAGTGAAATCAGGGTAACGACTCATTAAACACATTGCATACTAAAACGTTGTCATTTAGATAATTATACTTATAATGGGCAAATAATGACAATTCATAGAATTTGTAATTTTGTCAAAATAGAACATGGTTGCATACAAAGTGTAGGCATTATATTTAGTCACAATAAAATCTCTGAGAGAGTCATTAAACAAATGAAGTAAAGAATTTGATTGTAGGACATAATCTGAAGGCTACATCTCTATATTCAATGTCTGTTTGATTGTTTGGATATGTATACAGTTTTATGATACATAATTTCAACATTACAAAGTTAAACACACATCATCTGCACAATGCTGACCTGGTAAGTTTACTTCCCCTTACACATCGATGTTGTGAAGGTCACATCGTCTGACTTGTATGCACACACTAATGATGTGAGAACTGTATCAAATAAGTGTCTATCCTCTTATTTATAAAATAATGTTTATAAATCATATCAACGAAACGAAACGTGCATGTTGCACTATTAAATTTAGTTTAAAAAAGTCTTTCATGCGAAAATGTATTAATATTGATTTAGATTATTAACAGTGATGTCTTACAACCATGGCAAAATTAGTTTCGCACACATTTGTTACCTGCAATCATATCATTCAAGATTTCAGAGCATCTTACATGGCCATAACTTATTAAAATATATTTCTATTAATATCCGACAATCTTAATTTACTCTGGAGTAAACATTAGAAGGACTTCCTTCAAATAGCATACTCCTTCCAAACATTGTTATGCTAAATTGCGGTTACTTGTTAAAGTATATGATGTGCACACACACACACACACACACACACACAAACACACACACACACACATAAAAAGAGGCTGGAATACGGTTTTCTGTGGTATTCTACGAACTTGCAGCAGATCACCTCTGCACTATCTGCCATCTTGACGTATCAGTCCCTACCAACACAACCCCTTACACACACACAGACACACACACACAGACACACACACACCTTCTTTTACTACTATGAGAAACTTTATAATGATAAATATAACCAAACTAACAACTTATCAGCCGGTAACATGACTCAGCCGGGTTTCGAACCCACAACCTCTCAAATTCGAGGCAGGTGCTCAAACCTCTAGGCCACTAGAGCGAGCCTGATGATGAAGACCAATAATAATGAGGAGAGAGAGAGAGAGAGAGAGAGAGAGAGAGAGAGAGAGAGAGAGAGAGAGAGAGAGAGAGAGAGAGAGAGAGAGAGAGAGAGAGAGAGAGAAAGAGAGACAGACAGACAGACAGACAGACAGACATAGAGACACAGAGACACAGAGAGAGAAAGAGACAGACAGATAGTCTCTGATTTGTAATATTGGTAATCCGTTTTGCCCCTATATACGTTTTTCTTATTTATTAAAATTTCTAAAACAAACATACTTAGTAACATGTGTGCTTGTTTCCTGTATAATATTTACTTGTACTGTAGCACTCACAACATTTAATGACGCCGTGAGAAATGTATGATTTGATTATAGTTTACAATACGAAATATCAGTGTTAGCCCATTTTCACACGTTGCATATGCTACAGACCTTTGTAGATGTTGTCACCAAAGATAATTTTATGAACAACTGTATATTGTACATTTTAATCATTATTTACTCTACTGTCATAATATTGGTATTGTGTCATCGTTTGCTTTCACTAGAAACGCTGTCATGTATGGGAACTATGCTGTCCCAAACATCTGGGAGATTGGAACCATTTTTAAATATATAGTTTGGAAAAAATTATTATATGTAATGCATCATCAGCAATAATATAGATATATATATATATATATATATATATATATATATATATATATATATATATATATATATATATATATATATATATATATATATATATATATATATATTGATTTAGTTCTGATCTGGATGGAGTTCTAACGCCACGCTAGACTTTTATTTTTAACAGAAATACCCATATCTGCAAAGAAATTTAAGTTTCATCTGGGAATAAAAAGGATGAAATTATCTCCCTGTCTTTCTTCTTCTTTTTCTTTCTCACAAAACAGTAAGAGGATACAAACAGGGCATGGTTCCTTGAATCACGAGGATCAAGTGTTGGTTTTATAAACAGAACCTTTACAATAACATTTTTAAAAATGATGTCAATTACCTCGATTGGAGAGAATTATGGTTAACATGGGTTGAGGAAGGCAATATTGAATATAAGCACTCTAGCAACAGTGATATCAGAATCCGATGTAAATCAGGTGACTTTGGGGCACTCTTCGTCATAACTGTGTGTGTTGATCCATATAGACAGGTTCAAATGATGTTAAAGGTAAGTAAGTGATGATGAGTCAATTCAAATTGTGTTGTCATGTTTTTCTTTAATGGATCGCCCTTTGTCACGGAAAAAACTTGCAAACAGGCCAGGAAGGTGGACCGGAGAAAATGTCGTTGGAAGTTATGTATATTTATTCCTTGACATTTGTATGTTTGTAATCTCGCAGATATCTTTACGACTGGAACTCTCAGGGACTTTAGTACTGTAGTAGGATGATTTTGCTTCATGATAGATGTTTATAACGTTCTTTTTCGTCGCTTCTTATATCATTTCTTGGAATTATATTATATTATTAAACCATTATTGGACCATGAGTTGAATTATTTTTTTTATTGAATATCGCCGAACTGTTGTTCGAAAATCAGAATTCAGGTCAATTATGTGCATCAAAATATATTACATTGCACCTCATGAAAGAAATTTCAATGGGCTTGTCTGTGTAGTATTCAACATAAGTTCTACCATGGAATTCCTTTAGCTCGCTAATGCAAAATACACAATCTTGTGACCCCATATTTGCTGAGTTGGTATTAGAAGAAGAAGAAATAATGCAAAAAGAGGACATCATTTATATCTGAGTATCATTACTATTATGTATATTTGATTTAATTTATATTTAATTGAATTAATTTAATTGTTCGCGTGTTCGTTTTAAAATAATTTATTATATTACATGCTATTGCAACATGATTTGTTTTACTAGACTTTATATTTTCTAGAAATTCATTGTTTCGAATACCTAATATTAGAACTTTGTTTCTAATGCTGACCTAGTTCATAACCTTAATTCATGATTTGAACTAAACAACTTTGTTATTTTTTATATTCGTTCTTAGTGTAGGATTCATAGAGTGAAATAGAGGACGTACTAGGCGTACGTCACATTAGACATGTAAATAGTTTCTATTTTGTTCTAGAAACATGTAGGAATTATTTATAAATTCTTGTTTTAACGGTTTGGTTACTCTAATCCGGACGTCTGTTTTGCGCAGTAGCCATATTTAACAGTGATGTTTTGGGAAATAATTTCAATTGGGCTTTAACCATTAAGACGTCAAAGTGTTTTACTTTTTTGCTGTGACCAGTTTGAGCTTATAGTTTTAATTTTTATTCTTCAAATTATTTGAATTCTAAGAGATTATTTTCTTTGGAAATACTTTGCTCAGATTTAATTATTGTACAAAGATAGTTATCGAATTTTCAGAATTAAAACTAAGAACTGTAGACAAATCAGTTCTAAATTGACTACAGCATACGTCATCACCTTCCATTTTGTACTCGATTCAGCTTCATTAGAACAATTTATTTTTTAAATTCTTGTATTATTCTTGGATTGGTTTTCCAAACACCGTAATGTCATTTTATCATATTTACCTTGTTTTCTAGGGAAATAAATTATTTGTCAAGTTTTACAAAACTTGTTGTATTCACTCTTTTCTTGTTACTGTTAAAAAAGAGCCTGTTTATATATTGTTTTATTTCATTTTGTTTGTCTTGGGGTTTTGTTTTGAGGTTTTCTTTGCTTAGTTTTTGACGTTCGATTTTAGGTTTCTTTTTCTGATCTACTGCCAAATACATATTCAGTCTGAAATAATGTGATAGGTTTAATTTGATTTTCTTGTTAATAAAATTAGCACAGATTGATTGCCGGACACGCTTTGAATTAATTCAGCGGCGTTTATCACACCTTTGACGTTAACACACACCTTTGAATTTAACACACTATTGTTGGTTGGTTTTAGCTTAGCTACCACAAATAAATGTACTATCAAAATCGTTATGAAGTAACTTATTTATTAACAAATTCATTTATTTACGAATTCGAATAGTTTATTGCATTGTTCTATTCAATTAAAGACACGTGTTTCTAGATTGTATGCATTGTGTGGCGTCATCAACATTTCCTAAAAGACCAACCGAGACAGCAAGTCAATCACCTGTGGCAGGTTTGAATCGTTGTACGATGGCATTCAAGCTATCAGTCCATGGTAACGAATGATATTGAGATGGTTTATCCTCTTTAGATAAGTCAATGATCAGTTTTTATTTTCCACAATTAATCAAGGATGGGTATGCCTGTCCGTACTTGATTTTTGTGAATTTCAATGTATCGACTTAAAAATAGTGTTTTCCCTTTGTAAGTAAATACATACAGTGAATAGACTCAGAGCTCTAAGAGCCGATGTTGATAATTGTATTAATAATGTCCATTTTTAGGTGCAGATTCATGTTCTCTGCATTGCGGCCTGTGTCCTAAAACCGCCATCTTGAAGGTGGGTACAGAACAAAACCCAGTGATCTTCAGGAGTTAAATCGGATAATATACACATCAATGATGTCTTATACAATGTTGCATAGCAGTATTCCGACATTACCTTTGACAACCATGAAACGTTTATCATGGACATGTTGGCAAGGGACGGTTTACATAGGATATAGGGACGGTTTACATAGGATATGACTGTACTCCTGCTATAGTGCATAACATAGAGCGAAAGATAAGAACAGGTCATGGCAAGTTGTTAGCAAATGCTTCTATAGTCCATCATGTACATCAGTGTTGTAGCTTTTATTATACGTGTTACACAGGCAGCCTCCCTATACATACAGACAAGTAGAAAATGTAGAAAACGAAAGTTAGCCAAAATCAATGCAACAGTTTGTACCCTACGTTCAGGGCCGGCGCTTCCTCTAGGCGAATAAGACAATCGCCTAGGGCGTTGGGCTAAGTGTTTATTTCATGAAGGGCGGGTGGGGGGGGGGGAGCGTGAGTGAAAGGGGGCGCCAGATATCTGATCTCGCCTAGGGCACCAAAATGCCTTGCACAGGCGCTGCCTACGTTGACGCCGTCGCTCATTGCGTTGAAAGAATGCCCACTGCATGAACTTTACTAGATCTAGTGGTCCCGATTCTGAATGTTAGGTACCAAGTCTGTAATGACTTTCAAGGAAACGAACGCCAAACACTTAACCATTGTTTAGCAATAATGTTGTTAATAAATTCGAAATTCATGGTGCAGACGAAACAAATGCTAATCTCTCAAACGATGAGAATGCGAGCTTTTGTGAAAATTGTGTTAAATCCACGTAGAAGAAAACAAAGAGAAGGAGAAATCACATGTTTCAGAACGGTGGTGGTGAATTCAGCAAGCGTAGTAAAGTAAATGTAAACGTGTTCATGAAGTGTCCTGGAAAACAGAAGCGAGCCAAAACGATACAGCAGGGTGATTTGGACGGTAATGTTACCTACAAAATTACCACAGAAGCCCCATTAAACCCAAGAGGTAGTGAGATGCTTGTGATTGAACGGAACATTTTTAAAAAGTACCCCAAAAGAGGCCTTGTGTGACAGATGTTTTTGTATCCATGACGGCAGTAAAAGCCATCCAATACAATCAAAGGATCCATTACAAAATTAGATACCGTACAGGAAACGACAATTTAAGAAAAGGCACGCGTACCAGCTTCTAAGTTCAAAAAAAGGTATGTTAATACATTATGTGGGTGATCACCAAAAAGCAAAACTGCAATTCCACAAAAATAATAACTCCGGTAATGAATTTGTAAGATTTTGTAAGAACAAAAACTCTATGAATATTGAAATTAAGAAAACTGCTGCCAATCTTATGAAAACGCCACCTGTAATACATAAAGAATTGATAGGAAAGGCAACCTCAGGCATTCAAATAGGTTTCAGAACTTTGCTAAATGCGAAACAAGTGAAAACTCATTTGGACAAAGCTAATGCCGCGAGAATCTTGCCACAATACTCCAGATATAATTTACTACAAATGTCCTATCACCTCTAAACAAATGTAAATCAAGTTGACATTTATTCTTCTGTAACTTGTGTTGTCGGCACGTCGGAAGTCATGAGAGAGTTCAACGAACTGTTAAATAATGGATGCTACCTTAAAATGTTACATAGACACGATGTACAAACATAGTGAATTATTTACTTCGTCATTAACATTTCAACCTGAATTATTTGAGGGAGCGCTTGTATACCTGTAGCGTTTAAGCTGCACGAAAAACGAGACCAGAAACACTAAAAACGGTTTCTGGCATTTGAAGTGAAACAAAATCCAATCGGCAATTCAAAAAACATCATATTACAACCGATAGAGAAAACGGCATAACAAATCCAAGAAGATATATCTCACATAATGTACACAATGGTTTCTGCTGGATTCATTATTTACAGGACGTGAAACAGTGCTAAACTCCTTAAAGACAACACAAGAGCAGAATATTTCCATGATGACATTGGAGATTGCTGAAAATATTCTAGAATATGAAATGTATATCTTTCTGTATATACAACAATAATAGTGATGAAACGCACAGACACATTTCAGAAACCGTCTATCTACCATTAATATCTTACTTATTCTACCCGGATTGAAACGTTCATTTTGAATTTAATATTTAATAAAAGTGCTATAATAATCAGATTTGTAAGAACTTATTTAACGTAAGTAAATGAAACAGTTGGTTAATAAAGATTTTTATACCTAAACTAAATCGAAATGATAGATAATTCTCTAGTAACTACTGAATGCAGTGCTTGTCATGATATTGGTAGTCAAACACTGTAAATGCATCAAGTGTGAATGCAGGCTTGTACTGGGCATTATAATTGTTTAAAGCGATAAATTTTTAAAGCATGCGATTTATCCTATAGCATAAGATACGCAATGTTTTTTTTTTATAGTTTCTGAAAATGCTTTATTTACTATTATGTGATGTATATTGCATAGTATGTGATGGGCATTTCGTATTATATGTTACATGTGCTTTACTGTACATTTGCTATTATATCGAACATTTAGTATTGCATGATGGCTTAGATTAGCTACTATTTTTTTGTGGTGAGAAAAAAAAACTTGCATACGCTATGCAAACATTTTATGTAATGTGGTTGTTTTATTATACGATGCGTCTCTTTGTTACATGATGTTCACTTTTTCTCAGTGAGAATCTAGTGATGCACCGATTATGAAAGAAATCGATTTGCCAAAAAAATATTATTAACATGTGATTAGATTACATCTCACATGACCGCTCTGTCATACCTACACGTACTTGAGCACAACAATATTATATATCCTTTTAGATGACGCCATCGGAGTCATATTGGAGGAAAACGCTAGTTTTATTTTACCATTAAATAGTTTACCGAAAACATCCATTTCAGCTTTAGAAAATTCCAATTTACATGAAAGGGTCAAGTATTAGAGCTTATGAAACAACAAAATATGGACTTTTGCAATGTTTCCTTTGAATAATACACAAAATTATGGAAGTGCAAAACCACTGATAATGATGACGACGATCCCCAATCCGTTCTCGGCACATGGGATGGATCCATTGCAGAGATCAAATCCCTCAAACTATGCATCCCTATGAATGACTATAGTATAAGAAACGCTTTATCTCAGAAGAGAGTAGTGGCCTTTTTGTTGATCCTACGTTTGTATCTTATATATCTAGATTGTGTAATTATTCACCAGGTACAAGGCGTGAGTGGATTTCTTACAAAATAAATTGTCTTTGCTTTATAATCCCTCCTCCATAATTCATTGAGAAGTTGGAGAAATACAAGCAAATTATAAACTGTAAGAAAAACCTACCAACAGACCTTTTAAATGCATGACCTTGATTCCAAAAGAAATGGAACTTAATAAGAGCGTATGTCACACATAAAACAATTTTTACTGCATAATCAATAATCACATATCTTTGGTATGTTTATATGTCTCCATAATCTTCATTTGATGACATTAAGACAGCAGTCCTATCGATTGCTACTGATGGTTTGTACTTTATGTTGACTGTTACTCCGTCACCGGCCATAACGTCTTTCCAACTATCAGCCATTTGAACATCAACAATGGCCATTTCCTTCATACAAACAGAAAGTGTATTCGGAATAGTATGGGACGGTAACCCTTCCACTTCTGTTGTGACATGGTCTACTAGTTCTGTGACAGTGGTCAGAGCTAGAATTCAAAATATCCACCTTGGTCCTAAAGGCTTTACCTTGGAAATGGGGTGTGGTAATTTGGGCACCTTAGCACACAGTCTCAAATACATCTCGACGAGGAGTTTCAGTTAATACATCCGTTGCTCAGCATACCAGTTGAAGTATAATTAACGGGTACTAGCAGTGGATTGTCCACGGGCACTGAAGGACCCTTTCTAAAACACTAAAAAAGATCCAGATATGTCGTATTCAGTTTTTTTAAATAAATATTGTTTAACAATTATTTTGCCGTTGCAAACATGTGTCACTTGCGAATGGAAATTAATGCGTTCATTGTTCTCGCAGTCTATCTACCAAACCTCTACTTCATGTTGAAATGATAGGATCAAATATTGCAAAGAATGTTTTTCGTCGATACAGTACTTGATCATTAAATCATACTTCATAACTGACTCTAGAGCTTCCAAAAATATTTGTGAATCTTCGTTTGGATAATATATATGTATTCGTTTAATTTTGATAAGTATAAGCTTATTTATCAAGTACCTCGATGATGAATTTTGACCTGGATCTGGTCCTTTGCAATTTTAGTCACGTGACTACACAACTCTCGCAAAATACATGTCAATGACATCAACGGTCATACAGCCACATGATATTAACAATACGCCATTTCTAGTGTTGCTGTAGGAAAGCAAATCGAACATAAAAATGAAATTCAGGTAAATTTTGATTAGAAAAATGAAGAAACATAAATTTCCCAAACTATTTATTGCGAAAACAACGACCGAAAACTGTAAAATAAATGTAAATGTTGCACGATTCGAAGAAAACCAAATTCATTACACAGACAGCACGGCAAGGTGGTAGTCACGTGAGACAAACAAAAACATCGCTGACACATGCTCTGTACTTCTTGAAAATAGTTTTATCCACCCATCTGCACTACTGGCAGGTTTATGGCCGTTCACAGAATCAATATGTTGAGAATTAGGTGGGCACTATATTTATTTACGGGACTACTTTATAATGTGTCCAAATTATATGTACAACAACTTTGGAAATTTGTTTATTGTCAATATCACGTGACTGTATGACCTCTGATATCATTTACATGTAGGCTGCGAGATTTGTGTAGTCATGTGAATAGAATGTAAATAGCCAGCTCCAGGTCAAATTTCAGCAACTATGTACTTTCTTCTCGTCTGTCAGCAGATTAAAGGCATAACAACTGCTATGCTCACGCTTTTTGAGAAAATAAATTATATTCCTATCGATTTTATGCAGGTAGATCTCGATGAAAGATAGTTCAAGTTTGCTGGGTTGGCAAGTAAGCGGCTACCCCATGCCGACACCATTTTGGTCGTAATTCATATATGAGACTTATTTCACAATACCTGACATATCTCGAAATCTAACCCACATTTCATCTATGTAGCAATACGGAACTATAGAGCCAGATAGTTGTGCCAAACTTGTAAACTTGTTCATTATCAAGGTTGAGTTTAAAACTAGTAAGCACATATTTATAGCTCTAAAAAAAGATTCTTCAGTCATTGACCAATGGGTCAAGCACATAATTCATATATAAATAACAATGGTGAAGCTAGCAATAATTTTTCATACGTAATACTATTTTCCAGTATGAATGTTTAGTCTTGCTCTACTCAACGATTCAATCTTAGAAATTCAATTTTGAATAAAATTTTCTTTCAAGTATTGCTTTTCTACTTGTAGGAAACCAGCAACATAAAATACACATTGCTAAAACCATACCTGCCCAACCCGAGCGTTTCTAAAACTTCACTAATTTTAATTATCAGATTTGAGTTAATTACCCAACTTTCTATGTTTCCTTGTGCTATAGTTGACAATGTTTATGAGACGTTTCATAATTCTAAAGCGGCCGAAGATTCTAAAAGAAACTCTCCGATTCGTCTCAGACAATATCATTATGTCTTGATTATTTAACAACTATAATACTTTTATAAAATGTAGATGTGGGTCCTTTATAGGCATTTCCTTGTATAATTTACCACCCTAATGTAAACAATGATAGAAGTGGAACAATAATACTATCAAATAAATTGTATAACGTTCCTATGAATCTTAAAGTTCTGAATGAACTTTAGCCATATTCCAAAATAGAAACAACGCTGGAAGTGTTGATGTGCCTGTGATGACCTGAATGCTAATGATGTTCCAGCAGTCTTTTGCTTAAACGCATCGAAACCTGTTTCCAAGATTATTATTTCCGGTGATCACTCTCTATTTCCAGCGATAAGTACTTTGAAGCAATAAATTCCGTCCAATAATTTCATTCTAGAAGGTTCTGGATGGTTACACATTGGCCTGATGAATAGTGGGTTCTTCTACGGTGAAAGAGCTAATTCGACGAATTAGACAATCCTCCACACGTTTATAACTTCTGTTCATAACAGTCAATTCCCCAACACCCATCATATCATCTATTCATCAAATTTATAAACAAAATCCACTCAAAAATGTAAATGTAGATTTATTGACAGTCATATGAAAGCTAATGTACATGTGTATTTACACTATATTGTTAATGTACTCAAACCACCCTGCACCATAGCTTCTTTTATCGGACGGTTCACTGTATAATTTTGCAAACAAACCGTACGTCAACCAGTTATACGGCCACAAATGTTAAGACTTTACAACAACTTAAAACTTTTCCTAACACTTGACTCCCATTCTGAACAGAACAGAACAGATCAAAACTTTCATGAATAAAAATAAATCTTAGGCCACACAGAGGTGAACCGTTTAAATACCACACCAACTATTATATTTACGACGGCGTCATTAACATTAATCATAGTTCAGCGTTTACAATCGAATGATCAAGAAGAATATACATTCTGATGTATGTGGGATAATTTTGGTACATAAGTGGGACATTGTTAAGGTAGAATACTATGATTTCCTAGAATGTAACAGCAGTTGTAAAAGAGACAAAATAGTATGGGATTGTGAGGTATGGAAGATTTCCGCTTCCAGAAAAAGCACCAAGTGTATGATATTGCATGAATGTAGCGAGTATGAAACAAGATTTATAACTTTCCAAAGGAAGGTTTGTGGTAATAGAATGGTTTTTGAAACATGCCCCTTTTTGTACTCTTTGGAACAAATGAACAAATAATGGTGTTCGTCATGGTGTCATTTTTATCGCAATGATTAAAGGACACATAGTATTATAGTATTTCGTTCTGTGCTACCGTTATTGTACACAATCTCGAGCACACACACAAAAGCTCGCACACACCCTCACTCACATGTAAACACATTGAACAAGTTACATTGGTTTTAATCTTATGTTTTGATTGGTGTTTGCTATTGCACTTGGAAATCGTACCAAACATGAATTTCCTTGTCTGAGACAAGGGAGATCAATCCCTTGCCGCATATATCGCATATATGCCGAATAATCACCGTGAACACATTCGTTGAGGCTAGTAAGAAAGACTCAGGCTAACAATTTCACTTCTCCCGTCATTCACGACGTAAAGTTCCATATTTTTAAAAGAAATTGACACCGGCTTCCGAAGTGATCTTGTTCTTAAAACTTGCAAGAGGTCTCCATTCATGGAAACTAAATGGATACATGCTGGTCGCTCGTTAAGAATACAAAGATTTCCCTGCTGATCTTCTGTAATTCCTCGAGGAGTGGACAATTCTTTATTTTGATATTTGAATATACAAATCCCATCCAATACTTTGTAACAATACACAGCCCCTCTAGTGACATCATCACATCCAGAAACAGAGATATACACTCTAGATTTATCGTAACTGATCGTAAGGAAACTTCGGTATAGTTTGTCACATCCATGTTCACAAATAGTTCGAATTTCTTTGGTTGTCATATCTCCAATAGAAACAATACACCAGCATAACTTGTTATTGTATTCTCCACTCACTACAAGTGTATCACTGGTCATTGTCGCCACACTGTGGCACCACTCTAATTTCGTTTTGATCGTCTTCATACGTCGTATGCTCGTTTCTTTGTTATTTGAGCACAAAGACAATATCTGTATTTCACTATTCCAAACGGCTACAGCCACTTGTACTGCTTGTGGCTGATTCTCATTTAACACACAAGCACCAACCGGTTCTGATTGCAGATCAAAATCTGTCAGATGATGATAAGTGTAGCTGTCAAAAATTCTAATTCTACAGTGGTCGTGAATACGGTCTAGCAGCATAAACATGCTATTGCGAAGAGAGACTATTCCCCAGTATCGATGTTCATTTCCATCTATAAAAAAAACGAAATACTTCTTGTTACTAACAGCAGATACCATAACATATTTATAAAGAGGTCAAATTGCAAAACCATATTAATATTTTGTCTTGTTCCATGCATTAGCATCTTGAATATATATATATATATATATATATATATATATATATATATATATATATATATATATATATATATATATATATATATATTAAGTCTGTATAAAAGCAGTCTTAGCATTTTGTTTGACAGATAAGAGCATTGAACGCTGGTAGATCAAAATTCCGTTGATTTCCAATATTGGTTGTTTTAGGTAGTCTTACAGAGAATATACATGGGATTTTACTGCACGTTCCTTGCCACTTCCACGGAAAGAGCAGGTTAAAGTTACCTCAATAAAAGCAAATATATCATATGAACAAGACACAAAGCATGAACATGTATTTTTCTCCCATTATATGTGCATGCTTTCACTTTATGTTTGGATTTTATGTTGGATTTTACAAGTAGTAATAAAATTAGAACTGATAGGTTTAAAACACTTACCAGATGACGACTTGCTCCTGATCATATCTGCACAAACGTCAAGGCATAAAAACATTGCCCGATTCATTTGAAATCTGATAGTATGGTACTTGGTCCAGGAGTTCATTTATTTGTTTCATTTTATATCAAGCTAAATCTCCACAAATATCATACTTGGATTTACTTTAGATCAATCGGTAAGGGAACATTTTCTTTTTGCTCTCTCTCTCTCTCTCTCTCTCTCTCTCTCTCTCTCTCTCAGAGAGGAATGTCAGCATTTAAAAAATCAATATTTTGGATCCATACAAGTTTATTTTGTTGTGTTGTCTGACACATTCTCACTGCCTAAAGATGTTGTTATCATAAATTGATCAACCAAATGAAACTCAGGATGCTCTTTAAAATCTTTTAAATTTTGCCTTTTTTATGTTTCCTACCTGATATGTCATGAACAAAAGGCAGCCTGACTGCCGGTGTTGCTTTTATAACGGTTGCGTGTTCTGGCGCTTTAACTTCTGGCTTCGTTCCCGTACACTGTTTCAATCTGCATCCTGTTGGTATTTTGACCAAAACCTTTTCGCTAGCGCCAGGGATTTTGTTCGAAGCTGCGTTGCCTTTCTTATGGAAACTGAACAAACGAGCGATTGTCTGGAAAGGCGACCAAGGGCGGGCTGGAGAATGTGGATTTGCTCTGTCTGCTGTAGATGTTTTCTCTCGGGACAGCAGCTCTAATTGTCGCGTAGATTCAACGGCTTCTATTTTCGCAAGCTGGTTTGTGTTAAGCTGTTGTAATGCAAGGAGGCTGTCATCTAGTTTTAGCTCAATGTTTAAATATTTCACATCAGAAAATTTCTCTTGAATATCTCTTTCATAATGGAAGAGCTGCTCTTCAAGTTGGTACATTGTAATTAAGCTCTGACTTTTGTCTCGTGATTCTGTTACAATTTCAAGTATTTTCAAAGAATTATGCAAAGCAGCTCTCAACGATTTACATTGTCTTTTATCTTCTAAAATATTCGGTGTATGTCTGTCCAACAAATCTTGGCTTTCTTTGCTTATTCTACTTCTTGCTTCCTCTAGTATGGATATTAACTTGTCAATTTTACTAACATGGCCTTTGGCCTGCGTGTCTGCTTCTTGCATGGCCTTGTCGCTGTTATCAATATAATGGTCTAAATGTTCAATAAACTTCTTCATGTGATCCATGGTATCTCTAGACGTTTTTGCTTCCATGAGTTCATCAGTGTGGTCTTTTATCCTAACTGTTTTACAGGGTTTGTGGTTATCTATTACGCAGTCGGAGCAGCACAAGTTATCGTGAGACATACATATAAATTCTATATCTCTGTTTGTATGAACAGGACAAGACAATCCAAGAGTTAACCCGATATTAGTATTTGACTTATGGGTGTTGTCGCTGGTCTCAACCAAAGAATGATTTTCGTGTGTTTTTCTACAGTTTAAACATAACGTTTCTTCACAAGATGTGCACAGAATTGTACTGGCCACCGGTTTTCCTAACATTCTACACGGTTTGCTGAAGGGCTCTACTTGCCTTCTAACATCGGGTAAAATCGCTAGTAATATACGATCATCAGGAAAATGACTTGCCCATTTGTCAATAGGAATTGATGGAAACGGCTGTAGGGTTTTCTTTCCGCACACTGGACAGTTGAAACTCGTTTCTTTGTTACGAGTGGATACCGTCTTCTGTATAAAATCATCCAGGCATTTTTCACAAAAGGTATGTCGACATGGAAGGTGCCGGGGAGTGCTGAAAATATCCAGACATTGTGGGCAAAGTAAATCATTAGGACTCATTGCCCTTCGCATTTTGTAAATTACCTTACGGTTTTCACATCTACAGCTTTATTGCTTCCCTCTTACGGACTGACTCCCACACCAAACAAATACGTGCCTTCCATGGACTTTGTATGTGCAGATAACATGTAGCAATCCAAACACACCTGACGAAGTATCTACTGATAAGTTACCGAGAAATTGACACACATAACGATGAGTATGCAATCATTATGTTCGGTAAAAGCCAAAATTACGCGCAAAAATATGATCTAGACACGAATCGAGATGATTGTGAAAGAACTTTTGTGTCCATTGTCTTCTTCAAGTGTTACACGTTTTACAAACTCTGTCAGTCATGAAGTTCTACAGTCGACCTGTCACAGAGAAGTCAGTTATTATTATTATTATTATTAATTATATATATATATATACATATATATATATATATATATATATATATATATATATATATATATATATATATATATATATATATATATATATATATATATTATTTACATAAGTTTTAAAATCACTACAGCACTTAGTAATTTGGTTCTGAAATACTGAAGCTTGAATTTATAATTTATCTCTTAAAGTGTCTGAATAGCCGAGCGTTTGCGGCCTTCTGAATGTATATTAGAGCTGTAAAAAAATTCTCATAGATGTCTGTAAGTTTATTTGACCATTTCTAAGGATATTCTGATTTTGTATTACATTGAGTAATATTTCCCAGGAGCAAGGTCATTAATACTCGCACGCATCGCTTTAGGAGTTATATTGAATTTCATACATTATATATATATATATATATATATATATAGAGAGAGAGAGAGAGAGAGAGAGAGAGAGAGAGAGAGAGAGAGAGAGAGATGATGTATGATAGATAGGCATGGTTGGGTGTAAACACTTCTTGTTTGAGTAAGATTAGATTAGGGGTTTTGACATTTTGACGTGCATATGATTCAACGGTATATCAGTACAGTCATATATATATGCTAAACAAAAAATATTTTCATGTATGAACTATGCGATTAACGATTCTAGGTAAGGATGCTGCAAAAGGTTCCAAAAAGACGTATGAAGAGAAATAAAAAGGTAGTGTAGGGGAGAGACTTAAAGACGCAATGTAAACTTTTCATAGATAGAAAATAGTTGGAAGTGGTGTACATTTGTTCCTTGACATTAGTTTGTAAGTTATATGGAAGAGCTCTTTGCAGCTTGAACTGTCCTTGATCTTTGTACTGTAGTGGGATAAGTTGGCTAAATGGACTACATTTTTGACGTTCTTCTTAGCGGCTTTATAGATTTATTTATAAATAGTGAGTCTGGTGGAAAGCCAAAGCCTCTCTGCTTTTCAGCGATGTCTTTTAGCAGTGCGAAGCTGATCCTTAACACTGGTATACCATTGAGAACTCATCTGAATTGATACTCTGCATTTGGTGGCTTGGCATATTTTTCAAGCAATGAACGCAGGCAGTTATCGAGTTGTTCTGCTGTAGGATGTAAGTTGTTAGGTTTTCTTGGGTGTCATGCATTTGTTTGGTTCTATTTATTATACGGAAGTTTCTCTTAGTAGCAAAAAATGGTGGAGGGTTAGGGACTGATACGTAAAGATGGCATATAATCGAGAGGTGATCTGATGCAAGTACATTGGATACAAGGGTGGATTGCAGAATATTAGCATCAGGCATATGAAGAAACCAGTCTAAAATGTGACCGAGTTTATGGGTGGGTTGGTTAACTGACTTTTTAAGGTTGAAAACAATAATGGAATCTAGAAGTTTATACGTGTATGGGTTTCCAGGACAGTCTAGGTGAAAGTTGAAATCTCAAAGAATAATTAGGTTGCACTTATCGAATTTCCTTACTCCTGAAGATTCGGAAACTGCTCCAAAAGAGAGATTCAGTCAGCTTGTTTTTTCTACTAGGAGGAGGGCGGTAGAGACATAAAAAATAGACTGACCTTTGTTCCAGTGTGAGTGTTGTTTGGACTAGTTCAAATGATGTGTGACAGAATTTGAAGGTTGTGTTGTATTAAAAGCATTTTATCATGGAATGATTTGTGATGACAGCAATTCCACCTCCGCAAGGTTGCGGGGAACTACTTGATGGAGCAAACGGTGGGTGTTAAATCCGCGCACTTGGGCTCATCGCCTGATGTTTTTAGCCACGTTTCTGTCAGGAAGAAGATGTCGATATTCTAGTCGTTGATAAAATTAAATATTTCTGTGCGCTTTTCCGGTGATCCTACTTATTGGGCGTTGAATAATGCAATACGTGGTGATATCCCTGAGACAGTTGACACAACGGTTGACGATTTAAGATGAATTTTCACCAGGTTATCAAAATCACGGCCGAATTTTTAATTGTTTATCTGTTCCGTGTAAAAGGGAGATAACTGTATTTCTTCTTCTTGTTCTACGCCGGCCAGCTTTGAAACAATGTTTCTTTTTATGCTTGCGTCTACATTTAAGTAATGATGAATGTTAGTTTAGTCTTGAGCACAATGTAGTATGAAGAGCCAAGGTGTGGTTATTGAATGCAATTAATGAGGGTCCATCATAGCGTAAGCGGGTTGAGTGGCAATCACGTGATGGAGGTTTATTCAAAATCAAAGGACGTTTTAACAGTAGAACAAGACAGCTGAGAAAAATTCTAATTGTTTTCGTTTCCAAAACAAGGAAATGAAGAAACACATACGAACTGTACCCCTAACACCAGTTTAAACAATATAAAATCATATCAAATATGTTACAACATAATAAAAAGCCTTTTCAAAATGAATACATGCATCAAAAATATTCTCTTACTTTTTAATTACTAATATGTGTAAGCTGTCCTTGATGATTCAAAATTATACATATATGACTTTTGGGGTACTTTTATACTAATGACTTTTTCTCAATTTCATTTCTAGTTTCTGCAACATGAAAACGATACCATGTGTTATACTCGAACAGAAAGAGATAGGTTCCCTTCAAAATTATTTTTCTATGTAGAACATATGTGGCGATGTTATCCATTTGTTATGTCGCATTGTCGCTATATAATGTATCACTTATTCACATATATCAATAAAATTGTATTAACAAACTTAAATTTCAGATTTTCACTTCTTAGATTGGAATCATAGTATCACTATTCCAAACAAATCTGTATTTGATTTCATCTGAAGCAAACACATGAAAACTAACAATACAAACTGTACCAATAGTAAATATGTAACACAATGGCCTGAGAATATTTGGTTCTTCTACGGTGAATGAGCTAATTAGAGGCTAGTACGAAAGACTCAGTCTAACAACTTCACTTCTCCTGTCATGCGTGACGTAAAGTTTATATCTTTCAAACGAGCCGACACCAGATACAAAGGAGATCTTGTTGTTAAAACTTGTATGAGGTCTCCATTTCCGGTAACCAAGTGGATGCTGGCTGGGCGCTCATTAAGGATAGATAGATTTTCCACCTGATCTTCTGTAATTCCTCGAGGAAAAGACCAATCGCAGTTTTGATATTTGAATATACAAATCCCATCCAATACTTTGCAACAATACACAGCCCCTCTAGTGACACATCACATCCAGAAAGAGAGACGTACACTCTAGATTTATCGTAACTGATCGTGAGGAAACTTCGGTATAGTTTGTCACTTCTGTATTAACAAATAGTACGAATTTCTTTGGTTGTCATGTCTCCAATAGAAACAATACACCAGCATAACTTGTTATTATATTCTCCACTCACTACAAGTGTATCACTGGTCCATGTCGCCACACTATGACGCCACTCTATTTTCGTTTTGATCGTCTTCATCCGTCGTATCCTCGTTTCCTTTACATTTGAGCACAAAGACAATATCTGAATTTCACCATTCCAAACGGCTACAGCCACTTGTACTGCTTTTGGCTGATTCTCATTTAACACACAAGCACCACACAATTCGGACAGCAGATAAAAATATGTCAGATGATTAAAAGTATAAGTTTCAAAAGTTCTAAACCGCTCGTGACTACGGTTTGTCAGCATAACCCTGTTACTTGGACGAAAGAAGACTCCCTAGTATCGATGTTCATTTTCATCTGCAAAGAAAACGAAACGTTTTTCTTTTGCTAACAGCAGATTCCATCTTATTTTAGAAAGGTGAAAGTTATATTCCATATTTCTTTTTTCTTGTTCCATGTCTTAGTGAATTGAAGTAAGGCGTTAAAGAAATTTTAACATTTTTGATAGACGTACTGAGTGGATCTCAGAGCAAACCATTAACAGCTAGTAGGCGTGTATACAACAGGTTTACAATAATTGTATTTCATATCGGTTGACAAGGAGAACATTACAAGCACATTATTTTTTCAGCACATCCCATGCCGCCTCCACAGAATAAACAGGTTAATACTACTTCACGAAAGCAAATACCTGACCAATATGCCAAGCACGAGAATACATTCTTCTAACTTTCATTTCGTCTAAAGATAGTCCTTAAATTGGAATGATCAAGATAATTTTGACACTGATAAAATTTCTACTAAAGTGAAGTAAAATCATACCAACATCACCAAGGTAAACTTTGATTATTAGAGCACTATTAATATATGTCAAGGCAACAAAAAAAAAAGGCCTCCGATTAATTTTGACATTTTCCGATAGTAAGGTATTTGAAATGCCTTTGTCCCAATGTATTTCGAAGTTCTTTTATGTGTTGTATATTATATCCATCAGGATCCCCCCCCCCCCAGACATCACTATAAACTGCCTCACTGCAGACATCGGATTCTCCAAAATGGGAGGAAGAACGTGGATTTGCTTCGTCTGCTGCTTTCGTTCGGACGTAAGTAACTTTTCTGTAGGAAAGGCAGCTCTAGTTTTAGCGTTGTTTCAACAGCTTCTATTTTTGCGAGTTAATTTGTGTTAAGCTGTTGTAATTTTAAGTAGGCCGCAGTCTAGCTTTAGCTTAAAGTCTAAATATTTCACACTAGAAAACTGGACTTGAATGGCTCCGTCATAATGCACGAGGTGATCTTCGATTTGGTACATTGTAATTAAGCTATGTATTTTATCTCCGGGTCATGATTCAGTTTCCAGTATTGTTAGAGATTTGTGCAAAGCAGCTCTCAGTGCTTTATATTGTCTGTTATCATCTGATCTAATCATTGTCTATTTGTCTAGAAGATCCTGGCATTCTTTGCTAACGCTTCTTCTTGCTTCCTGCACAGGTGCTCGACGCGAGCTTGATGTTGAGAAGAAGAAGAAAAAAAAAACAATAATCTGAAACGATTAAAATCATACAGAGTGACACAAATTTCATAAGTTGCCCCCATGACTCTTTCTGGCATAGGATCCTCTCTATCCGACTATATGAGAGAAAAGGTACTAACATCCAAATCCTTGGTTACAGCCATCGATTTTCTGCTACTATTTCCGTCCTGAAAGGCATACGACCATAGATATTCTTGTTTACGTCTGATATATTTTAATAATCATCAAGCCATAATTGACTTTTCTACGTTGTACCAAACTGATGTTATGGGCTCCGAAAAGTGCGATTTTTGCGAATTTTGAATCTTGGTACAAGTGCACGCTCATGTGACAACCGTTGAAAAGAGCTACATGTACCATGTTTACGACTCTACGATACAATCCTTCTTTAATTACAGAACAGTGGTAGATGCAGAAGTACGTTTTTACGTACCAATAACTCGATTCAACTTTAGGAATCGTGTTCCATGGGAGAATTAGACATTGTCTTCTTCACTGCACATCCATAAAAAAAAAAACGACTTTTTTTAAAAATAGGTAAACTTTGCGGCACACACACCAACGCCGAAATATGATTGCCTTAAACGGTTATACTTTAAAGACGTACATGCATCATAGACGCGTTTCATGATGCAGATTATATGTAGGCACAAATATTTAATAACATGATCGCATCATGTTAGTAATCTTTTGAATGTGTTTAATTAATGAGAGAAGGACGCTTTCGGAAAATCCGTTAATCCAGACATTAATTCTGGTACGACTGGTACCGAAGCCAACCAGTCCGACATCAGCACGTGTGACAAGCGGGCCGACTATTCCAGAAATGTATTCATTTGAAACTATTTTGTATGGAGAAGATCTAGACTAAAAAAAAATACACGCAAATGATACTTCTAAACTGCGTATTAATTTTACGCTAAAATGCATATGACGCTTTAAGGCTATCACATCAAATCAGTGGCGTAGCGAGGATATTTGGCGCCCAGGGCAAAAGAACCAAATTTGCGACTCCCAGGGGCAAAACACCCAAATTTTCTCCCCCGACTGCCAATGATGTGCAGTTATGCTGATACTTTGGGCCGATTTGGCGCCCACTAGCCACCGGCGCCAGGGGCGAATGCCCCCCTCCCTTCCCCCCCCCCCCCCCCCCCGCTACGCCACTGCGTCAAATGAAGATTCAAGACTTTAGGGCATAAAGGATAGCGTTGACATGAATTAATTACTGTTCACCTTGGAGAATAATAACCTTAATTTGTAAATCGAAGCACAGTAGTAAGTAAAACTGGATATATGACATTTCGAATCTCTAGAAAAGATGTCATAAAAGCAATGCTAGCACCCGCCACTATATCAAGCAATACGGGAGGAGAGCAATTGATTACAATAATCTGGACAAAACAAGACGATAAATAGGTGATGTATAATCAGGAGTTGCAGTCTAAATACCCGTTAAACTAACAATTAATGTCAGACAACCATTTCAATTTCCTGGGGATACTGAGATGCTAACGAAAGAGTTATGCGCCATTTGCTTCACAGGTGGGCGGATCTGCGGCTCTAACTCGTGAACACCATAGGAGAATTGAATATTGAGAACTGGCACCTCGAGTGAAAATCGTATTCAGTCAATAAGAGCCAACACAATTTTGGGAATACAAGTTCCCAATTAAATTACAGAATATGTGACTTTAGATGGAAAATGTTGTGAAACCAAATTGAAATGTAAACATATGGCATCAGCAATGAAATCTGAACAACGAAAAAGCAGCATTGCAATAAATGTTAAAAAAAATGTCAAAGTCATATAGACATGTACTACAACTGGAGAGAATTTTCATTTTTACCCCACTTCTTCTTCTTACTTCAGTACGTACTAGTACTATTCTCCAAGAGAATACGTTTTGAAAAAACGTAACACATGCCTAGAGAAATGTAGCCAATCATATGTTCAAGTTAGCGATTAAGTAGTTGTATACATATTTGAAATTATTGGTAGTCTGTTAGTTTGGTTATTAAGAGCGCGTATTATATTGTTTCATTTCTATTTCCCCATGTCATATTACTTTGTTTGTTTTAGCATTACTATAACAATGTCACATTACTTGTTTTAGCATTAATATGATCATGTCATACGACATATTTAGCATTAATGTAATCATGTCATATTACTTGTTTTAGCATTAATGTGATCCCGTTATATTACATGTTTTAGGTATAATATGACCTTGTCATATTACTTGTTTTAGCATTAATGTGATCATGTCATATTACATGTTTTAGCAATAATGTGATCGTGTCATATTACTTGTTTTATCATAAATGTAATCATGTCATATTGCATGTTTTAGCAATAATATGACCGTGTCATATTACTTGTTTTAGCATTAATGTGATCATGTCATATTACATTTTTTAGTATTAATGTGATCATGTCATATTACATGTTTTAGTATTAATGTGATCATGTCATATTACATTTTTTAGTATTAATGTGATCATGTCATATAACATGTTTTTGGTATTAATGTGATCATGTCATATTACATGTTTAGTTATAATATCACCGTGTCATATTGCATGTTTTAGCATAAATGTAATCATGTCATATTACATGTTTTAGTATTAATGTGATCGTGTCATATTACTTGTTTTAGCATTAATGTGATCATGTCATATTACATTTTTTAGTATTAATGTCATCATGTCATATTACATGTTTTAGTATTAATGTGATCATGTCATATAACATGTTTTTGGTATTAATGTGATCATGTCATATTACATGTTTAGTTATAATATCACCGTGTCATATTACATGTTTAGTTATAATATCACCGTGTCATATTGCATGTTTTAGCAATAATGTAATTATGTCATATTACATGTTTAGTAATAATGTAATTATGTCATATTACATGTTTAGTTATAATATCACCGTGTCATATTGCATGTTTTAGCAATAATGTAATTATGTCATATTACATGTTTAGTAATAATGTAATTATGTCATATTACATGTTTAGTAATAATATCACCCTGTCATATTGCATGTTTTAGCAATAATGTCATATTACATGTTTTAGCAATAATATGATCGTGTCGTATTACATTTATTAGTATTAATGTGATCATGTCATATAACATGTTTTTGGTATTAATGTGATCATGTCATATTACATGTTTTAGTATTAATGTGATCATGTCATATAACATGTTTAGTAATAATATCACCGTGTCATATTGCATGTTTTAGCAATTATGTCATATTACATGTTTTAGCAATAATATGATCGTGTCGTATTACTTGCTTTAGCATTCATGTGATCATGTCATATTACATGTTTTAGCATAATGTGATTCTGCCATATTACTTGTTTTAGTATTAGTGGGATTGCTACTTGAATTGTTATCACCGGTGTGAACAAGGCAAGAAACGAAGAAACAATTCATCACCTATTAAAAACAGGAAAGCAACCATTAGCATCGTGATTCTTTATTTATTCCATAGTATTGTTTCTTTATGTCTGTGTCCAATTTTTACTGCCCTAAATTTGATCTGCCTAACTTTGTATTGCTTTCTGTCACTGTTAAAACAAACCGTGTAAAAAAGATGTTCTGTTTTGTAACCTAACATAAAATTTTCGAATTACAAAAGACTCGATAACTCCTTTAGCAATTCCCACATATGTTAATCCCTCACAATCTTACCTCAATATGTAATGAACTCGTATCCACAATCGCATAATACTTGCATTTCAGCACTGTCTCCTTGTTACCGATCATGCGCTAGTACGGAATTATTTCGCTGTCTTGTGGAATGTGTAAATAAACTATTCGCGAAACATTCTTTCAGTTCAGTCTTTTGTTATTTTTGTGTGTGTGTGTGTGTGTGTGTGTGTGTGTGTGTGTGTGTGTGTGTGCTAATGTCTTTTACAATTGGTTATCACAAATGGCAGATATTTGTTTAAGCAGCTGGACTTTAAGGATAATATAAAATATGTCTTAAAAAGTGCTAATTTTCTTGATCTGAAAAGTATTCAAGAACGGCATAAAAACAGTGAATACGCTGCTGTTGTTATTTTGTCCTTAGGTATTACCAATAAATCGACAAGAAAACTCTCAACAAAAGATATCGCATTTTTTTAAAAAAAAATTTAACATTTATTAAATTCTTTCAAATGTATAAAGAGTTTTTGATCGATGAGAAAGTTGTCATTCCTACTTTTGATTCATCAACGACTACTTCATACAAGGAGTCACCACGTGCTGTTTAAATCTCTGATCCCCATTAATTATGTTTTCGTTGAATAGGAATAGGTGGTCATTGTTAGATATACAAGTGTTCAGCTTGTACCGGAAATTTAATGGAAAAATAAAATAACTTGTATAATAACTGTTCTATATTGTCATTCTCTGGAATGAGTTCAACGCCGTTCTAATACGGTATTTCCTTTCTTGAGCATTTTCGATCGCACCTTTCTGTTTGAAAAGCCAACTTTGTTTGAATTGTCTGATCATGACGAAAGACCATGTGTGCGTGCGTGCGTGTGTGTGTGTGTCGCCCTGTCTATATATCTACGTTTCAAATTCTTTACCAGAGCAGATAAATAAGATTGAATTTCGGTGTAGTCAGTAAGTAATATGAAGGAAAAACAACATTGAATGGAGGTACAATGTATGTTTCTGATAGTGTCAATGATAGATTATTATTAATTTAAAAAGAAGTAAACATGAAGTACGTGACACACATGATATTCCGATGAACAGTAGAGCCAATAAATCATCAACAAAAGAAAAATGCCCATTTGAAATATTCAAGAAGGAGGCAAGAGGGTGTGGATGTGATACGGAGGTGGAAAAGGTGCAGCTACTATATCATCAACGTATAGAAAATACTTTTATGAATAGGAAACGATTCGAAATGTACTAGGTATATAATATAAAAATGACTTGCACTCGGCTCTTTTGTTTTATAAATACGGCTACTTAAATAAATAACCGAATTCATTTCCTGTCTCAATATCTGCACAAGAGTTCAGAGTTCAGAGAGAGAGAGAGTTCAGAGAGAGAGAGAGAGAGAGAGAGAGAGAGAGAGAGAGAGAGAGAGAGAGAGAGAGAGAGAGAGAGAGACAGACAGACAGACAGAGAGACAGACAGACAGACAGACAGAGAGAGAGACAGACAGAGAGACAGACAGACAGACAGACAGACAGACATATGTTATTACGTGTACACTTCCAGGCATACGGATCAATGGGTATTTTATTTACATAAGCTATATGTAGCTTATATTATATATGTACTGTACGTGAAAGTGAGAAACACTTGTTTGAAAGGGGACAACTCTTAACTTAAGGTGGCCTTCCACAGTTTCGCATAGATTTAGATTTGCAAAGAAAATAACTTTCCTTGAGTTTTCTCGTTGGATTTAAAAAAGAGCCTTGTATATATATTGGCTATTGCGAGAGAGAAAAAACCCACCTTTAATTACCTTTATTTTTGGTATATAAATTGATGGATGTAAGTTCGGTTTCAGAGTAAACAGCTTGACCATTCTTCAGATGTGTACTCAAGAAAACAATCTGCTAGATCCGATTAATCGTTTTCAAATGATTAGAGATAAATTATATTTTTTTTCAAATTAAAAAGAACCGATAACTTTTTATTACATTTGATATATATTTATTGCATTTTCAGAAGCTGGTGTCAAGTCTGTTAAAACTTATTTTTCCTATTTTAATAACTGCTAAAGATAGCGTACTTTAGAGTATTTGTCGCTGATTTTTAAAATTCATGGGGTTTGGTATGTTGGTTAGCTGTGTGCTTAGATATGTACTATTTCCACAAGTATAAATATCCAAAGAAATTTCAGCCACAATTCACGTTAGTAACAAAGAGGTATGCCAATATTCTTTCCATTGTTTCAAAAGATTCACATTACATCTACCTGTCACTCTCTCATGACTTCATACCATTTTCTGAATTTTCTTTCATCGTGTCTTGTTAGCAGCATAATCTCTTGATTAATTAGAGAGGGAGTTTAACACTGTTACAAAATCAAGCAAAGTAGCTGACGATTTGCGAATTGTATGTAGATAATCGTGGTTATGTTATACAGGGGCAATAACCCCGTCAACCTTAACTCTTTTGTTTTTAAGGATGTAAGGGTCAGTCCTTCAAACTTCGATAACACCTGTTGAACAGGTAGAATTTTATCTTAAATTTCAACAGCTAAGGAATGTATCGTTGTCATCATACACCTGTCCTATATTTTTTTCTGCATTTTTTTGTGTAAGGCATGAAGGAATACAAATGATTAGAAAGAAGATCATCATTGCGGACTTGGTGAAAAACCAATTTCTTTGGTAAGTAATAGATATTTGAATTATTTAAACTTTTCGTGGCTATACATAATTTATCGTACATAATCATTACATTTAAAGGTAATTAATATTTATCGTTTTTGTTTTACACCGTGTGCATTGTACATGAACTAGAACCTATTTTCGAGTTGTAACACCTAATTTCGTGTCAAGAGATTGTATGTTGTATGCTTGACCAAAAATTGTTCTCCACCTTTTTTATATATATATATATATATATATTTTCCTTCACGCTACACTTAATAGATATTAGTTTATGCGTTCTGTAAAATATTATTTTTATTTACGGCTAATATTTAAATTTACATTTGGAATCGGCATTATCTTATATGTTCACGTGGTTTCTGAATTTTCTTTCATCTTGTCTTGTTAGCAGCATAAGCTCGTGATTAATTAGAGAGGGAGTTTAACACTGTTACACTTCGTTTCCCCATGAATCAAGTGCCCGTGATTCGGCCTAGCAATATGGAAGGTCTGGACCTTTGGGAAGGTCAAAATAGCTTTCAAATTTCATCAAAAATCAATCTTGTGTCTTAATTTTTCTGACTGTTGCCTTAAGCTTGCTTTTGCAGTTCAGATTGGGGCCCAGGTTGGCTGAGTGGCCTAAAGCACTGACATGTACCAATCACTATCATCTCACCGCTGTCTGCATGGGTTAAAGTCTCAGGCTTTGTCAATGTACCGTATGTGATGAAGCTTGCCAAGAGCTTACTGTGGGTTGGTGTTGCTACCAGGGTTCCTCAGCCAATCATGTACTGAGAAATAGTGTTAAAGCGAAAACAATTTCAATAGTAACTGATCAGATTATAAGAAGTTAATAATTGAGATTGTCTTTTGAAAAATATTTATCCTAAAAATTAATACTGAATGTGCACTACAAATATCTAAGCGTTTTCTTTCAGTCAAGTGTTCTTCATGACAGTTCCCATTTTGGATGTGCTTCAGTTAACATTCTAACCATCTATGATTTTGGAAATATAAATGTCTAGAGGATTCAAAAAGTTGTTCCATAGGATTAATTGCATTAAAATTATTATTGTGGAAAGGGACTTTTGGAATTGAACTGGAATGTTTTTTTGCCCCCAGGATCACAGGCACTTGATTCTGAGTAAATTCATGTATACACTCACCATATGCTATATGGTGAGTGTATACATGAATTTACTCAGAATCAAGTGCCTGTGCCCAGGATATCCAATTGCATGAATCTAAATTTCAGCCACCCTCTTTTTTTAGAAATGAACAAGTGCATGAAAATTGTTTCTTCAGTTTGCCTTGAGCATATTAAAAACTGTAACATTTTGTAATATTAACGGACCTCAGTCTAATTGTGTAAGTACTTAACTGCTAGATCAGCTGCCTTTAGGGGTGCCTGTACAATTATTTTTGGGTGTTAGTGAGGGTGGCAAACATGTAGTGGTCAGCTATTAAGTGCCTGCTTTCTTGACCCTATGTAATAATAATCAAGAACTTACTAAATGACTTTATTCATTTGAGCATTTACATGCTTTCATTGATTATCAAAGTCATATGGATAAGATTCTTTTGTATACCAGGACCTGGCAATGTGGAATGAATTGCTTATTGAAATTAGACACAAAGACACAGTGGTCCCTTTTAAGAGTGCTCTTAAAACTCACCTTTTTCGACTGTTTGTTATTCAGCTATTTATATTATTTATATTGTATTATTATCAAGCATTTATTACCAGATTACATAATTTGTTTGTAAATGTGTTGTTACATGTTTATTGTATATACTGTTCTCAACAAAGATACTTCCTTGAAAAATTTAACATTTTTTTAATCATTTCTAGAGGGGAATTTCTCCTCTGAGAAAATACTGGCTAAACCAATGAATTTTGTTTATATAGATATTTGATGAACTTCAAAAGTTAACAAAAGACAAGATTATGTAAGCTCTTATCATTTTTCCTGTCAGCTAAATAGCACTGAGCTTTCATTATATAAGAACAGTGATGCAGTAAAGATTTCAAATATTTTGCTTTGGTTTAAATTGAATGGACTGCTATATCCATTGTTTCAGTATACTGATACCCTTAAGTGACAATGTCTACAAGGCTGTAGTACAGTGTGGATTTCTGTACATCATAGATTTGACTAAAGGTTTAAATAATTATTTTATGACTAATTGTGCTCTCCAACTAGTATTTCTTTGTTTGCTCTTTTGTTTGGTTTCATTGGTTTAAATGACACATTCTTTTAACACATTGGCTGTATCATGCAGAGGAAATAGGAGTTAAGTTGTTCTTGTTATAGGGTTTAACGCCATTTTTTAGCACAATATAGGCTATACATGGCAGCCAGTATTATTGTTAGAGGAAGAACCTGGGAAAATGCCCGGAAAGAACCACCGACCAACGAGAAGCTACTGGCAAGCTTTCTCACATAACTACATTAGCTGAATCTTAGACTCGAACCCGCGCAGACAGAGTTGAGATGGCAGTGATCCGTAATGGAGAGCGCTTCAGACCACTCGGCCTCTAGGAGTTAAGTGATTTTCCCTAGGACACATTGAGGAGATGACCCAGACTGGCCTGATTGGGTATCAAACCTGTGACCCTGGTTACATGTCTGACACAGACTGTGGTTCCTGGTTATGCCAGTATTAGAAATGTATTGGTCTTTTTGATAGGTAATTTACTAAAGAGTTGTACTTTATTGATAGACTTCATAAGATACGAAATTGCATAATGTGCTTTTTATAAACTTATTATAATACTTAGTCTATGGATTTGTTTAATCAGCTGAATTTTCTATGTAATTACAAAATGGTATCCATAATGATTTGTGCTTGATGTGGATTAATGTCGTGCATGCTGTGGGCCTCTAGATACAAAACACATCAATTGATGTTGAATTTTAAAGATTTCCTGCCTCAGTTGGTCAATTTTAAAATTGGTTGTGTATGTTTGTTGAGATCACCATAATTCTGTGAAGTGTTTGATGCCCATAGTATGTGCAATCCACTAACAACTTTAAAACTTTTAAAGAAAGAGTGAATGTGCGCATTATATGATGATAATTCTTAGTTTGAGAGATTTGCAGTTAAACTTGACTCAAATGCATGGTATGTCATGTGATAAATATTGTTACATATCATGTTTTAAGTGTTCTGAACTCTTATAATTGTCTACTGTATAATTGTTTTACATATGTTTCATGTGTGATAATGTACCTGGTACTTAATATCTTATCTTTCTTTGTACCTTTATCTCAAGTATTTTTTATATAAAAAATATCTTAGCAGTTGATCTTGCATTTATTTTTGTACAAGTTTGCAGTTCTTTCATGAAGAGGTATGATGGCTTAGTGGTTAGCTAATGACCAAAATAATCTGCAATCGAATCCGACCATCAGCCAGTGACTGTGGCATCTTGTTGGGCAAGTTAATTTTGTTCCGTTGCCATGGCCCTAAATGACCTTCTTTTGTTGCTGTGCTGTTAAACACAAAAACAAAAAAAAGAAGAAATACTTCAGTGATTTTCACATTGTTTGTAATAGTACCAGGGCAAGTTAATATTGTTCTATTACCAGAACCCTAAATGACCTTCTTGTGTTACTGTGCTGTTAATTAAACACAGAATCAACAGTAACGTACTTAAGTGATTTTCACATTGTTTGCAATAGTACCAGGGCAAGTTAATATTGTTCTGTTGCCATGGCCCAAAATGACCTTCGTTTGTTGCAGTGCTGTTAAACAAGAATCAACAGTAACTTACTTAAGTGATTTTCACATTGTAATAGTACCAGGGCAAGTTCTGTTGCCATGGCCCTAAATGACCTTCATTTGTTGCTGTGCTGTTAAACACAGAATCAACATTAACTTACTTAAGTGATTTTCACATTGTTTGTAATAGTACCAGGGCAAGTTTGTCTTTTGATTTGATGACTTTTTTTTCTGACCTATTGGCATGGACATAATATTTGTTAATCATTTACTGGTTAGCTTACTATAGTGAATAAATATTTAATTGATTTGATTGATGCCTCAGACCCCAATTAAAGGCAGAGAGAGAGAGAGAGACAGAGAGAGAGAGAGAGAGAGAGAGAGAGAGAGAGAGAGAGAGAGACCCTTTTCAGTTGTATTATGTTCTCAAAGTCAAATCTAACTGAAAACTGCACAGACCCAGATCTGCTTATGCATATTGCACTGGCAGATCTTAGTCTATTCAGTTTATTCAGAGTAATCATTAGGATAAATAAAATAGACCCAGATTTACCAGCATATTATTTACCAGCATACCATAATATGCTGTTTGCAGTTGGACTTGACTGTAAATTTTAATGTACTGTTTTAACTTACTCCTTTGATTATTATTGTGAATAAATATTGAATTGATTTTGGTTCTGCTAGCAAGATAAAAGCCTTAATTCCAGAGTTAAAGGACAAGATTGAGTCAGTTAAGGGATATTCCCCATACAATTATCATTTTACAAGTCTTAGGGCATGTAAGTTTATTTTATAGTGAAGGGCAACATGGAGGTAAGTTATTTGATTCATTGACTGGAGTCAAATATTCAATTTACCAGCTGAGGCAACATACTGTACATTAGTTTCAAGAATTTGTTCATGGATATTTGAGGATAATCAGCAACAAATATATAAATATTTTTTCCCGTCATGAATGCAGGCAAAAGTATTAATTTCCTATGTGAACTGTTTTGTTTCGAAGTTGATTGTAAGTAGGAAACTTGACATATATTGTAAATGCAACAATATTGGTAAGTTTTGATCTGATTTGCAATATAATTTTAATTTTGGCTAAAATTTTACGGATTTATCCAATTTAATATTTACAACCTCTATGAATGTAGTCTAATATACATATAATAATATATATCTATATATATATATATATATATATATATATATATATATATATATATATATATAATAAGTTCTATTTAGGTTATTTTGAATCATTTCTTTATGTATTTATCTTTATGTTTATATTGTCTATAAATTACATTTGTGAGAGAAATGTGTATATACATCATTAATATAACATTTTACCAGAAAAACAACAAAAATCATGGCAGACTCTCATATGAGGCAAACCAATTATATCATTCCCTAATCTCCAAGGGTTTGTATACAACTTGCTTAGAAGATGATCCCAGCTGCAATCAGCTCACTCAGATCTATAAGTGCATAATGAAAAAGAAAAAAGAAAAACAAAATAGATCCAGATCTACCAGCGTGTTACATGTTGGTAGATCAGGATCTCTCTTTGTTTGCAGTTGGACTTGACCTATAATCAAGTATGTATGGCAAATATTATTGCTTGACCCTTTTATGAAACATGACATGGACTTGACCTATAATCAAGTAGGTATATATGGCAAATATTATTGCTTGACCCTTTTATGAAACATGACATGGACTTGACCTATAATCAAGTATATATGGCAAATATTATTGCTTGACCCTTATATGAAACTGACAGTGCCATAAAATGTATCAGGTTTGGCAAGTCAAGTATAATGTAGTACTAGTAGGTCATTACAGATATGAATCTATATTATGGTTTGCCAAGTCCAGAATAATGTAGTACCAATAGGCCATTAAAAATATGAATGTATATTAAGGGTGGTTTGCCAAGTCCAGTATAATGTAATACCAATAGGCCATTACAAATATGAACCTGTGATAAGGTTGACAAGTCCATTATAATGTACCGGTAGTGCTAATAGGTCATTACATATATGAATCTATATCAAGGTTTGCCAAATCCAGTATAATTAGTACCAATAGGCCATTACATATATGAATCTGTGTTAAGGTTTGACAAGTCCATTATAATGTAGTACTAATAGGCCATTACATATATGAATAGATAAGCAAGTCGTTTAGACCGATTACAAAGACTAAATCGGCACTGCTTTAGATAAAATTGTAATTATGTTTTTTGCCGCACTCACTTGTTTGTAATTCATTGAGGTTTATAAAATTTGGAATGGTTATTTGTTTAGCATTGTACGACATAACAAAACTTATGATACAAGGCCGAGTTCAGATCATCAAAAAGTCTATGACAAAGCATCAAACATCTTAGTGACAAAGATCACATGTAATTCAGGGCATGCTTGATTTTTAGTTCAGTTTCACAAGTGTGCTGATCATAACGATGCACTTATAATTTATAAGATGCACAGAACAAGATTAATTGGTCTGGATTGCATTATTTGATCTTATTTCCCAAAATTGAAAGATTTCCTTTGTTAGTAGTCTGATAAACATGATAACTTTCTAAGATGTCTTATTATGTTCATATTTAAATTAAGTTTTATTGATAGACTGACAGCTCCAGTGGCCTTAGTGGTTAGATTGTTTACCTCGGATATGGTACCGGTAGGTCACTGGTTAAGTCCCTGGCCAAATCATACCAAAGACTAAAAAATTGGTACTAGCAGCTGCCACACTTGGCGCTCAGCATTAGGACTGGACAGGCTTGTGGCAGAATAACATTATTGAGTGGGACATGATGCTACATGTGTTGCAGTGTGTCTGAGATTGTTAAAGCCTTAATCATTGAAACACATTTATATACATGATTCCCATGCTACCGTGAAAATGGAGAAAGGTCAGATCATTTTTTTCCCCCAACCATGCAAAGTCCTTGAATTTTGCAATTATTGATGAGAGTCAAGAGAAACCAAGGAATTTTTTGCCACCACTCGATGCCCAAAACAATCAGGTAATTGAGTTGTAACTAAACTGATCGTTATTTAATTTATCAAGTTCTAACCAGAATATATTTAGGGTGCAGTATGGATCGTAATAAACATATATGCTGAGTAAATCCAACTGCTCAGTGGATTAGATTCGCCAGGTAGACAATTATTTTCAAAGTCAGCTTGATAT
Organism: Unio delphinus; assembly: GCA_029339505.1. NCBI lineage: Eukaryota > Metazoa > Mollusca > Bivalvia > Unionida > Unionidae > Unio > Unio delphinus. Next base: position 3,144,544 of record JAQISU010000234.1, on the reverse strand, counting down.
CAATATCTATCCTTGCATGGAAGGTATGAAAACCAGTCTGTCATCACAACAGACCAACATGGAGTTGGCAAGGTGTACCCACTTACTTGATGGATTTGAAATACTTTAAACGTTTGACGGAGTGATACATGCATGAAATCCATCCGAAAATTACCTTTTTTCTCAGAAATTGTGAATATTAAAATGGTCATGTGTTTAATCTGCTGAAAACAATATAAAACTACGACGTTGTTGAAATGTGACCTGGTACTCACGATTTACATTGTTAGTTGCATCAGTACAGAGATCTAACAACCCACATTTTCAAATGTTGTAGAGAAGAAAATTTAAAAAAGTCATATACTGGTTGCAATAAAAATACAAAAATGAAAGAACACAAAATTTTCCATATTTATATATTCCAAAAACAACATCTACTTTTGTATATCATGACTACCACATTGGTGTGTGCTCTCTGCTTGCTGAATCAGAATAGTCAGATTGCTAGATTTTATGACTTCATTTAATATAACTTAATTTCTCTATAACAACATTAAAATGTAGTTTGTTGTTGATATCACGTGACTATTGAACTTTCTTTGCCATTTTTTAAATTTGTGAAGTCATGTGACTAGTAATGCAAATGGCGAGTACCAGGTCAGGTTTCATTAATGTGTTAGTTTTGTTTTGTCTGTCAGTGGATTAAAGACATAAAGATTATAATACTTGCCATTTCTGAGAAAATAAATTAGTTTACTATCAGTTTCTTGCAGGTATAAGTTGTAATAACTAAAGTTTAAAGTTTCTAGGAACACTGGTAAGCGACTACCATATGTCGCTACAGAATGGTGGCGGCAAGTTCCAAATTTTTTCTTTGCAATTGAAATGACCCCATGCTCCAACCTAAATGTCCAAATATGATAAATGGGGCAGGAATATTCGGAGGAAACCTGGATTGGAAAACAGACTGCTATTTGTTTTAAGCCAAATTTGGAGTCCGAAATGTTGAATCTCAGAGCTCAAATGAGAAAGTGTTGTCCCTTGTATTATATATTAAAAAAACGAGTCCCTTTGTCAGTACAGGTTTGGGGACTGGGTTAACAAAATATAAGAAGATAAGTTGATTATACAGACAATTCAATTTAGCCCTTGTTTATTCAACAGTATATAATTTTGATGGTGTTTTATCAAAATTTAAATAACTCTTTTGAAAATGTTTTTTGAATGATGGACTTTTAGCCAGATAGTTTTAAGGAGAGGTTGTTTTAAAAAATTTGTTTGGGATTCTGTTGGCACAGATAAATTCCGGGTAAAACTCTTTTCGTTACAAGACAATTTATAATTATCTACGTTTGTTTTTGTTTTCATATTGTATTAGTTAATGTTTCCTTTCTATAAATGGTCTACATTGTTATAGAATTCTTTAGAATTAAAGGTTTGACAAGAAACAAACCTGATTTAAGTTTAGTATGTTGTTCCCACATAGCAATATAATACAGGTCACCAAAATAAAGTTAGAACTTTTATTTTGTACCTTGAAATGACTTTACATGCCAATTTATAGAAATATAATCAAACTTATTTCGGTGTGAGATACATTATTTGGTTTTGTACACGATCATCTTTTCTGATATAGATGTTTTGGAGAGTCTTGAAAGATAAACATCTATAGATTTAGAAAATGTATGTTTTACTATCTAAAATGTTCTTTAATTCCATTCAGTAATAGTCATATGCGAACTTTGAAAAAAATAATTTCATCCTGGAAAATCCTTGGAAATGACTTGGATCTTTTATCTTTAGAAAAGAGTGGAACCATGTTTCAGTCCATTAATGTCACATTCTTACAGTAAAACCTGTCTTGAGAGACCAGTGCTATGAGAGACCACCTGTTTTGAGAGACCAGAATGACCATGCACAGATTTATTCATTATATAATGTTATAACCTGTTATGAAAAACCACTTGGCTTTAGAGACCATTATTGTTTGGCAGAAGGGGTGGTCTATCAAGACAGATTTTACTGTATTTGATGTGAATGGTAATTCTGTTGTTTGTATGTGTGTGCTTGTGTTAAAGAGAAAGTGGTTTTTTTTTAAAAAAATTAGATTCTCATGAAAATAGTCTATTTTTGCATTACTTCGTTTAAGAAACAATATATTTTGTTACAATGTTTATTGTATCATCTAATCATTAATTCCAGTATAAAATATTGACAGGCTAGACTTAAAGATGAGAGATATTGTACAAAATTACCCACACTTTTACTTGGTAATAGTTTTAATTGTCGCTTTAGTTCTTCTACACTGTAGTAGAAATCATCTTTGATAAGAAAGTGTATTCTACTTCTTCACAAATACAAGCTTCCATATATACTCACTTGCATGTCAGATATTACTTGAAACTGCACAGACCCAGATCTGTCATTGCATAATACATTGGCCGACCTGGGTCAGTGCAGTTTGTTATGTAGAATGAGCAGAAGAAACAGCACAAACCTGGCAACCTGCTACATTATGCAGTGTCATCTGTGTCTATGTTGTTTGATGCTAGATCTGTGTTTATGTTGTTTGATGTCAGATCTGTGTCTATGTTGTTTGATGTCAGATCTGTGTTTATGTTGTTTGATGTCTGATCTGTGTCTTTGTTGTTTGATATCAGATCAGTGTCTTTGTTGTTTTATGTCAGATCTGTGTCTTTGGTGTTTTGATATCAGATCTTTGTCTATGTTGCTTGATGTCAGATCTGTGTCTTTGTTGTTTGATATCAGATCAGTGTTTATGTTGTTTGATGTCAGATCTGTGTCAATGTTGTTTGATGTCAGATCAATGTCTATGTTTTTTATGTCTGATCAGTGTCAATGTTGTTTGATGTCAGATCTGTGTCTATGTTGTTTGATGTCAGATCTGTGTCTTTGTTGTTTGATGTCAGATCTGTGTATATGTTGTTTGATGTCAGTTCTGTGTCTGTTGTTTGATGTCAGATCAATGTCTATGTTTTTTATGTCTGATCAGTGTCTATGTTGTTTGATGTCAGATCTGTGTCTTTGTTGTTTGATATCAGATCAGTGTCTATGTTGTTTGATGTCTGATCTGTGTCTTTGTTGTTTGATATCAGATCAGTGTCTTTGTTGTTTTATGTCAGATCTGTGTCTTTGTTGTTTGATATCAGATCTTTGTCTATGCTGCTTGATGTCAGATCTGTGTCCTTGTTGTTTGATTTCAGATCAGTGTTTATGTTGTTTGATGTCAGATCTGTGTCAATGTTGTTTGATGTCAGATCAATATCTATGTTTTTTTATGTCTGATCAGTGTCAATGTTGTTTGATGTCAGATCTGTGTCTATGTTGTTTGATGTCAGATCTGTGTCTTTGTTGTTTGATGTCAGATCTGTGTCTATGTTGTTTGATGTCAGATCTGTGTATATGTTGTTTGATGTCAGATCTGTGTCTGTGTTGTTTGATGTCAGATCAATGTCTATGTTTTTTATGTCTGATCAGTGTCTATGTTGTTTGATGTCAGATCTGTGTCTTTGTTGTTTGATATCAGATCTTTGTCAATGTTGTTTGATGTCAGCTCTGTGTCTATGTTGTTTGATGTCAGATCAATGTCTATGTTTTTTATGTCTGACCAGTGTCTAAGTTGTATGATATCAGATCTTTGTCTATGTTGTTTGATGTCAGATCTGTGTCTTTGTTTTTTGATATCAGATCTTTGTCAATGTTGTTTGATGTCAGATCAATGTCTATGTTTTTTATGTCTGATCAGTGTCTTTGTTGTTTGATATCAGATCTTTGTCAATGTTGTTTGATGTCAGATCTGTGTCTATGTTGTTTGATGTCAGAGCAATGTCTATGTTTTTTATGTCTAATCAGTGTCTGTGTTGTATGATATCAGATCTTTGTCTATGTTGTTTGATGTCAGATCTGTGTCTTTGTTTTTTTATATCAGATCTGTGTCTATGTTGTTTGATGTCAGATATGTGTCAATGTTGTTTGATGTCAGATCAATGTCTGTTTTTTATGTCTGATCAGTGTCATTGTTGTTTGATGTCAGATCTGTGTCTATGTTGTTTGATGTCAGATCTGTGTAGATGTTGTTTGATGTCAGATCTGTGTATATGTTGTTTGATATCAGATCTGTGTCTATGTTGTTTGATGTCAGATATGTGTCTATGTCATTTGATGTAAGATCTGTGTCTATGTTGTTTGCACTTAGACCCAACAAATATATATATATATATATATATATATATATATATATATATATATATATATATATATATATATATATATATATATATATATATATATATATATATATATATCTCCTCCTTACCTATCATGGGACTTTTCAGATAAGGTGAATAATCAAATCCATGGAAAATACACGCATTATTCCATTTCATTTGTTCTATTGTTGCTTGAGGTAATCTGTATAATGCCAGAAACAAAAGATTTGATCTACCAGATTTAAAGACCATGCTTTGATGAAGAGATTGTACTTAGATAAGAAGCATTTTAAGTCATTTGTATTGTACCAAATATTTTTATATACTTCTCCCTCTGGGACATATTGACTGATGTTTTGTTTTTTTTTTCTCACATACATGTTTAGTTTTGACTCTTGAGATATTTATGTAGTATTAATCTAGAGCAACTGCAGTGGCTTTCCATTGCAGATCTCCATGCTTTGTACAGCAGTATACAAATACATAGAGACTACACACAGGGTATTAACCTACAGTGATGGAACCTATAGCCCTCCATACAGTGGTTAAACCCATAGTCACCAGACAGTGACTTAACCCCTAGCCTGCAGACTGTTTAACCCCTAGCCCCCATATAGTGGTTTAACCCCTAGGCAGCAGTGTAGCATCTAGCCCCCAGATAGTGATTTAACCCATATCCCACAGATTGTGATTTAACCCATATCCAACAGATTGTGATTTAACTCATATCCCCCATACAATGATATCATCCAAAGATGTCATACAATAACATAACCCCAATCTTCCAGACAGTGAATTAGCCCCTAGTCCCAATGATGTGATTTGACCCCTTGCCACTAGTGATTTAATCCTTAGCCTCCAGGCATTGAATTACTCCCTAAGCCTCCAGACAGTGATTTAATCCTTAGCATCCAAGACCATGATTTAACCTTTAGCCCCAAGACAGTGACTTAATCCTTAGCCCCCAGAAAGTGACTGCACCCCTTGCCCCCCAACAGCAACATGCCCTCTTGCCTGCAGACAGTGATTTAACCCCTAGCCCCCAAATATTGACTTAACTCCTAGCCCATAGTCAGTGACCTAATCCCTAAGCTTCCAGACAGTGAGTTAACCCGTAGCCCCAGAGAGTGGCTTATCCCATAGCTCCCTGACTGATTTAACCCTGGCTCCCAGACAGTGACTTAACCTCTAGTTCCCAGACAGTGACTTAATCCTTTGTCCCCAGACAGTGACTTGACTCCTAGCCCCTAGTAAGTGACTTAGGGTCATAATGCAATATCTGCCAAATATATTCTGCATCTTTCTTCTCTGACAGTGTACATGATGTCATTGATCACAAATATGAAAATGTAATTATATTTATATTTCATTACATTTGATCTTTGACCCCTCCATTGAATCTTGAAGCTGTGATCCAAGGATGACATTAACCCATAAACCTTAGGGTGAGGAGCCAAGGATGGCAATTTTCCCATGAACCCATGGTGTAGGAACTTTGAAGGATGACAATGACCCTTGGACTAAATGTCTGACTCAGAATGTTGTGTTTGTACCATGGTGATGTCCATATTGGTTTTTTTTTATTACAGAAATTTTACCAAAGACTAATGTTCAAATTTGATAGACTTCATAAAATACAAAATTACTACATGTGCTTATTATAAACTGCCATTATGGCGCTTATACTGTTGATTTGCTTAATCCAGTGAATTTTCTATGTAGTCAAAATGGCATACCTATAATAGATCTTGCTTAATGTGGAATATCATACATGCATTGACCTCTAGTCAATTAACTGCCCACTTAACGTTTTTTCTGTGTTGACAGTTTCCCAACATATTTGGTCAGTTTCAGAATTGTATGATTATGTTTGTAGAGATCACAGCCATTCTTTCAAGTGGTTTGTCCTGTGATAAATAGAGTTAACAGGAACAGGTTTTTGCCATTGTGAAGCCTTTTAGTTCTTTTATAAATAATTATTTTACATATGTTTGTTATGTAATAATGTCTTAGTATCTTGTATCTATCTTTTATGACAAGTATGTTGTACATATACAGTTTCTTAGTATTTGCTTTTAATTTTGTAGTGTGTCTCATCTGACTTTGTCCTCCAAGGCTGTAGTTATTGGTGGCTTAGTGGTTTGTATGCAAAACATCTCACCAAAAGATTCTGAGTTAAATCCTACCATTGCATAGTCCTTGGTTGGCTACCAGGGTGTTACTTGACTTCAGTTCCCTTAGTGTGTTGCTTTGCCATCAAACACCAAAACAACAATAAAAATCAATTTTATGTCCACCTTTTTTTTTAATGCCTTGTTATTATGTGGATGTTCAATATGTACTTGTAATTATTTTGGAACCTTTTAAAGAACAGTTGCTTTGTCATTGATAAGGTATCTGATAATAGTCCCATTCTCAGTCCTGTTTCGCTTGGGTAGGCACATCTACCCTTTTGACCTCTACTATGAGATTGGCAAATTTGAACAATTATATTACAAAATAGAGTACAAGCTGACTGAGTACATGTGACTGAGTACATGTGTACTGAGTACTGAGTACATGTGACTGAGTACATGTGACTGAGATTATGATCAGTGGAATATATTCTTTACCATTAATCCAGATTCTTAAAGGATTTTGACATTGTTTGTTAATTCCAGGGAAAGTTTCTCATTTGCAATGAGTGTACCTTTTTGTCAGGCCTACTGGCATTGTCATTATTTGTTAATCACTTAATCCTTGGTCTAATCCTTGTGTCTATTTAATTAATTTGGTTGTGCTAGCAAGATAAATGCCTTAGATCCCAGATGAAGGACACTACAGAGTCAGTTAAGGAATATCCCACATGCACATTTTATTTGTCTTTGGGCGTGTCAGTTTATTCTGTTAAAGTGCAACATGGAGTTAGGTTATTTGATTCATTGACTTGAGTGAAATAGTCAATGTACTAGCTGAGACAGCATAAAGTACATTGGTTTCAATAATTTCTCAATGGATATTTTGAGGAAAACCAGTAAGAAATTTTAAAATATTTCTTTTTTATGGATTCATGAAAAGCACCAATTTTCTGTTGTGAACTGTTTTGTTTTGGAGTTTGATTGGAAGTGGTAACTGTAAGTAGTGGTAAGTTTTGAATGGATTTGTATTGTAATTTCATTGGTCTGATTTAATGTGTTTAGATTTTATGCAGCATAATAAAGGTAACATGTTCTATTTAGATTACTTTGAACTATATTATGTATATATTGTTATTTATATATTATGTATCTATTGTTATTTATATACTATGTATATATTGTTATTTATATATTATGTATACATTGTTATTTATGTTATGTATACATTGTTATTTATATATTATGTATACATTGTTATTTATATATTATGTATATATTGTTATTTATATATTATGTATATATTGTTATTTATATATTATGTAAATATTGTTATTTATATATTATGTATATATTGTTATTTATATATTATGTATATATTGTTATTTATATATTATGTATACATTGTTATTTATATATCATGTATATATTGTTATTAATATATTATGTATATATTGTTATTTATATATTATGTATATATTGTTATTTATATATTATGTATACATTGTTATTTATATATTATGTATACATTGTTATTTATATATTATGTATATATTGTTATTTATATATTATGTATATATTGTTATTTATATATTATGTATATATTGTTATTGATATATTATGTATACATTGTTATTTATATATTATGTATATATTGTTATTGATATATTATGTATACATTGTTATTTATATATTATGTATATATTGTTATTTATATATTATGTATATATTGTTATTTATATATTATGTATATATTGTTATTTATATATTATGTATATATTGTTATTTATATATTATGTATATATTGTTATTTATATATTATGTATATATTGTTATTTATATATTATGTATATATTGTTATTTATATATTATGTATATATTGTTATTATATATTATGTATATATTGTTATTTATATATTATGTATATATTGTTATTTATATATTATTGTATATATTGTTATTTATATATTATGTATACATTGTTATTTATATATCATGTATATATTGTTATTTATATATTATGTATATATTGTTATTTATATATTATGTATATATTGTTATTTATATATTATGTATATATTGTTATTTATATATTATGTATACATTGTTATTTATATATTATGTATATATTGTTATTTATATATTATGTATATATTGTTATTTATATATTATGTATACATTGTTATTTCTATATTGTGTATAAATTATTCATTTGTGAGAGAGATAGAGATACATCAGTAATTTGCTGTTTTACCAGTAAAGCAGAAATAATGGTAGATTTTAAAGAAGTAGTGGATTATATGTATGCAGCAAACTCGTTCTTGTCTCACAGGATTTGTATATATTGCTTACAAGTTGATTTCAACTAAAGCCCTGCACGGATCCAGGTCTGCCATTGTTTAGTGTAGTTTTATCGTAGTACTGTAGTCAATAGAAGAAAAAAAAGTAGACCCTGATCTATAAGCATAATATGTGATAGTGGATCAGGATCTGTTTTTTTTACAGTTTGATGTTACTTATTAACAAGTATATACGGTACATATTATTTATTGATCCTCTTAGTTACAAGACAAGACCATGTCATAAGAATGAGTCAGGTTTGCCAAGTCCTTTTTTTAAAAACTTTGTAGCACTCTTTGTAGGTGTTCAAGCTTATAATTGAGTTAAGCTGCATTATTTTCATTTGTATTATACTGATTCTTTTTGCACCTCTTGGCTTTGATGTATGCCCTGTGGCAATTGACAACTTGCTCAGGGTGATTTCTGAACCAAGCACTTAATATCAAAGAAAACTTTTGGGTACTTATTGTTGACCTAATGTTGTGGTTGCTCTAAAGTCTCTTGACAGTATTCAAAGACATTAAATCTCTTTCAAAAGCTGTTTTGTTAGCTAAGCAATGTTATATTGTGTAACTTTCCTAGACAATAGACAGGAATCATGTTACTATGACTTCTAATTCTGTTCCATAAATGTTATGCAAGATGCAGCAATTATACACAATATTTAATTGGAAATGATAGGTTTAATGAGGCGCATATTAGTGCTATCGTAAAATAACAATACACAAGAATCATTAAACAGAGTATCAAGTTTTATGGTACTGCATTTTTGTTCTTCAGTGTTATGTCAGTATTAATGGCTACTTTCATGCATGTCAGTAGGAAAAATTGGGATATAGTTCATTTATGTTTCTTAACATTACACCTGTTTTTTGCACAATAAGATGATATGCACAAACACTTCTGGTATGTAAATGTTTTGTGCAACTGGTTTCGATGACAGTCATAAGAAATTATCTCAAGAATGCCAAGAAAATATTAGGGTTTCCTTACTGAATTCTTTTATTTTAATTGTCATTATGTATTTGTAATTAAAGATAAACAATTTATGTTAAGTTTGCTATCCATTTAGTGAATGTTCTTATTTTGTCTCTTATACTATAACTTAAGATAACAGTCATGTAACATTTTTACAGACATCCTTAACAAACTTCGTTATCAACTGTAAACAACCTCTTTTTGGTTACATGATGGTTTTGATAACATGTACTGTGTGCAAACTGAATACAGTATGCAACTGTTTGGGCTTTCAGTTAAAAATTGAATCCAGAATCATACATGCATAACTTAGAAAGTGCAATTAGCCAACAGAACATTTTACATAATGGTTCCACTGCATGTACATTGTATGTTTAAACATGCGCTGAATAAAGTGTGTATGTATGATTACGATTTATAATGTAGCTTTAACAATTTTTCAGTCAGAAAATGAAAGACAAACGAGTGCAACTATCAACAAAGGAGATGCAGAAACATCAAGCTTTCTATTGTGTGGAAAGTTATGTTGTTGTTAGCCAAAATACAAAACTAAAGTATAATGTTGATGATTAATTGATTATAATGAGAATTTTAGCTATTATTATTATATGCTAGTTATGTGCCTTGTACAATTAAGCATGAAAGAGCCTCTGACAACCAAATCCAGCTCCTGGCCTTCATGAGTGAAAATGTTTTTCATTGGTTAGTTTGCTGGCACATAAGCAGAAGGTGAAAATTGGTACTTTTTTTTTTTTTTGCTTAACGGACCCATAATTGTTGTATGGAGAAGACTATTCAAAATGTCCACCTTATCCTACTTTTTGCACAAGTTCACCTGTCTGTGTGCACTTCAGACCAGTCTGCCATAGATTTGAGACCATAAAGTCTAAAATCTGGACACAAATTCGGATTCCGACCATAGGCGAATTTTGGGTGGAAAAAAAACATGTCCAAAACCTAAGGTTTTTCCCTCTGTATTTTGTAGTGCAACTACAATGTCCAGATTATTTGGTATCATTCTAGAGCTAATTCTGTCTACCTTTCTATAATACCACCCACTTTAGCGTATCATGCATGACCTTGATGCTACAGACCTTGGAAGTAGGTTACTACCTCATGCTCTGTAAAGTCGTCGCTAGGGATTATTGTGTTAAGGTCGTGGTCTGATTTAATCAAAGTCCAGACTTAATGACATCCAAGTCTGGACTTAAAACACCCATGTATTGACTAAGTCATTTGAGACCAGACTTGAGATACCCAAGTACCAATTTTTCACTGAATTCATTCAGAGTGTACACGACATTGTTGTGTACTACTACTGCACAAGTACATGTATGCAAGTTGGATGTATTTTTATGTTAGAACTTTAGTGCTTCTTTTCTCTTCACATTGTATACAATGTTCTTTATAGGTTGTATAAATGTCACCAACACAGAATCTGTGTCTTTTAATGTAGCTGGATCCTAAGATAAAAAATTGGATTACTGAATTTAGTAACTAAGCTTTCAGCCCCTGGTTGACCCAAAAGATGGTGAACACCTATCTCCAGGGGAGGTTAATCTGATCAGAACAGAAGCTCATATGCATTATATTGCAGGAGTTAGATATAGACTTCTTAAGATATTTAGTTGGTTCAAATGAAAATGAACAAATAGCCTCATCTTGACCTTGCATTTAGCCTATGACCACACACTACACACACACTGTTCCTAAAATTATGAAACTAGGTGTGTGTTGACAGCTTTTTGAAAAATGAGGTCTGTGTATGATGTGGATTTCATGTTTCTGTGACTTTTTTTAAATTAGTATTTAAAGTTTATTTTTTGGGTGCAGTTTATGCGCAAATCATGAAACTTGATAATTAGATGCATCTCTTTTGTATGCCTTCACTTGGCACTGACAGGATTAAATGTTAGTGTTGGGACTGGTCATACAGGTGTGACCAAACAATTGTTAAAGATACATTAAAACTCCAAATACACAAACACTTTGTACATGTACTACTAGCTTACAATGAAAGGTCAATGTGACCTACATTTTTTGCTTTACTAACAGAGGTTCAGAGTACAGCTCAGGACAACAAAGGTATTTCCAAACCATATGCCCTGAAGATGTAAACTGTATTGTACATGTGAAGGAATATAAATATCTGCATGTTTTCATCATGCCTGCTAGCAGCAGAGAGGGTGAATCCTACAACGTTTTTAGACAAAATTTGATTGAAATCCTAAAACGAGCCGTCTTATAATCTTATTTTAACCAAAAAAAGGCGAACCCTACAACGTTTTCAGACAAAAAAATTGATTGAAATCTACATACGAAATCATTTTAACTAAAAAAATGAAAACGATTTTTTAATTAATTTTGGTCGCAACTTGTTGTCATCCACCCTCTCTGCTGCTATGGGTTAACAAAAATAATAAAATGATTTTAACCGAATATTTGATCCAGTCCGATACGATATCGTGTCCGAGGATCATGTAGATTTATTGTTGCGAATCCGTGCGGAGTCGACTGAGCATAACTAAAGAAATCTCGAAATTGATTGAAGTCCATATCAGAACACCATGTCTGCCAAATATTTCGTAGCGTATGAGTATCAACTCCGTTGAATACAGACAATAAATTACAGTTATCTCTGATGACTTTTGGAACCTGAGTGTAGCGTTGAGTGACATATATCACGTCAGTGTTTTTATGCCTGCCTCTGGAAAATATTCTAGCAGGATTTTTTTGTTTATCTAACATTATATCGTCGTATACGACTAAATTGTTAATATCTCCATCAATATCATCAATGCTCGGTGCTTCATCGATATCGGTTATAAACTCAATAATACCCTCTCCGGATTTTTCTACCGCGCTGTCGTTAAAATCTTTTAGCACTTCATAACATCGTTGATCATCTACGCTAGGGGCAATTAAATACAACTTATCCCACTTCATCCATCTCATTATTAAATTGAGCAACAATTGCGTTTTACCGGATCCAGATGGCCCGATTATAATCATCCGGATAGAGTTTGGTAGCGCTGCATGATGCTTAATTGGTTCTCTTGTTTTCGTCGCTGAAAAATCAATTATATCCATATTTCTATACATAAATTATGGATCTATATTGTGTGAAGTGTAAAACGCGTACTGGCACAGATGATGTGACGACGATTACAACTAAAAATAACCGATCAGCGCTTTCTGGTAAATGCGTGCAATGTGGTACAAAGAAATTTAGATTTGTGTCTATGAAATCTGATTTAAAAAAAAACGAGGAGGTGATATCGCAGCCAAATTAGCAAAGCTCCCTGGAACCCCATGGGCAAAATACCCCGGAGAAAAGCACCTCCCAGGATATAGCTACTGTGGACCGGGAACCAGACTTGATATCAGACTCAATAATCAAAATCAACCCAACCCCGGTGAAGAACCAATAAACGCCATTGATAAGGCCTGTCACCTTCATGATGTTGCTTATAAAAGCAGCAATCTGCAACACAGGCATCTCGCGGATGTGAAATTAATTCATGCGTTAAATGCTATTCCTGATAAATCCTTCAAAGAAAAATTGTCTTCATTTTTGATAAAATCGGCTATGAAAAGTAAATTGATGTTAGGTGCCGGTAATTAATAATATGGAATCAATTTATTATTCTCCGAGGGGATACTGGAGGGGTAACGCTGCAATCAATAAACTCGCTAGTGCTGCAAAAGTGAAAAAAACCACTGCGGCTAATTGGTTATCCAAACAGGCACTATGGCAAATTTATCTACCACCGCCTAAACAAATTCAATTCTCGCATTTTGATGTGACCGCTCCTAATGAAGTTCATCAAGCTGATATATTATTTCTGCCACATGATCGTGGTTACAAATACGCGTTAACCGTAGTTGATGTTGCGAGTCGATACAAAGAAGCAGAACCGCTGAAAACAAAATCGGCCACTGAAGTCGCTTCTGCATTTGAAAGGATTTATCGACGAGGTCCTCTGCACTGGCCAAATCTGTTACAAGTTGATCCTGGCAAGGAATTTCAGGGTGCAGTGTTATCTACAATGAAACATCATAATGTCACCATACGACGAGGGCATACTGCGCTACATCGCGATCAGGCCATTGTAGAACGATTTAATCGGACGATTGCTGAGCGGTTATTTGGATATCAATACGCAAAAGAATTCATTCAAGAAAAGCGATCCAGTGAATGGGTTAAAAGATTACCATCTGTGATTACTGCACTGAATAACGAGATTACTAGAACAATCAACATGAAACCTATCAACGCGATTAAAAAGAAGTCAATACCCGTACAACCACAAAAAGATTTCCCTAGAAACGCTAGCGTTTCCCAACCAATTCTTGGTAGTAATGTCATTGTGAGGTACTTATACGAACCAGGAGAGCTTGAAGGGGGTAGAAAAAGGGCTACTGATCCTATTTGGAGCGTCACTACGCATAAGATATCTAGTATAACACGATCAACTGGTAGACCAGCAATCTATAAACTGGATTCAACTGCCCCTCAGCGGGGTTTTACTCGACAACAACTACAGGTAATTCCCGAGGATACTCAATTGCCACCGCATGGTCTTAACTAGCACCCTGGGTGCTGGCACCCCGGCGTCTATTGCACTCAAGACAAGTCAACATCACATTATTTCTGACATGACCGAGATTGTTATTTTTTCTGTCTAAGGTGAATTGGCGAGGATCCTTATCCGAATACTGCCAACGCATTATACAATTGCAACTCGCGCAGTGATTATTCTGTTGTTTCTTCAAAGTGATTATTAATTTAGCATCAATATCAAATTCTCGTTGTTTTTTTTTGTCCTGTTGTTTGTAACCGGAGAGTTTTTTATTAATGATGCTAACATCAATATCACTTATTGTTGTGTCATTATCATCACCAATGATTTCATCATCGCCTGACTCTGTCAGGACAATTCTTCGAAGTTGATTTATGTTTCGTACTCTGGATACTGCGAGATAGACTAAATTTGACCATTCGATGCGATTATCTACCATCCAAACAATTGTATCCGATATAGTCAATCCCTGTGAAGAGTGTATTGTTGCTGCGTATCCTAGCGTCCACGGGGATTTATTAGCACGCAATGCATCTTCAACGACATTGATATCAACCAGCACAATATCATTTAATACCAGAATTTGTTTTTCATTCTGTCCTGGAATATCAACTTCAATATTCTGTTTTCGTGTATCCGATGGCCTATAACAAAGGGGTACTGGAAGCGTTGCAAATTTTTCTTTATGCAATTCAAATAACTTCATCTGAAGTGTATCCCTGACTATTTTTCTACTTGCAATGATCAAATCGTTTGGTCTCCACGCTTCCCAGAAATCATTCATTGGGGTTTCTGAAATCACTTCACGCGTTATTTCGCATTGGATTCTATCCGGTTGTAATCTAATTAGCGCTTTGAACTCGCGTAATCGTTCATCAAGTGATCTATAATCAGTGGTGATTTCTTCATAGTAGTCTACAAAACCCTTTAGCCATTCATGTGGAGATGCACCGACAAATGGTGGTGGTTGGCCTTGATCCCCGCACATGACGACTTTTGTGTTTTTGGTTAACAACCACTCAAGAAATGTTTTTAATATATCTAATGACACTGTGCATATTTCATCCCAGATTATGATTTCAGGAATGAATTTATCACCCATTCGATCAGGAGTCCATTTGTCACCCTTCCATCGAAAGAAGCTGTGATAAGTGCAAGCATTTACCCCTCGTTGTATCATCTCTCTGGCGAGTCTGTGAGTCGGTGTTAGCACAATCATGTTAGTGGAAATACAAGTATTTCCACCACCACGAAATAATTCAATTGCACGAGTTGTCTTTCCTGACCCACCACAACCGTTTAAATAAACTGTCTTGTATCTACATACTGGATCAGATACCGGTGGTGCATTAGAAAGTTCTGATTGAATTTCAATACGGTTACAACAAATATATTTATCATCCATGGCAACGTCTGCGGATTCACAATACTCATGTAGCATCTCTTTTTTAAATCGCCAACGCCCCCAATTTTCTTCGGGATCTGTGAATGCCGCTACAGCTGATTTGTACTTATTGTGTATATACATCGAATCAGTGGCCACTCTAACCGCGGTATTAGGAAATCTATTTATCATCGAAAATAGATTAATAGAAGCATAGGCTAACATTGAACTTCTTAAATGTGTGTACTGGGAATTATATCCATCACAGTAGGTAACAACCGTACCTAATTTCTCACCATTGGATAGAAAAGCATCCTTACGGGATACAAGTTTTCCCTGTTTCATTAAATCCGCTACAATAAAATCGTATTCAGCGACATCTATGATCAACCGCGAAGAATATTTTGCGTTATCGTATCGTCCACCCTGGGTAAATTTACCGATTATTCTTCTTCCGAGATCTTTTGCTTGTTCTTTTTTAATTTCAAATAACTTCTTAGACCAATTTATGATTTCTTCTTCACTGAAATCTGGAAACTGTTTTCGTAGTTCGTTGATTATTCTATCTAGATCGGGTTGTGGTAGCCAAACTTCTTTCTGAGCTCGATAGCATATAATAGCCTCGGAAACAATCAACGATATTAGCATACCACAATCAATCATATATCTCAATAGCACTATTGGCATCCAGTGTTTTTCAGATAGGTGTCTACCAAGCCAAACATAACTACACGGATGTAACCCTGTAGCTAATTCAAATGATATCACACGAGCGAATCCGGTTAAATCAAAATCAGGCAATGGTCCATTAATCGCAACACGAGTCATTTCATGCGTGGGGTGTCCAAATCGTTTGAAGTACTCAGCGCATTCCCCATACCCGAGAAAACTTCCGGGATAACACGCGGCTATATCAATTGAAATCATACCATCACATGAGTATTTCGTATTCCACAGTCCTCCATGACCAAATTCGACGCAACTCAATTTAACATCCTCGAGAAAATCATTTCGTGTTGGACGCCATGAGTTTTTTTCTCTTGCGAAGTGAGCTACCACTGATGGAATAGTAAAACTATCCGTGAGTAGTTTTTCATGGGAATTCTCCGGTGAAAAATCACTAGCGATTTTTCTCATTCTGTTATCTAATTCTTCAATGCGATATAATTCACCATTTGGTTTTACAAATTGATCGAATTCTTCATCACTTCTAAGTAACCACACTGACACAGGATCATCTTTACACAACGCATGAATAGCATCGAATAATCTCTCTTCATAGAAAACATCCCCGACGAACTCCTTAGGGATATATTTCACGGTTCGTTCTCGTGGAAATATTGTTACCGCAGGTGTCCACGCGTGTTTGTTATGATCAATAATCTGTATTGGTGCTCCATTTTTGTTATATTTCGGTTCGTATAAAACCTCTCCGGTTATCGTCATAACGGTTATTGGGAATCGTAATGATGTTTCTAATTTAGCTATATCAGAAATCTTTGCACCATGCTGTTTCACTGTCAGTTCCCATTCGGTTATTTTCCTACGTCGCAGATCAGTTAGTTTATTTCCTCGGGATGCATTTGTGAAGTGTTCTATTATTCGTTCTGCTACACAATTAAGCCCTGACGAATATTTCATAGGAGCTAGTTTTGCGATATCGGGTTTATCATTTAACGGATATATCCCATAAACCATTGCTGTTACGGGATAAGATCTTTCGTAGTATGGTTTATCAATGCCGGTTAGAATCCCTGGTTTGGAATCTCTACTCACAATGACAGCTTTTTTATTCTTGAGGATTGGTTCAAATTTATCCTTAATAATCCATTTGCCATCGACTTCGATAATGAATTTGATTCGGAAAAAATATCTTTTTTCCCCAACACGTGAAATTATCACTGCTGCTTTTTCATCATTCATGGTAGCATCAACAACACCATCAATTCGAAATGTTGACCAACAATAAGATGCTCCATCACGCTTGAATTCATTAAAACAGTCTCTGATTTTACTAATCATGGCTTTATCAAGAATTGTATTCTTTGGTGTATTAGAAACTATATCGAGATTGAATTGAGCATCTTTCCAGGGGTAATCTCTCTTGGACGTTTTTTTTGGTTTATCGAGATTAAATCTAGGATTGATTTTGTTACGTTTTTTTGGTCTATCGAGATTAAATCTAGGATTGATTTTTAATAATCTCTTAAACTCTTTCATGTTTCCGTCTATTGGACGTTTTTTGGTTTTTTTTGGTCTATCGAGATTAAATCTAGGATTGATTTTTAATAATCTCTTAAACTCTTTCATGTTTCCGTCTATTGGACGTTTGTTACGTTTTTTGGGTTTATCGAGATTAAATCTAGGATTGATTTTTAATAATCTCTTAAACTCTTTCATGTTTCCGTCTATTGGACGTTTGTTACGTTTTTTGGGTTTATCGAGATTAAATCTAGGATTGATTTTTAATAATCTCTTAAACTCCTTATCAGCATTTTTCGAAGGCGTTCTCCCTAATTCCTTCATGCTATAATTAAAACAAGCATTTAAATGAAAGATTTTTATATAATGAATCACTGCAAGTGGCTTATGATTGGATCAGTAATCCCGTGTAACAAATCATGCAGAAATGAGTTCTGTGGGTATCATATGCAAAGCTTTCGTCGTGGAAGCCTTGGTCCGTTACCGTGCATACGATGTGGGGTTGGGGTTAGGGGGAAATCACGGTTGTGTTTGAATTGCGGTGGTAAGCGATACAGGGAATTGAAGCGTTATTATGATAAAAGAATAAAAAATGGACAATCAATCAGAAATTTTGACCCTGAAAAAGTCCCTGACACTGACACTGTCACTGACAAAATCATAAGAACCCCTCAAGACTACATCGAAAGATTCATCATTAAACCAAACAATGAATTAGACAAACAATAGTATTATGTATACGAATGAACCAAGAATTCAGACAGCATCCCTTGATTTTAAATTATGAAGCATCCAGTGATGGTACTGTCAGACACTGCATTTTGAAGAAAACGGTCGGTTTTGTGACTAATCAAGGGTATTTGATGTTTAGCGCTGGAAAGAAGAAATATCACAATCATCGTTTCATATTTGAATGTTTTAATGGATTGATCGAGGATGGTCTTGTTATCGATCACAAGGATTCTAATCGAAAGAACAATTCTTTATCAAATCTGCAAGCTATCACACAGAGTGAGAATTCCAAACGAGGAAGGACTGGCACTTGTTCAAAAAAAGCGAAACCCGTAAAATCTTTGAATACAATAACTAACGAAGAAAAAATATTTCAATCAATATATGAAGCCGGCAAGTATTTCAATATTTGTGGATCCTCAGTACGAAAAGTTGCAGAGGGGATTTATCGATCGGCGATTTCAAAAAAGACAGGACAGAAAGTTAAATTTAGTTACGTTTAATGCGTCATATTTTTCATTTAGAAATATATCATTGTTATAGAATAATGAATTCTGAAACCATGAATAGCATCATATCCGAGATTTCAAAATTGAAAGGTTGGGATATTGAACTATCAGATGGGTTAAATCCTGATCAAATCATGTCTGATTTTCAGGACATAGAATACGGAGTTAGCACTAACAAGTATATGCTACCAAAGAAGTATGCGCTCATCAAAAGAATTCAGAATTCTATTAAGGACTCTCTCGCATTTTCCAGTGACGTAAGTGTGTTCGCTCCGTTGTATACCATCGTAGAACGAATACGAAAAGAATTGGGGTACGAATACGAATTGAAAAAGGAGGTTAATTCTAAAGTTAGAAACCTACGGGCGTTAATTCAAGAAAATGAACAATTTTGACTGACCAACCATTTATCATTATTTGATTGACCAACCATTTATCATTATTTGATTGTGACCGTCCCTCATAGAGATTTTAATTTTTTTTTAGCATTTTTTGATCAAAACTGTTGAAATCAGTGAATAAAAAATTGATGGCTGGTTCGGATTGAAAAATTGTTTTGCAATTGAAAAATTGTTTGCGATTTCAAATAATGGTCAATGAAGCATTAACAACCCGATTGGCTCGTGAACGACTGGATGCAATCAGGAGATTTGTACCAATTCGTGACTCTGTACGGAATAAACTACAACAACGACAGAGTCTTCAGACTGATTTTGCTATGGGATCCGAAGAATTGTTTAAACCAGTAACCACAGCAACGAAAGGGATAGAGCGTGCTATACTGGGAGATGTTCCCGAGACGGGAAAATCTGTTATTGGTGAACTTGAAAAAATAGCAGCGAAAACTGAACAAACTGAACAAACAAAACAAATGGAATCAAAAGAAATAGTAGATGATTTACGCGTGATATTTAACGAGGCGGGTTTAGCAGCAATCATTGAGACTAAACTAGCAAAAATTCCTGCGCTTGTTGTTACGACTTATGAAAACAGGAAAAATTTGTTGAAACCAGAACATCATAACTTTGTTAGAGATATAACTCACTGGGCTGATATATTCTACAAAATCAAAACTGAAAAAACAGGTAGAATTAAGAAGAAGGGTAACGCATCATACATTGGATATATCAATGAGGTGGGCGAAGTGTATAATCAATACGAAGAGTTTAAACAACAACAAAAACCACAAAAATTGCGAGGAAAGCGACAGCAACCTGCAAAGAAAGTAGTCTACTCTCCTAAAAAACAACAACTACCACCTGATGATAATCTTCTTGATTATTTATTACAAGAAGCCGATTTAGAAAAACAGAATGAAGCAACTGGTTATAGCGGAAGTGGATTGCAAGATTCCAGTGGAAACTCTTCGAGGGAAAATCCAAGGATTGGAAACTCAAAGAGTGGAAATCTAAAGATTTCATGTCCTGGTAGTGTTATCAATGATATATCACGATTAGAAGTTCTTGTAGGAGGTTTCCGAGCTGGAAATAACTCACCGGAAATGATTAATGAAGCAGCTGATATCTGTAGACGGTTATTTGCCGGCGGTATCATGGATATCAAAACATATCGAGATTTCATTGACGAGTTAGCGGAAAGTGGGTATAACAGTGATTAAATAAAAACGCTAGCGTTTCCAATTGAAAAATGGTTTCTGATTTCAAATAATGATCATACACTACAATCATGATAAACCAACCCCCGTCTATGTAGTTAATTCACGGTTTCCAGTTTATAGAGCATACTACGGAGATGGTTTAGGCAATACCATTGCGGGGTTATTTGCGAGAATGGCTCCAAAAGTGATGCCGTTAGCTAAACAACTAGGAATGAAAGCAATTGAAGTTATTCGTGATAAGGGTATTGGTGCTGTTGGAGATCTTGCTGGAAAAGCGTTTTCAACTGCGAGGAATAAATTAACATCATTAGTGAAATCACGAAAAAAGAAACCGTTACCGTCTACAGCGGAAATGCCTGCAAGTGTTAGTAGAATTATAAATAACGCAGTAGACGAAAAATTAGCGTCGATGGCTTTAACCCCCTTGATAAATCAAGGAGACCAAAGCAATATTGCAAATATGATAGCAGGAAGCGGCTTTAAAAAACTACGTCGATGAAAATCGTTTACGATGAAAATCCTACGGATTTTTACGATTTAGACTCTGATAAATAGAATAAAATGTTCAAAAAATCACATGATCCGGCGTTTGATATAGACGCCCCAGTTGGCAAGGATGATTCTGTACGCGATTATCAATATTACGCTTATCATGCAATAGACGCAAATAGTCGATCGCGAATTGAACTTCAAGTCCATGATACCAGTAAATACTTTTTGCCCTGTGAAGCGTTTATTGAAGTAGAAGGAGTACTTGTAACAGCTGCTGGAGCATCATATCCAATTGGTACTCAAGTCGGTTTTGTCAATAATGGTATTATGGCATTATTTGAGAGTGCAAGATACCTCATTGATGGAAAGGAAATCGAGTCGATAGATCGCGATGTTGATGTGGCTACAACAATAATCGGGTTAGCGAGATATTCTGATGATTATACAAGATCAGCAGGACCTTCTATGATGTTTGCAAAAGATGGTAGGAATAGCGCTAATGGAAATCCATTTGTTGTAAGACGACCAAAAAAACATGCTGGTGATGCTGATGTTGATGTCGAGGATATGATTATAAACAACGACCCCAATTTCAATCTAGGAGCTGCAACACGAAACTCAATGTTGGGAGCAGGGCGTAAATCATTTTCATGCGCGATTCCACTACATCATATATTTGGATTCTGTAGAAACGTCCGAAAAGTTATTTATGGGGCGAAGCATACAGTATCGCTTGTACGAAAGGGTGATGATAATGACGCAATTTGGAGGATTCCAGCAAACACAGCTGCAGATCATGTAAATGATGATGCCGGTAAAGTCAATTTAACAAAAATATCATTGTGGATGCCAGTGTTGACTCCAGCAATCACCGCAGAAGAACGATTACTATCATTTATGGACCAAGGAGGAAAGTCGTTGTTGAGTTGGTTATCAGTGAGTACAGATGTTAAACAATCAAGTCTGAAGGGGTTATTCACGTGGAATCTAGCATCAAAACAAGGTGTTACTGCGCCACGTCATATATTCGTAGCGTTACAAGATAATAAAAGAGTTGGAGATCAACTCTCCAGTCATATGATATTTGATCAATTAGGTGTGAAAGACGTCTCACTGAGAATAAATGGCCAACAGGAACCATCCGAGGATATACAACTTAATTACACAGAAAATCATATTGCACGCGTGTATCATCGTCTGTTGTCATTTATGGCACGCGATCAAAATGTGGATACTGGTTTGCAAATATCACAATATGATTTTAAAAATCTATATCCGATCTATTACTTCTCACTGGAACATCTCGATTTAACAAGACAATCCGTCGTTGATATACACTTTAGAGCTAATGTAGATAAGCCTGATGCTATTGATAATTATAGAGCGGTTGCTGTCATTCTCAGCGACAAATCAATGCTACTCGAAGGTGTTGGAGGAAGAATGAGAGTGGTAGATGCACCAGTAGAAAATCTTTGATTGATTTTTCATTGAATTAGAATCAATCTATTATGTATAATGTCATATAGTGTTATTAGTGTTACGTTAACTCCCGGTCAATTAAAAAAATTGCAATCAGAATCGGTTAAGCGATGTGGAACCACAATCACGTTGAAACCCAACCAAATGACTGGTGGTGCAAATAAACTATCGCTGACAACTCGTCAGGTGAAACATTTCAATGATGCACTTGCAGCCAAAAAAGGTGTTCAGATTACTCTTTCTGCGGCTGCTATCAAAAATATGATTAAAACAGGCGGTATATTTCCGTTGTTAGCTGCGATTCCAGCGCTAATTGCAGCAGCAGCCCCAGCGGTGGCTAAAGCGGCAGCGTTAGGAGCCGTTGGAACTGCTGCAGGAATGGCACTAAAGAAAGCAACTGGGAAAGGATATAAAAAAAAGGGACGATCCGTTCACGGATTGGGTCTAAGACTACCAGGAACCCCGTATTCGTGGTACAGCGGAAAGGGTCTAAGACTACCAGGAACGATTTATTAATTCAGAAATCTTCGATTTCCGAACCTATGATTCCCATATCGAAGATTCCCATGTCCAATTTTGATTTAATGGATGCGGCTAAAAAACTAGTGATTAAAAATTTCAGAGGTGTTTTTATGAAAGATCAATTACCACATCAACCAAACAAAACTGAAACAGGTATTATTAATCTCGATAACAGCACCGGACCCGGAACTCACTGGGTTGCATACGCTATTGATCCACGTGGGATTGTTTATTTCGATTCATATGGATTAGCCCCACCAAAAGAGTTTATGCGGTATATAAAAACCCTTCCAATGAAGACTTGGTATTCTACGCTACCAACACAAACGATGATTGACCCACCAATATGTGGCAGCGAAGTATTAAATGTCCTTGACGCTATTTCTAACTCCTTGGGTAACCCAAGCGGAAAACCACCACATGTTGTCGTGAATGAATACACTAGTAATCGCTGGCAACGACGAAGTCGTCAAAAACGATTTTAGAGAGAGAAAGAGTTTTACAATAACATGATTGATATTTGGGGGAGATCTTTGAAACCCAAACCCGATGGCACTGCAACGTCTGATTCTATCAAGGATATAACAAAAAAAATTAAAGATGAAATCGCTGAGACGTTGAACTTAATAAATGTTGATCCTAATGAAATAGTTGTATTTCAAGACAAACAGGGTAAATTGAAATCCAGTGATGTGTCATTGGATGATATTTTAGTTAAACAACGAAACGCAATCGAGAACACCGTTGCGTTATTTTCCGATCAGGGTAAATTGAAAACCAGTAATATTTCTCTGGATGATATTTTGGTTAAACAACAAAACGCAATCGAGGATACTATCGCGTTATTTTCCGATCAGGGTAAACTAAAACCGGGTGTACTCGTTTCGACGATTACAGATCGATTAAAAACTCTCAACGATGATTTAAAAAATTTTTGGGTTGTACTAACAGCACTTGAATCTAAAATTGAAGATAACGGAAAACAGTTTTCAGTTTTTCGTAGAAATATCATTGATAAATTTATTGGAACCCAGTTGGATAAAATTGAAATAAAACTCCCTGATATTAAAAAATCCATCGATGAGACGAAAAACTTCATCGAAGCCGTCAAAGGTGATTTTTCGAGGATGATAACAATCATTGAAAAAACAAAAATTCCTCATGAGAAAACCAATAACGTAGTATATACAATCCAACACGGATCATTTGAGTGGACACCTACAAACAACAAATTAGATATCACTGCAACCGTTAAAGGTATTTATCGATTAACACTAGTAACACCATTAACTCAATTTAATATATCATCGTCGAGTTCATCCGGGGTCAACAATACGATTTCAACGATCATCGACAAGGATAAAACTGAAAAGTTCACTATAACATATACTGATAAAAGTTTGATTGGAGTTTCAATAACGTGGTATGTGGAATTCGTAGCGGATTTAAGTAAATAACTAAATCGTTCGGATTTCACAATTGAAAACGCTAGTGTTTTTAAAATAAACAACAATGACTTTGTCATCGACGCAATGTCGCTATGATCAGGTCAGAGAATTTCAAAATAGACTCAAAACCCTCACTGAGGAGTATCAAATAAAAATAAAAAAATACCGACGAAGAATCACCACAATTGATGTTATTATATACTCGGTGTCAAGCGTTCTCACTGGTGCCGGAATAATACTTGCATCGGTTACAATGATTGCCCCGGTCGTAGTTCCAATTTGCATTTCTGCGGTGGCTACAATCGGGGGTATATTAACCGGGATAGCAAAAAAGATATCATCATGCAGCCAGAGTAAACTGCAGAATTACTTACTTCAATTTCATATTGCATCAACCGCATATTCGCAGTTATCATTGATGATATCGTCGTCACTCGATAATACGATTATATCAGATAGTGAATTCTCAGCGATGGTCAGTATTTTTGATTCCGCGATATCGAAATTAGAGCGACAACATGAATATAGAAACGATGACAACACCGATGGAATCAGAAAACACGAACCCAAAAAACAAAATGATCTCAATAATATCAACATTACCAGATTGTGAATTCTCAGTGATGGTCAGTATTTATGATTCCTCGATACCAAAATTAGAAATAAATCATGAGTATAATGACGACACAGCAGGAATTACTTCAACGAGTAGTGGAGAACACGAACCCAGTACAAACGAGTATGATATCAATAACATCTACGAAACCCGAGTTTAGTGTGAATTTCCCTAGCCCAGTCCCCGTGAAGGAGATAGCGCTAGCAAAACTACGAATGTATCACAGTTGGCCTAATATCAGATCAAAATCATTTGGTGGTCAACAACCCAATAATTCACTGGTGTTCTCGTATAAGAATAAAGACGATGGTACCCCAGACTGGAATGTTGTTTCGATACCAACAGGGTCATACCAAATAGAACAAATCAATAATGAATTCGCGCGTAGAATAAAATCGATTACTGGAACAGAATCGAAAATCGCTATAACAGTTCATGAGCCGACGCTATCATCCGCAATTGAGATAAGCACAGAAGGATACGTAGTAGATATCTATCAAAGCTCAATAAGAACCGTACTAGGATGGCCTGAAAAACCACCAGGGGGAAAAACCATTGATTTACCAGAACCACAAAAAAATGATTATATCACCGACAGAATAAAACCTAATAATCCAATAAAGTGTTATAAAGATTACCAACCCGATTCAGGTTTTTTTATTTCCGCAATTTACTCAAATATAGGAGGAGGGAATATCGTAGAGAAAGATCGTTTTATTGACGAACTTAAAATCACTGAAAATTTTACAACGATGAACAATGATTTTTCTCTGTTGTTAATATCTCTTAAATCCGGCTCTCTCACCCAAGATGAATTTATCAGCGTCGTAGAATTATGCAACAAAATCATCGACGATATGGAAACATTTAATTTACAAATTATTAAAGAGATATTAAATGAGAGTAATCCTAAAACGAGAATAAGATTTGCAAAACAATATAAAATCCGCGAAGAAGATATTCGTGGATTTAAACTATCAGGATATAACGTACCAGAATTAAAAAAACTTCTCAACGATGCTATTGATATTGGTTTTAAAATAATTCATGATACATGGAAAAAAACAACATCACCGGAAATAAAAATCCTTAAACACAATAATGATCCAGATGGCGGTGGTAGGCATATCGCTCCATTTAACGTGAATATTTCATCGGTGATTGCACTTAATTTAGTGTGTGATGTTATCGAAGGAAGCTATCAAATTAATCTTGAACGATCAAATCAAGCTCAGCAAGGATATATTCTTTATTCATTTGCACCAACAGCTCCTCCAGGTTTTTTAATAATTGAAAACCCAATTAATCCTGTCTATATACGATGCCATAATAATTCATTAACGAGAATTAATTTCAAACTCACCGACCAGTCAAATAATCTGATTGATTTACAAGAAGAGGTGTTAGCGATTAGTCTGTTTGTAAAATCATAAATGATTTTCATCCTAAAGACTCGATCAAATTATTTATTATTTTTGTTAACCCAGAACTGAAAACTTTAGCAGCAGAGAGGGTGGATGACAACAAGTTGCGACCAAAATTAATTAAAAAATCGTTTTCATTTTTTTAGTTAAAATGATTTCGTATGTAGATTTCAATCAATTTTTTTGTCTGAAAACGTTGTAGGGTTCGCCTTTTTTTGGTTAAAATAAGATTATAAGACGGCTCGTTTTAGGATTTCAATCAAATTTTGTCTAAAAACGTTGTAGGATTCACCCTCTCTGCTGCTCTGCTGTAGAGGATGAATAAGGTAATTACTGATACATGACCTATGCTTCTAATAATGACTGTTATACTAAAGTTCCTCAAAAGCTTGTGACCTTTATTCAGTAAAATCTGGCTAATTCTAGGGGTGTACAATGTTAATAGATTCCAAAACAGGGTTAGCCAAAATTTACAAAAAGAGAAAACCAAATAAATTTGTGATTTTTATCAGCTCATTTTATCATAGTATATCTTCTTTGACATAACAAAAAAGATTGTTCTTTTATATTGCTTCATGTATTTGCACCCTGTCATGGTATCTACTGATGGATGTATTTGATGAATTGATTGATGGAAGGATGGATTGATGTATGTATGTATGGATTGATGGATGGATGGTCTAATGGCTCATTGGCACAATACAGGCTATTCAGAGCCAATAAAAAGTTGTGTTCTAGAAAAGTAAAGAAAAGAAACTTGCTAACAAATGGGCAGACAATTTATTGTCAGGATCACTTTTGTCTGAATTTAATATTTACAATAGCTGCATGAGGCATTTAAGAGCTTTGCAAGTTGAGCTATATAATTATTAGTTATCATGGCTTTTTATCTCTGTAGCAATTATTTGGTTTAACCAGATCTGGAATATAGGTATATCTGTATATAATGTACCTGATCACGTGTTCTGTGATCTTTTAATCCATGACATTAGGGTCGAGGTCAGAGACCATCACAAAAATTTGCCTATGTGATTATACCTGTCTTGCCAACCTAGTAGCTGTGTATGTAACTCACACGTCTTTTGTTACCAATGTTGGAATTTTGCAAGAAAATTTGAGATAATTTTAATTCTCAGTTGTTAGAAAAGGAGGAACAGTGGAAAGAAACATACTTTTTGTTGATTCTCTGTAAATTCATTTTGGCCAGTAGAACATCATTGCCACTGAGGGACCCCTTTTTTGTTTCATAGAACAGAATATGTTTTGGTCAAGAGATTATTAAATGTAGTCAGACGTATGCATAATTACCATAATAAAGACCAGTTAGATATGAAGACACATGTCTGTATATATGGTACATAACACAGTATTTTACAATGCTCTTGATGGCAGTTCATAACACAGTACTTTTTCATTACAATGCTGTCCATGACAGCCTTATAATGAAGTACATAAAACAGTATTTTACAATGCTGTCCCTGACAGCCTTATAATAAAGTACATAATACAGTATTTTACAATGCTGTCCATGACAGCCTTATAATGAAGTACATAAAACAGTATTTTAGAATGCTGTCCATGACAGCCTTATAATAAAGTACATAAAACAGTACTTTACAATGCTGTCCATGGCAGCCTTATAATAAAATACATAAAACAGTAATTTACAATGCTGTCCATGACAGCCTTATAATGAAGTACATAAAACAGTATTTTACAATTGTAATGAAATAGGATACATGATGATTCTTGCTGTACACATTGACTGAGTCATAAATAATATACTTTATAGTGAGTGTGTACAGTACAAGTACAGATGTATTTATTGCTGTATAAATTTTACTTATTAGACTTTATATTCAAGTATTCTTTATAAATATGGTGGGTGCAGTAGGTTTGACTATATTTATTTCCTCAGTAAAAGCCTTGTGCTGTTTCACAGGTAACAAATGTTTTTGGCTCTTCTTATTGTCAGTAAAATTGCCTTTAGAGTGCTGAAGTGACTACATGTTTTGAATGTTTCTAGCTTGAGAGATCAGCAATGGAAACCAATGAAATAGGTTAATCACCCATAATGGTATGCAGTCAATTTATTCAGTTCAATTTCAACACCTACATATAATTTTAATTGCCTTCGTCATTGTGCTGCAGATTAATCAGGTGGAAATGGGCGTTCATATTTCGGCTGAGACATTGGTCTACATGTATTTTGTCAATTGCAATGCAATGAGATCATTTATGGGTACTCAAATTAACAGTTTGACATGTAACTACATGTATTTGTATCAGTATTGTTAAGTACAGTTTTAGTTCATCAGCACCCAGGAGCCCCGCATGGCCAAGTGATCAAAAGCACTCTCCGTTACGGATCACTGCTGTTTGTGTGGGTTCGAGTCTCAGATTCAGCCAATTTGGGTATGTGAGAAAGCTTGCCAGTTAGACTTCTTGTGGGTTGGTGTTTTTTTTTCCAGGGGTTTTCCAGGGTTCCTCTATCAGTAATACTGGCTGCCATGTATAGCCTATCATGTGCTGAAAAATGGAGTTAAACCCTACAACAACATCATCAGCACCTGGATATATATATATATATATATATATATATATATATATATATATATATATATATATATATATATATATATATATATATATATATATTGTGCTTGTATTTTTGGTTTTGGGAAAGTCTTTTCATTCTGAAGTCCAAAAGGTGAAAGAAAAGCCACTGCAGATTGAAGAAAAATTACTTTCTGCACATAAGTTTCAGTGCGTGACATTGTACTGTGCATGACTTACCTGTTGGGTTAGAAAAAAACCTGTTGTTTTGGGGATCAAAAAGTCAATAGTGACTGAAAGAAGAAACATTTTTCTGTGTAGTAAAATTAGTTCTAGACCATATGTTTTGATACGTTTGTGGAGGTTTTGAACTTGAGAAGGGGATGATGGCTGTTGATTTGGGGGTCAAGGTTCAAGGGTTTGGGATTTTGCAGAATAACCTTTGTTCATGACTACCTTAGCCAAACTTTGTGGACACAGGGGTCAAATTTAAGTGCTTGCATACTTGAAAAAGTTGAGTTAATTGTGGTCAATACAAGCTGTGATTTTAAGCAAATATTTTTGAGTGTTAAGTTTCCAAATAGTATATTACAATACAGCAAAGAATAAAATCACTAAAGTACATAAATTCAGCAAATTCACATATATAATTTTATTATATAAATGGAGCTTGTTGTAAATTATCTCCCAAATCTTTATTTTCTTTTTTAAAAAGATTTATTGGTTCATCATTGCTCTTGACTGAGAAGTTGTTTAGGTAAAGCCAAATACAGTAGACATATGTATCTACAGATAAGTTAATGAACATCAGATTAGGGGACAAGCAATATATTTCAAAGAGATGCATGTCATTTCATTTGCACACAACCTTTTGTTCACAAATATAGAAATGATGTATTTATCTGACACTCTTGATTTTGGTAAACTTTGCATTGCATCACATGATGAGTTGCTTTTATTTTTTGTTGTTGCAGCATTTGATTGACGATATTTGTGTATGCATGTTATTTTGAGATTGATATGGTTGTCTATAATATATTCTTGTTCATTGTATTAAGATAGATTGTTTATAAACCTTTCATGGCTCAAAATACTAAGGGTCAGAGGTCATAGATTGTTTATAAACCTTTAATGGCTCAAAATACTAAGGGTCAGAGGTCATGGTCACTGTATGTCTTTTAAGAGACTGATAATTTTGAGACTCATTTGTACTGTACAAAGATATGAGATATAGGTCATAATAGATATTATCTGTGGTCATTAGGGATATGATGTCTCGAAACCTATTTTCAGGAATATGTTGCCATCAGAGTTGGCTCAAGTTTACCAGAAGTAAGGATATACTAGTATATATATATATATATATATATATATATATATATATATATATATATATATATATATATATATATATATATATATATATATATATATATAGGGTTTTCACAGCAGCACATGGTCAAAGGTTAGGCTCAGGAGACAATTAGGTTCAGATTAAAGAGTTTAATTAATTTACAGGCTAGGTGCAAAAGGACATAAAATAACATGGTGATAGGAAAGTAAAGGATGAAACTTGCTTGCACATTCATAGACATTTACCTTAATGGCAGCATAATACAGCATTGGAATGATAAGGTCAAAGGTTCCAGATAATCATGGTTACTGTTTTTTTTATATATTACTTTTAATTGACTGACTTGTTATGTATAATAATAATGAGGACTTTGTATAGTGCCTAATTTTTAGAAGCTTTAAGTGCTTTACAACATCTATAGTGATATGACTAGGCTATAGAAAAACAAAAAATAAAAACCATGAAATTGGAAAACATAAAACATGCTGAAAACATATAAGATACAAAACATTATTAGGTCTCAAAGTTTGTTCTTGCTGGAGTGTTTCTTTAGATGGATTTGTATTATGACAGGATGAATTTGTCAGATTATCTGGATAATAACATTAATTGTTCTTGGTAAGGCAAGTAATTTCTAACATTAATCTATGTTCAAGATTTCTGGTACAGTAAAACCTGTATTGAAAGACCATTGCTATGTGATACCACCTGTCTTGGGAGACCACCTTCTCAATACATAAATTTATAAATTTTTATGTAGCATTGTGACTTGTTATGAGAGACCACCTGTCTTGAGAGACCATATTTGTTTGGCAAAAGGGGTGATCTTTCAAGAGAGGTTCTGCTGTACATGTATTAGCTTTATCAATTCTGTTAAAATATACCCTGACTAAATGTTGGAAATTTACCTGGAAAGGTGACTCATCTGTCTGATAGGGCATTTTTTATTCGCTTACAGATTGCTTTGTATTTAGTGTGACCAAGGATCCATCAGTCTGCTTACAAATTGCTTTTTCATATTTAGACTGACCATTGGTCAGTTGATTTGCTTATTGTGTGCTTTCTTTAGACTAACCAAGGGACCATTACTTTTTATCTAGACTGATATTGCTGGTACAGAGTGATGTGTATTCCCTCATTCAACCTTCAATAGAGCAGATCAAGTGTAGTTTAAGCTGCATGCATATAAGCTACACCCTAGTGAACCTTTTGAAGTTATGGTTTTAATCCACTGTGTTATATGAATTGGATAAATAGAAAATCTCCAGCCATAAATAATCTGAATTCAGGGTTTGATTGATGGAGACTTTTCACCATATGAGTTCGATATAGTTGGGACAATTTTAATATAATTTCCATAAAGAGCCAACCAGACAACACACTGAAGCATATTAAATTTGTGGGAGAAAATTCAACATACTTTGCCTTGCCAAAACGTATTGCCAGAGGAACAGCAGTTAGAAGATACTTATTAAAAAAGAAGTTTAGACTCAGTACAAGTTTTAATTTGGATTTATTTAGACTCAGTACAAGTTTTAATTTGGATTTATTTTTAGCAATTTAAGTAGGAATTCTAGAAGCAGTTCTATATTTGGAAATATTTGCTTATCTCATTAGTGTACAGTACTTGGTGTATATGCTATATACATGTGTATGTGTTTTCACTCTGTGTGAGAAAGACCTGATGGATTACTTCACGCTAGAGTTGTGATTTGTATTTTATACACAAACTGAAACACAGTTATTCATACCAGTGTGCTTTGAATTCATTTGGAGATTTGTGTCGTTGGTAAGGATTTTAATTTTTCAAATTTCATTTTTTTAAATTACTTACATTTTTTTATATTTACAGTTATTTTTACTCTGTAGAGCTCTGGCTAGCAGTGTACAGGGATGGGAGGTGGGGTGGGGTCGAGAGATAGTCTTTAATAAATATTGGTCAATTTAAGGTTTATCCAGGGCTGGATTACCCATAAAGTACACTAAGCACATGCTATGGACACCATTCTAACAGGGGCACCAGAAAAAATTTAATTAATTGTTGATGATAAAATTGATCATTTCAGATTGCATGTATGAGTATTTTGAATTGGAATGAAGGCAACACTGGTATTTTCCCATGATTTTAGCTTTTAATTTTGTTTCTCTATTTCTGAGTTTCACATAGGGGGTCACAGGGTACCATTATATCTTTAGTGCTTTGGGCCCTTGAAGGCCTTAATTCAGTCCCGAGTTTATCAATACTACTACAGAGATAACAGATTTAATTTTGTTTTTGTGATTTGGATTTTTTAATGCAACTTTAACCAATTTTCAGTCATATCGCAATGATATTCGCATTGTTGCAGTGGCACCATTGGGCCTCATGATGCAGACATGTAGCATCATATCTCACCCAGTCACATTATCCTGACACCAGGCTGACCAATCCTAATACTATCTTAATGCTGAGTGCAAGGCAGCTGCTACTACCATTGTTCTAAATCTTCGGTATGAGTCGGGCAGGGTTTTGACCTACAACCTCTCACATCCGAGGCAGATGTTCTGACCACTTAGGCCACTGGAGCAGTTTCTCTAACGGCAAATTTGGAAATGACATTTAGGTGGAAATGGACGTTTTATAGAATGATATTGATTGACCATTGTCTTCAGATTTTTTTGTCCGCTAAAGATGGACAGTATTTCTCAATACAGTATATAGGCCATTTTTCACTTAATATCTAAAAAGTATAAACTAAAGTACACTCCACTCAATTACACAGAGAAATCTCACACTAAAGGTTTTATACATTGAAAACAATAAACATGTTACTATATATAAGGCACATGTCATACATAATGTATTTTTTAAAATGTTTGTGAATGTTCTGACACCAAACAAACTCTGATTTTGATTGTAGTAAGGTAAATCAATGAGGTTGTCTTTTATTCAGCCTTTATTTGAACAGCTTTGAAACCTTTTAAAGGTGGTGTGATTGAGCTGTCTACATTTTACACAATGATCATTCAATCTAAAACAATTTTTTTTGTTGTTGATGGTTGGATTGAAAATGACCTTCATGTTGTTCACAATGAACATTGTATCATTATTAATGACATTTGTTATTTTGTAACTTCACTCTCAATATATTAATGGTTACCATGAAAGTGGAAACTAAATGTCTTACCCAAAAACACACTGAAGCAGTATAGACCCAGGCTGGCATGGAACATTATCTAACCTGTAACCCTACTGAATTGCTAGTCCAATGCTCTGCCATCCAGCAGTTATGAAATTTGTCAGGAAAAGCATAATACATACACACACTGTCCAATGTTCCATCAGATAAGCAAAGACTTATCATTACTAAAATGCTTTTGAATATAAAAGGTATCTTCTGTACCCAGATGTTGCCATTTTGGTACATAGATATCAGAGTAAATGGATTTCAGATAAATGGGACAATCACTATACATATATTTGTATTTATCAGTTAAAAGAAACAATGTTTCCTTTTCACATCCTGTATAATTCAAATGTTAGCAGAAGTCTTTATATATATATATATATATATATATATATATATATATATATATATATATATATATATATATATATATATATATATATATATATATATATATATATATATGTATATATTAGTCATTTATTTTCCATTGGACAGTGAGAAAAAAAACACTTTTATTCAAACAGGGAATCATGGAATCATTGTGTCACTTCAATAGCGAATTTTGTTGAAATATTGTATCATGTACCACTGTTCGAATATTGTTGCCCTGGAGGTTCTTTTAACACATGCATACCGGTAATTTCTGCCCCAGTTTTATTTTTAATTAGGGAGCCTTGATTGGCCAAGTGGTCTAAAGCACTCTCCATTATGGATCACTGCCATTTCACCTCTGTCTGTGTGGATTTGAATCTTAGATTTGGCTAATGGGGATATGTGAAAAAGCTTGCCTGTAGCATTTTGTAGGTCA
Organism: Unio delphinus; assembly: GCA_029339505.1. Taxonomy (NCBI): domain Eukaryota; kingdom Metazoa; phylum Mollusca; class Bivalvia; order Unionida; family Unionidae; genus Unio; species Unio delphinus. The sequence continues at coordinate 3,110,007 of JAQISU010000234.1, read as the reverse complement.
GTGTTTTTTTCCGGGGGGGGGGTTTTCAGGGTTCTTCCTCTGCGATTTAATCCTGGCAGCCATTTATAGCCTATAGTGTGCTGCAAAATAACATTAAACCAAGCATTGACAATTTTTAATTAGCTCAATATAGTAATTATTGTGCTAATGGCCACTAAACCCCCAAAAAACATTCTGGAAATAACTGATATAGATAGCCAGTTTTCTCACCTGTGATGATATCAAACAATTTCAGTTTATTTTAAAGTATTTATGTTTACTGTTCTCTTTTGAACTTATATGACAAATGTCTGCTATTCAAATTAATTTAGTGGCATTTTTTCTTGTATATCTATCATCTGGTCATTTGAAGCTTAAGGGTAATTATGGAGCTGAACATTGATGAATTACAACCTTGAGGCAAATTTAAGCATGTAGCTGATTCTTTAGTAGTGAGCTGTTTCTAAATACCCATCATTACCATAAAACATCAAAAGTATCTGGTACAGGTAATCAGATAATTGTCTGTGATTTTCCAGATATATCTGTCTAGATTTTTCAGAGTAATCTCACTCACTTAGTGAACAGTGAATGCTTCATTTATTAAGATAATTTATTTCTGTATGTCTTCAATTGGACACATTATCTATGAAAAATACTGTGGAATGGGTGCCAGGTCATAACTGAATGAAATCTGCTCACTTCCATGAAAAGTATGCAGTTATAAGCTACTTTTATCATGTCAAACTTGCATGGTTGATATAAGGCAATCTGTAGTTTTAAATTCATTGAAGAAGAGAAATTTTTCTTTCAGCTATTGATGACTCATCATTTGTATTTATACTTTTTTTGTAACACACACAGAGTATTACTGTATGTTATGGCAGATCTGGGTCGTATGTGCACTTTTTTTCTTAGCTTTAACATTAGTATACATAATAATATCTTTTGTTTTTCACTGAAAAGATTATCCTAGTGACAAGTTTTTTTTTCAGGACACATGATTATGATTGCATGCCCACCCACTCCATTTAATGGTACTCCTAAACCCTTAATGTGAGTTTAACGAAACCATAACAATCGTTGATATTAACGAAGCCCAATCTGATAAAATTTAGCAATAGACTTATCAATAAAGCACCATTGTCAAGTGCACACCAGGTGACTGCAATTAGCAGTCATATGCTTTCATTGATTATTTCCTGATTAAGAGTGTTTTCCAGCAGCTTTGACCACTTTTGTGGCTTAGTGGTTATGGCATCCACCTAGGATGCGGGAGGTTGTTGGACTGAGTGGCATATATGCTACATGTCTGTAGTTTTATCTCCCAGTGCTAGACATCACTATAAACTGTCACATAGCGATATGACAGAAAATGTCTTAAAGCTATGTTAAAACTCCCCTAACACACCAGCAGCTTTTGTCAAGGTCATGCAAAGTTGTTAGACATGTTAGTATGTTTCATATGACATGGTACAATTGTTGTAATGCATGATATCAACTGCTGTGCTGATCATGAAGATCAACAACTTGAGTTTTATCTTTATTCCGTCATAGTTACCGTATGTACCATATATAAGTCAAGTCATACTGCAAATAAAGTTCTTACTCTTCTCTAACATTATGCTTCTGTAGATCAGGGTCTGAGTTGTTTGTTCTACTGAAAACTCCTAACAAACTGAACAGACCCATTTCTGCTGGCAAATTATGCAACATCAAATCTAGGTTGGTGCATTTGAAGTTAGACTTGTCTTATAAAAGAGTATATACTGAATTATAATAGATAGCGTAGATCCAGATATCTGCCATATATTGTGCCAGCAGATCAGTGTGTAGTTTGTTTGTTCTACTGATTAATAATAACAAATTGCATATATCTAGATGTGCCTGGCATTATGTGAGGGCCTATCTTTTGCCTATTCAGTTTGCCTGGCATTATGTGAGGGCCTATCTTTGTCTATTCAGTTTGCCTGGCATTATGTGAGGGCCTATCATTGCCTATTCAGTTTGCCTGGCATTATGTGAGGGCCTATCTTTGCCTATTCAGTTTGCCTGGCATTATGTGAGGGCCTATCATTGCCTATTCAGTTTGCCTGGCATTAAGTGAGGGCCTATCTTTGCCTATTCAGTTTGCCTGGCATTATGTGAGGGCCTATCTTTGCCTATTCAGTTTGCAGTTGAATCCGAATTACAAGTATATATGGTACTGTACATATTTAGTATCAGTGGCTTCATGGGCTATGTTCTGATAAAAATACTGTATTGATCTGAAGAAACCAACCCCACCATCTTATGGAAATGTAAGCAAGAAAATTACCCCACAGCAAGGCCAGATCAAAGGTGGATCAGATGAAATGTTTGCTGCAATGCCCCTGCCAGTTTATACAGAGTTTGGGGCACTACATTGCATTGAAATGGTAGCTGACATATTCAAGAGCGGGCTTCTAAATTGCTCCAATGCCTCCTACAACCAAAAGCCAGTATTTCCAACAGTGTGAAAATCCTGGAGAGATTACTGCATTGAAGCTGTCTTAGTTTACAATTCCTATAGAACTGATTAGGTGGTCCTAGTGGTTAGAGTGTCTGCCACAGGAGCAGGAGGTTGTGGGTTCAATCCCCAGCCAAGTCATACCAAAGACTTTAATAGATGGTACTAACAGCTGCCTTACTTGATGCTCAGCATTAAGAGGTTAGTGTTAGGATCGTTTGGCCTAGTGTCAGGATTATGTGACTGGGTGGGACATCATGCTACATGCATGTGGCATGATGCCCCAGTGCTAGACATCACTATATACTGCCTCACTGCAGCTATCATAGTAATATGACTGAATTTTTTTAAAAGCTACATTAAAAATCCTAATCAAACAAACAAACAAACAAACAATTCCTATAGAGGGCACGTGTTAATAAATGGAAATATGTTCAGTGCCTTTTTTTGAGCCTATTGACATATTTAACTTGTTTATGAAGCTCAACTGTCTATGGAAAGAAAACTGTCCTATAGTTAGTGTTCTTTATTTACAGAGTTCACATATTGGGACAAAATAGAGGGAATGGGTCATGTCCTAATCAGTTTAGATCCACTTACATTAGTACCTTATATGCAAATTAAAACAGTAGCATGTAAGGTGTTTCAACACCTGTATTGATAAGTGACTGTTGTGAGAGCTGTTGTTTGTGTACACAGATAAATAAATCCAGGTGATACAAGTTACATATTTCCCATGATCTTGTTGAATTTAGTGGGACATTGGCTTGTCCAAAAGGTATTAGAGACTGTACTTCTCTGAAGTTGATGTGAAAGTACATGATGTAAATGAATCCAGGTAGTTTATAGTTTTGTCAACAATCATATTGATAATATACAGTATATTCTAAGACATTGCAAACTGCACAAACCTACATCTGCTGATGCATAATGGGCCAGCAGATCAGGGTCTGTTCAGTTTGAAGTAATCAGTAGAACAAACAATATAGACCTTGACCTTTGGATGCATTTTGTTACAGCATATCAGCATCTTTGTTACTTAAAGTTTGATGATTTAACAAAAGAAGACCAAATAAAGTTTTGAAACATCAGGCTAGATGAAATTCTCCACTCAAGTGTGTGATATTAATTTACAAAGTATGGCAGAACTTTAATCATGATTAGTACTTTTCAGTGATGAATTTAAGACTTTGCCACACCTGGGTACCCTCTGACAAGTTTTTAATCCTTTTTCATCAAAAGGAGTTTGAATAAGTTGATCATAAGTAGGTACATAATTTTAATCAGATATCAACTTTGATTTCCTGAATTGTTTTGCATCAGTCACATTTAAAATGAAAAATTATTGCCTTTATTTTCATTTAGTGTATGGATGAAGGAAATCTGCAACATTTTGATTAAACTTTTTTCTTAAAAACTTTCAAACTTTGGAGTTAGATTCTGAAGATAATTAAGACTGTTTTGGGCAAGGCATATTATTTATGTTTGATAGCCACAGGAAATCTTTTAATTGCATTATCTTCCATTTTTTATCTGGAAAGATGGGTCAGTTCTCCAATGCACTGACAAAAGTTTGATCCCTTTTGAATGGTTATAGAGATTGAAGAATTTAAAACCACTTAGGAGGAATGTTATCACACTTAGCAATCAGTAGACACAATATTGAGGAGTCCTATGCATAGATAACAGCAAGATTTACCTGTGCATTTAAGTCATGCTACTCAGGGCTATTGGTTTGATCAAGAATTTTTTCAGATGCAAACTGACCTGCACATTTTCTGTAAATGAGATGTATTCTAGCCAGTTAGGATCAAAGTCTAAATCATGACTTTGTTAGCCAGTAGTGCTGTAGTACAATACAGTGGTGAGAAATAGCATGGATACATATTAGAACTGAAAATATTAGCTGGTAGTTTTTAAATATTAGAAGAATGAGATAATGTTCCATGTTACTAGACATTTATATGTTTTTTCAGTGAAACCTGTCTTGAAAGACCACTGCTATGTGAGACCTCCTGTCTTGAGAGACCATATTCTCAATTCACTATATAGCAATGTGACCTGTTATGAGAGACCACCTGTCTTAAGAGACCATAATTTTATGGCAGAGAGGGTGGTCTTTCAATACAGGTTATACTGTACATGCTCACATTTTTCTTTCAGTGACACACAAAAGATGCCAATACAATTTTACAGTGAAGCTAATATTATATTTCATTTTTTTTTTCCAGAATGAAGAATCAGGATAATGAGAAAAGTGCAAATGAATGGAACATCAACAAATTTATCTTCCAGCACCACACAGAATGGTGTTTCAAAACAGAATGGTGTTGTATACACCAAACATAATGGTGACAGCTGTCATCAACAGATGTTACAAAAGAATCCGGAGAACTTTTTACCAATTCCGAGACTAAAATTCAGATCAGCTGCAGTTCTTGTCTTCACAGTGTCGGTTGTGTGTTTTTGTGTGAGTTATGATGGTAAGTTTGTGTTTGACGACAGTGAGGCTGTAGTTGGTAACAAAGACCTTTTACCAGAATCTTCCATCACAGATCTCTTTTACCATGATTTTTGGGGAAACAAGCTGGATTCAAAAACCAGTCATAAATCATACCGACCACTCACTGTGTTGACATATAGGTAAGTAAATATTTAAAATTTTTGACATCATTATCAATTAAAATTAAAAACCAAAGAAAATTAAAATCCTTCGTATATATAACAAAAGGGATTTTAGTGTGGGGAAAGGTAAAATATAGCTGTACATGCCAATATCAAGTTTCTATTTATTTATGCTCATTTTCTTACTCTGCCTAAGGTTTAATTATATAAATAACAATACACTACATGATACAAAGTAACTGAATATATGCCATATTCCAAACTAATACACAACCGCAGATTCATCATTACACAACAACATTGTTAACGTGCACATAGCTCAACCCAGATAAATGTCAACTTACCGTAGTTGTGCAATAGAAATAACTTTCAGAAGAAAATGGTGTTTTGGTCTACTTTAAATTGAAATTTGGAGTCACATTTTGAATGAATGCACATTGCAACAACTTTTCCATTTGATCTGGAATGAATAGATTTTGGTATTTCTGTCGTTTCTACGAAATTTCCTGACTATGAACTAGATTTATCTAAATTCTACATGAAGTACATTGGATTTCAGCAGCTAGCTAGCTAGGGAGCTGCAAGTTGACATTTGTAAATGTGTTTCTCTTCTGTCATTGAATGTTTGCAATCATAATGTATGGAAAATATGAAGTCTTTCTACTTCAATTTTCAAAAAGATGCTATGGAATATAATGTTTATTTCATTTTGAATGCAGTAAGGATAATGTAATTGCACTCAGAAAGTTAGTCAAAATTACAGAAAAATTTGAATGGTGTAATGAAATTTTAGAACCCATAACATCGATCATTTAATTCAGAACTAAAAAAGTACATTTTAAGGAATTCAGGAGGTAAAACTGTAAGTATATCTAATCAGTAATTTATGAAATCTGACATCTATTGCTTGCCTTATTCTTTAACATTGTATCAAAAAAGTTAGCATGTAATGTAGCAAAGCAGCTGGTATGTGGCAGTCCATGAAACATTGTATCAAAAAAGTTAGCATGTAATGTAGCAAAGCAGCTGGTATGTGGCAGTCCATGAAACATTGTATCAAAAAAGTTAGCATGTAATGTAGCAAAGCAGCTGGTATGTGGCAGTCCATGAAACATTGTATCAAAAAAGTTAGCATGTAATGTAGCAGAGCAGCTGGTATGTGGCAGTCCATGAAACATTGTATCAAAAAAGTTATCATGCAATGTAGCAAAACAGCTGGTATGTGGCAGACCATGAAACATTTGCTTTAGTTCATTCAGAAACAAATTTAATCAACCAAAACGTAAAACACCTACTACGTGAGTGTACATGATTTGTTTACAAATCAAAGTGCTGGTGTCTGTATCCATTGTTAGTTTATAGTAGAAAGTAGTTCCTTCATGAGTGTAGTATGAAGTGTACACGAGTTCAATATCATAAAATACTAAACAGTTCTAACAAAGTAAAGTTAACAAAGAAAAAATGAGCATATAATAATTTCCTATCTAAAATCTTGAAACTTGTGCTTGCATCCTGACAAGCAATACCTCATGATTTCATGTCCATATTTTACGCTTCATTGAATTGGATTAAATCATGTGTTTAATGTTCATTCCTCAGTCACTGTTCATGACAGAATCAGGAAATTGATGATATATAGATTTGATACTGCCAAATGCCTTAAACAAAAGCAGCTTATCATTATCTATATTTCATCTTTTTTTCAGCTTTGGTAAAGTTTTTGTACAGTTATTAAAGCAGATCAGCCTTTAAATGACTTCTCAGAAAAAGCTAATTAGAATATGATGTATATAACTGATTCAGTATTAAAACCCCACCAGTTTTCTATCATCATTTTGCTATATTCACCTGTTCTCAAAAGCCACCAGAACACTTTCACCCAAACTTTGCATCCAGGCATAAAGTCCTTTCAAGGTTATTTGCTGGTTTTAAGGAGAACAGGAAATTATTTTTTGCAAATCCGCTGAATAGAAAAGCATTCTGGAAGAAAGACATTTGGGATTTTGTCTAAATTATGCCAATTCTCCATAAGATGGCCACATTTAATAACGACAGGAAAATATTTAAATGACTTCTTCTGTAAAGGGCTGAATAGAATATGAACAAACTTGACAGAAAGCATTCATGCATGAGGACCTTTCCTATCCATATAAAATTAATGCTGACCTGGTGTCATAAACTCTCCTACACTTAGTCAGATACTTAAGATGTGGTGGGTGAATGTTGAAGACAGGCAATAGTCACAAGATGATGACAAAAAACAAAATGTACACCAATTATATTCATTTATTGACAAAGAATGCTGTTAGAAATTAGATCAATATATTAAAACCATTTAATATTGGACCATTTAATACTGGACACATGATCGTACTTAAAGAGACAGAAAAGCCTTGAAACATTTGTTTTTATAATGTATGACATTTGTACCATTGGAAGAATGTTTCATACTTAAATCAAGGTACTGATACAGATTTCTCAGTTGGGTAGATATCAGCTAGGTGAAATGATCCCAAGGACACTTAGGCCTCTTGTTTTAAGTTGTATGTTCTTCTTAATTAATGCAATATTTGAGTAAGGCACAGTGTAATGAAGGTTATTTTTTATTTGCAAATTAAGGGATGTATTAACCAAGAGGCCTGAATCCCATTGCATTCCATGTACCACGATGTAGTGCTGGTTATTTTCATTTTTAGATTTAGCCATGTGTTATCAAGAAGCCTGAATCCCATTGCATTTCATGTTCCACAATGTAATGACTTTTTTTCTCTTCATTTTGCAGATTTAGCCATGTGTTATCAGGAGGCCTGAATCCCATTGCATTTCATGCTCCAAATATTGTCCTTAATGCCATCATCAGTGTCCTGATACTTGGCATATTTTCAATCCTGTTTGGAGGCTATGCCCTGGATGCCAAGAGTGGGAAGCAGTTATTCTCTGCACCAAAGTCAGCTTTGTTGTGTGCTGTCCTGTTTGCTGTACATCCCATCCACACTGAAAGTGTAAGTTGGACATCATCTGACTGCTTGCCTGGGTTTCAATCGCAAAACTTGACTAAAACTTAAAATCTAGAATCAAACAATCTGACTGGGTGAAATTTAAGCATAAGTTTGACAGGCGTTATAGCTGAACATAAATGAAAACTTTGGTTAAATTTCAGCCTTATTGCATTTTTTTATCTTTGTATGCAGCTTAATGAATCTCACTTTAAAAATGTGTAATTTATTGAAAATTGCACTATTCATTTGCCATGAGCATAATGGCATTAAGTCATTGTTAGCTGGAGATTCTTTTCATTTTTGCCTTGTCTAAGAAATGCATATTTTGAGGATTACTTCGTATTGCATCCAAACATGCTGTCAGGATATTTTGGTTTAAACAGATGATGCCTCATTGTACAAACGATGCTATTTTTGATTGTCTATAGCCTCTATCATATGCAGAAGGGTGAAAATTTGACTTCCTTTCTTTTTACTTGTTGGACCCATGATTTTCATGTCCAGACACCTTTTACACCAAATAACATACCTTAATGCACTGTTCTCCTGTCCATGTGTATTTCGCACTGGTTTGCTTAGGATCAAGGGCCATAAAGTCTCAAATCTGGTAATTTTTGGCCCAACAAAGTCAGGTTTAGAAAATTTAGTTTTTTCCCCACTTTTTAATGTGAATAGAAAGTCTGCATTTAATTTATTTGATATCATTGCAAAACTATATCTTTCTCTTTTCTTTAGTAACACCCGTTTCAGTATTATCATAAATGATGTTAATGTTACAGAGTTTAAATGTAGAGTACTACTTATTTGGCAATAACAAGTTAATATTAACAAAGCTCAATCTTATGATGTAAATGCTTGATTTCTAGATCTATTCTCATAATCAAGTTCCTCACTGATTTTATGCAATTTAGCAGTTAGAAGCATTTTTAGATTATCTAGTTATTAAAAGCATTGTATCAGACTGCTGTTAGCGAAGTTGTACACTGGCAGATATGCAATTTAATATTTAATATCTACCTTTACAATCAGTACTTATACATGCAATGCTGTGTTTTTGTTGAAAACACATCGTTGTTGCCACTGTGATGATAATAATGTTAAAAAAATTAAGTTTTATCTTTATTCATTAAAACCATTTTATCACACAGTTGTTTGCAGAAACATATTATAAGGGATTTGTTCATAGATAGTGTTCTGATATAAAATTGTCCCTCTACCTCCTTACAAATTGAGAAAAATAAATTCATGAAAATGACTGGAAATTTCGGTCTGTGTAAAAAAATCCAGGTGAAATCGCACCATTGTACTTTCATATAAGTTCCATTTCATAAATGCATGAATTGGAATCAGGTAAACAAAATAATATTTTGATTACTCTTAAAACCTGACACCTTTAATTTGGAGAAAAATGCATGAACTGGAATCCGGTAAACAAATTGATATTATGATTAATCTTAAAACTTGACAACTATAGTTTGGAGATAAAGGCATGAATTGGAATCAGGTAAACAAATTAATACTTTGATTAATCTTAAAACTTTTAACTTTTAGTTAGTGGAAAAAAGGCATGAATTGGAATCGGGTAAACAAATTGATATTTGATTAATCTTTAAACTTTACATTTTTTAATTAGTGGAAAAAGGCATGAATTGGAATCGGGTAAACAAATTGATATTTTGATTAATCTTACAAATTTGCAATTTCAATTAGGGGACAAATGCATGAATTGGAATCAGGTAAACAAATTGATATTTTGATTATTCTTAAAACTTTTAATTTGAAGATGATTATTTCCCCCTCAATTCTGCAGGCTTGTAGTCTTCAATTCACTAAAACTTTGGACTACGGTACATATAGTTACATGTAGATGTTCATTATGCAACAAGGTTGTTGAAAAGTACTTATCCTGTGACAATCAATGGTCATGGGTTTTCTTGCATATTATGGTGGATAATTTTTAACATTTCATCAAAACTGAGAATATTCGGACATACAAAATCTGCAGCTATCTAATCAATAAATTTGTATAAGGACTAATGCTATAGATCAATTAGAAATTAAAATAGTGATGTGTAACATGAAGTTTATAGATGCATCAGTGTCGCATTGTGGTCATGTGACTGTTTGTTCACCTTCTTGGAACATTATATGTATAAAATGATCAAATTGAGCAATAAAATTGCCATACAAAATGCCATTTATGGCATTCTAACCTGCCCAAGCTTTGGTGAGGCTGTATTTATAGACCTGCAAACCATTAGGATTCTACCATAAGTCTTAGAGAAATAATCTGTAAAAAATGGAGCTGTGGAACATTAGTGAAACATTCTAAATACGATCATTGTGGTCAGATTGGGATATTTGCTTATCCGGATTTTGTCCCAAGCTAGGTTTTCATGCTAGATTCAGTGGAGTTGGTCAGGAAACCAGACTAACTTTGAATTGGTACCAAAGGCTTGAATTTTTCCATCCTTTTCATGTAATTTTTTTACGTGATCATGTTTTGTTTTATTGTTATATAGTTTTCTGAAAGTGTCATACTGGAAATGAGAATGCATTGAAGATAAATGGATAATTATCCTCTTATTAAGTAGAAATTATTGGCATAAACGTTTAAAAGGTATGTTGTTTACATGATCCTGCATGGAAAATACATGTAGCAGATGAATTTAAAGAAAAACTAAGATTTTAATGTGTTGAGTTAAAGAATTTATTGAACTCCATGAGGTATAGAACTGCATTTTTTTTTTCAAAGCATGTTTTTCTATAACAGCATTAGTACACATTGCATGCTATTTGGTTACACTTTGCTGATTCTTGATCTAACTAAGAATATTGGGGCTTGGCCAGTGTTGTATGTGAGAAAGCTGTCAGTAGTTTCCTCTGGGTCTGTTGTTTTTACCAGGATTTAGCCAGGTTCTTCCTCCACCAGTTATAATGGCTACAATATATATATAATATAATAGCCCTGAGAAATGGCCCAAAACCCAATACAACAAGAACATGAAAATATTGAGGCCCTGCTTAGAAGGTCTTGGCATGACAGTAGTTAGGACACCAATCAGTCAACATCAGGAACATCTGAAAGACAGAGATCAAGTGCTAATAAAGTTCGCAGCATCTCTTTACATGTATTCTGTATTTGTGCAAGATTTTATGTTATAATAAAATAATGACTATTGAGCAAAAACCATCTAAAATATTTCATTCTTTTGCAAAAAACATACAAATAAAAATTTAAATTCTCTTTTATGCACCTGTGTTTCCGATACAGACAATGTGAAACCTCTGATGGCAGTTTGGAAAGTGGCTTATAATCAGGAATATAATAGGCAAAATATATGCATGATACATTATTGTCATAAGTCTGGGAGAACCAGATTATTCTATTCATTCTATGTAATGAATAACATTTGATTTAAACTATATTATTCATCTGGCAGTAAGCAAATAAATCTAAATTGTGAAACAATAAAAGAATACGATCCCAGTGTGTGTAGTCTGGTATCCAAGATTGGGTCTGAACCAATTGTGTATAGTCTGGTACCCAAGCTTGAATTCTGATCTCCATATGTATAGTCTGGTACCCAAGATTGGGTCTGAACCAAGTGTGTATAATATTGTATCCATGATTGAATAAGGCTATTATTAAACTAAATTAAATTCCAATACATTAAAAAAAATCAGAACAGTCTACAACACACATGAAATAATGTTTTGTGTCAGTATTGTTTCTGTCTTTTATCCACAGAAACTAATATTTCTATATAGGTGACTAGGTGTGAATTTTAGTATTTTCCACATTAAAGGTATTAATAATAATGTTTAGATAAAAACTGTAATGATTTTCTCATTCAGTTAAACATGAGATATTCTTTGTTTTGACATTTGAGGCAGATGATCATTTTGTAACTTGTTGAGGCTATTTCTAATGCATGCTACATATATTACCCTACTTTCTGTAAGATGTATCAGTCAGTCACTCCATTGTTGATCTACAGATGCATATATAAAAAATTAGCACATAAATAAAAAAGTATTTGAAATTGATGTCTGAAAATGTCACGACATTATAATATTAGTTTGGCTGCACTAAAACAATAGTGTCCATAAACAGTGTCTGAAGATGTACAGAAAATATGGTAGTATGAGAGTTGATTATGTGTACAGTGTTGTTATTGATTCTCAGAATTCTTAAACTTTGAGACTGTTCAAGCGTGTGTTTTTGTTTTTTTTTTAAAGTTTTTAATTCATGTACTTCACTGAAATAAATTTAAGGTTTCTATCTTATTATTATATTGACTCAAATTGTCAATTGTAATCACTTTCTTTTCTTTAAGATCGTACAATTAATACAGTTGATAGAGTTTAGGATTCCAGCATTAGATGAGTCCCAATCAATTATCCTACAAAATAACATTTACATGCGTTCCTTGCTGCAAGGTTTTTATATTGCTGCTGCAGTCAAAATTGATTCTCATTTAATGATTTAATTTTTTAGGAAATTTACTGACAGGTGCATGATAAAACAAAGTAACTTTGCTGCTAAAATGTCAAACAATTAATTTCCAATTTTGTCTCATAAGCAATAACAACGTAATCTTTAAAAATGTCATTAGTATCACTATTATCCATTTGGCAACATCTTCAGACTAAATTTGTAAGGTTTTTTTGGTTGAAATTTGCATTCAGTTTAGTGCATTAAAGGTGGGTTTTGTTTAAAGATTTTGTTAAAGATTTATGTCGCATTTTGTGTATTGATGCATTTAAGTTATGTTTTGTTTGGGTAATTTTGTTAGTTTTTTTGTGTTGAATATTTTCGTTTTTAATTTTGTGTATTGAAGCACTGTGTTCACTGTGTTCAAGTTTTATAGTAACGGGTTTGCAAGTCAGATAAAATGGAGGTAAATTAAAATATAATGCATGAATGAAAACACAACTTCGTTATTGTTCTGTATCAATTTTTCCTCTCTTTTTCACATTAATTCCATCTTATCTTTTTAGGTGGCTGGTATAGTTGGAAGAGCTGATCTTCTATGTGCATTGCTGTTTCTACTTTCATTTTACCTGTATATCAAAGCATGCGCTGTCAGTAAGTATCTTGTATGGATGTTTTATTCTATAATATAACCATTGACCTCAAATTTAGATACTGTATTCTTTTAGACTTCAATTTGGACCCAAAATAATAAGAATAATAGTAATAATAATGAGGACTTTGTATTGCGCCTAATCTTTAAAAGCGCTCAGCGTTTCACAACATCGATAATGATATGACTACACTGCAGAAAAACAAAAAACAAAATCCATTAATTGGAAAACATAAAAACATGCTGAAAACATAAGATACAAAACATTATTAGGTCTCTAATTTTGTTCCTGTAGTCGAAAAAAGGTGAGCTTTAAGAGCACTTTTTAAAGAGCCCACTGTGTCTTTGAATAGAACAGATTTTTCAAGAAGCTCCATAATGAACTTGGAATCAACCAATCATTTTAAAAGCTTGTTTACAACTCTGAAGCTAGGTCAGAAATGAGGTCAACATCTGGTGTTTATTTCTAAAGTACAGGTCATCTACCAATGAATGAATCTGAAACTTAAAATGTCAAATTTGAATCTGACAAACAAACAATCAAAATAAAAATGACTTAAATCAAATATACATAATATATATATATATAAGGGTTGTACCTAAAAGGTGATATCACTATTCAGCCGAATACTAATAATTGGACCAACTACTTGGCCAAACAAAATAGGTCTACTGACAACATTTAAAATTTAAAATGTAAGCAAAAGTTTCAGTTCAGTAAATTTAATATATAAACTAAAAGTGAACAGTTACCTGCATGTCATTTTTGCATCCTTGTTACAGTCTGTGTAAACTCAGAATGGAACCAATTAACTAAACATAGAAATTGTCACTTACAGTTCAGTTAACAGTTGAATGCTGCGTTAGCGTTTAGAAAGACCAATTGTTCCATGTTGTCAGCATAAAGGCAGCTTCTTGCTTCACTGAAGTTATTGCCAGCTGTACTAAAGAGACATCCACTTGGTATGCTCGTAGTTAGTACAGAAAGGTAGCACGTTGCAGTGTGACACAAGGTAGGAAATCTTGACATATTTATTTTCCACCAATCCAATGGGTCATTGTCTTTTGAAATAACATCTTTGCCAGGTAGTTGTTCACTGCTGCTTCTATGGTGACAGACATGTCGTTGTTATTTGTCTCAACAGGCTGCAACTGATCCCATGAGGTTCAGAAGTCGTCCTTTTTCTGTTTTTTGTTGTTGGCAGTTCATCAGCTGCACAAAAAATTTGAGACAGCTTGACTGTAGCTATAGATGATGTTGGCTGGCATAGTGTAGCAGTCATAAGGTCTGTCATGGCTTGTACTTGCTGCACAGTAGTAAAAAAAAAAAACGTAGTTTGAAGTGTGGATCCAAACCAGCTGACACCACATACATGTTGTTTTAATACAAGCTTGAAAATGTACTCATGAATCAGTTCGCTCACTGTCTTCTTGATGCCTGCATCAGAATTATCTTTCTGAAGATACAACAAAATAGCCTTAATAGCTTGTAATATCATTGAAAAACAGGAACTGGAATAAAGGCTTGAGGTAGCACTTGAAGAATGTCAAAAATGTCCCACAATAATGTCCCACAAAATTTCGTGAGAGTGTTATGAAGTCAGCAACAGATGGTTGTGTCAGAATGGTGTCATGCAGAGCCAGCTGCAGCAGGCAAAACAGCTGATGCTGGGAAGATCTGCATCATGTATCACTTTCATAATGTTGGAACCTCCATCATGTTTGACCAAGTGGACACATTTTTTTTCAATATTCCAGCGATTCATCATGCCCAGCAGAGCACCAGCTTCTCAAGTTCCAGTGTGCTGTCCATCTAATTTTTGACAATGAAGGACAGGAGCTTATCATGCATATTTGTCATTGATCCAATGTGCAATTAAGTGCATGAAAGATGTTGTCGTCTGTGCTGTCCAAGTATCTTCGCTGATGGCAGCCTGGACACAACCCCTCACTGTATCATACAGATATGATTTTTTTCACTGAAGAATTTGCAGCTTGGTAGTATGTATCTTGATTTAAGTACATGTACATCAATCACTTCTTGAAAGCCACTATTATCAACAATTGAGCATGGCTGGAGGTCAAAGGCAATAATTTTTCTGATGGCCCAGTGTACAAGTGGACACATTGTTTTTTAATATTCCAGCGATTCATCATGCCCAGCAGAGCACCAGCTTCTCAAGTTCCAGTGTGCTGTCCATCCAATTTTTGACAATGAAGGACAGGAGCTTGGCATGCATATTTGTCATCAATCCAATGTGCAATTAAGTGCATAAAAGATGTTGTCATCTGCGCTGTCCAAGTATCTTCGCTGATGGCAGCCTGGACACAACCCCTCACTGTATCATACAGATATGATTTTTTTCACTGAAGAATTTGCAGCTTGGTAGTATGTATCTTGATTTAAGTACATGTACATCAATCACTTCTTGAAAGCCACTATTATCAACAATTGAGCATGGCTGGAGGTCAAAGGCAATAATTTTTCTGATGGCCCAGTGTACAAGTGGACACATTGTTTTTTAATATTCCAGCGATTCATCATGCCCAGCAGAGCACCAGCTTCTCAAGTTCCAGTGTGCTGTCCATCCAATTTTTGACAATGAAGGACAGGAGCTTGGCATGCATATTTGTCATCAATCCAATGTGCAATTAAGTGCATGAAAGATGTCATCTGCGCTGTCCAAGTATCTTCGCTGATGGCAGCCTGGACACAACCCCTCACTGTATCATATAGATATGATTTTTTTCACTGAAGAATTTGCAGCTTGGTAGTACGTATCTTGATTTAAGTACATGTACATCAATCACTTCTTGAAAGCCACTATTATCAACAATTGAGTATGGCTGGATGTCAAAGGCAATAATTTTTCTGATGGCCCGGTGTACTTCATGCACCTCTGAGCTGTCGATAGACCGCTATTTTTCTTGTTAATGATGCCGCTTAGTGTTTGCTGAGTCCTTCCCGTCTGCTGAATGCCAGATGTTGTGTTTGCCAAGGCTGATGCTTCCTGGTTTATGGCCTGTTTCTACTCATTCGGGTGTTTGTATGACAAATTGTTATTTAGTGGAGTAGTTGTGAATGACTTTGTTGAACTACCGCCATGAGAAATGACTGCATTGCACAACTGACACATTGCTTTTGTTTCATCATTGCAAATCTTGAAAAAATACCAAATTGGACTTATTCATAACTGTGTTAATCATCTGTAAGTTGAATTTAATGGAAAATTAACTAACAAGTTTAACTAACACTTGACCTGCTCAAGTTTCAAATACTGAACATTAACAATTTAGTCACTGTACACAAAGAATTAGACTAATAACACTGCTTTACTGTGGTCCAGGCATTAGGCAACATCTGGCTGCAATCACAGCATATATTATGTTAACGAGAGATTTGCTTCAGTCCACTCGCTGTTGCAGCTGCATTGGCAGAAATAGATATAACATGACCACTATTCGCATTCAGTTTGACCCACTATATATATATATATATATCGATTTCACATTTTACAGCATCTGCAACTTGTTGTAACATAATAAATTTCAAGGCTTAATTCCTGTAGAAACAGACATGTAAAGTTCTGTAAACACGGTTTTTGTATTTTAATTGTCTGTCTTGTCTATGTTCTGTATTTGCCTTTGATAAAGACTCATTGAGAGTCGAAAGCGCTCAGGCTAGAGTGATACTAGTTTTTGCACTGTTGCTTGTCAGTTTATTGCATATATTCTTCAAGTTAAAATTGAAAACTGAACTGTAGATTGAAGAGAATCACATGATTAAATTTGTCTGCTAGCAACTTTGTACTTGACTGCTCTTGTGGTCTGTCGTTAGAGGGTCTGCCTCGAATGCAGGATATCAAGTGTTCGATCCTTGGCCAAATCATACCAAAGACTTACAAAAATGGTATTAACAGTTTTTGCACCCAGTATTATGAGGTTTATGTTAGGACTCGTCGGCCTGGTGTCAGGATCATGTGACTGGGTCTGACATCATGCTACATGTTTGCAACATGATGCCCCAGTGCTCGGCATCACTATAAACTGCCACACTACAGACGTAGTAGTGAAATGACTGAATTTGTTTTAAAGCTATGTTAAAAGTTTAAATCACACACACACATACACACCCTCTGCATAATAAAGTGTATTGATTTTTCAGAGGAATTACAACTAGTGAATCTACATATGTGTTCATATTTGAAGATAGTTCTTATGTTTCCTATCTATTTATTTTGTAAACTTGTTGAAGTTCTTGAAAACTTCTTAAAAAGTACTTGGTAAAATCTCCAGGCTGTATGAACTATGTTCATCATAACTTTCTTACCAGACATTCTGTCTAGAACATTTCGACTCCATTACAGAGATCACCATAGTGTTGGGACAGATGTGCCATTGTATCTCTTACAGTCCCTTCGAAGTATGCCAGATATTTATAAATAATACTTGCAGTATTTAAATCAATTAACTCAAATAATTACCAAACATTCACTTTTGTCCTACATTTACTATTTCTCTTTGTTTAAACTGTCTTACCATTTGTGTCTTCCTTTACAGATGTCTATTCACTCATTTGATAAATACCATTACCACCTACCCCTTTCAAAGGCACAAATTACACTCCTTACATCCTCGTGAAAGAGGTGGCCATCAGTTTCTAGAATTTTGTGTTTATGTCTATACTCTGTACATTCCAGGTCTTTATGAAGAAGAAGACAAACTAATTGTATATAGACCAGAAGTTTTTTCAATGCCACTTTTGATGACAAGTATGGTGTTATGCTGTCTCTCGGTCCTCTGTAAGGAACAAGGAATCACAGTCATTGTGAGTAATGCACGGATCAGTTTGTAATTGCTTATCATTTATTAGTATCTCTGCAAGCGATATTTGTGTCATGTGGTGGCACAGAGGCATAGCGATGATATTTTGCGCCCAGGGACAAACTATAAAATTGGCGCCCCAGCGATCTTGTGACAGATTTATTACCCTTGTTTTCTTATTATAATGTAACGTTGCAAGCCTCATTTTGGTGCCCCTGTACCTTGGCGCCCGGGGACATATGTACCCTCCCCCCGCCCCCCCTCGCTATGCCTCTGTGGTGGCATAACAAGCTAGTAATGTCAAATCATAATGCCATTGAGTCAAATAAATTTTTAATTCTCATTTATTAGTATTATTAGTATCTCTGCAAGCGATATTTGTGTCGTGTGGTGGCATAACAGCTAGTAATGTCAAATCTTAATGCCACTGAGTCAAATAAATTTTTAATTCTCATTTATTAGTATTATTAGTATCACTGCAAGTGATATTTGTGTCGTGTGGTGGCATAACAGCTAATAATGTCAAATCATAATGCCATTGAGTCAAATAAATTTTTAATTCTCATTTATTAGTATTATTAGTATCTCTGCAAGCGATATTTGTGTCATGTGGTGGCATAACAGCTAGTAATGTCAAATCATAATGCCATTGAGTCAAATAAATTTTTAATTCTCATTTATTAGTATTATTAGTATCTCTGCAAGCAATATTTGTGTCGTGTAGTGGCATAACAGCTAGTAATGTCACTGAGTCAAATAAATTTGTCCCAGCTATAAAGAAATATAATCTCACATTGGTATTTACATTATATTAGAAATAATGTTTAAAACAATTTGTGAAATAATACAGTTTGCCATTCACCTGAAGCAGCTCACTGCATGCATAAATATATAACTGGATAAATAAATTTGATGTCTTGTTAACACTCATGTAATATCCAACACTTGACAAAAAGATGTGAAGGAACAAGGTATATATCATAAAGTTTGGACCATGTTGCATAAATACAGAGATAATAAAGGGCATAAGCTCAGGCTGAATACACATTATTATGTATAATTATTTTATTTAATTATTTTTTTCTTAGCTGAAGTTTTTTAAAATTCATTACAAGCTGTTGTAATCTAACAATGTTTGCTGGACTTGACCTTGTCCAAAACTGAGTTCATTTCTGCTTGACCTGATTGACATTATTTATTAATTTTTTTAATTTCATTTATGTCAACAGCAACAACATAGGTAAATTATTCTCTTTGTGTATGAGCTTAATATCAGGGTTATTATTCAGGTAAACAAGAAGTAAAACTGTTTATTTGGGTTGGGTTTTTTAAATTTCTTAAGTGAATTTTACAGGTTAAAGTGTTATAAGTAAACAAGGCTCATTGAATCATTCAAGAAGGCTTTTTTCCATTAGGTAATGTTTTATTAGAAAATGCTAATTGTGACCCTGAGGTAAAGTAGAGAACTATATGATCTTCTAATTGTGAGGACTTGGTCAATCATGCTTTAAAGTCTGGCATCTTCAAAGTGTATTATGTTGTGACCAGTTTGGGTAGAATTTTATTTTCTTCAAGTTATTGAATTCAGTTGATTTTTTTCTCTGGAAATACAAAAGTGCTCTGATAAAATTCTTGGATAGAGACATTGACTGGAATTTATACTGAATTCAAACCTGGAAGTATATTTCTGTGAGTAAACAATAACAGTTGACACATCAACACTTTAATAGCCATCACAGGCATGTCATCAACTTCACCTTTGGATTTCTTTGGGACTTGTACTTATTTTTATTCAGGACTTCATATTATTAGGACTTGTATCTGTAACTTTTAGGTTATTTTGGGATTTACTTCTCAAATACAGTTAAGTTCTTTTTTCTCATTTTCACTGTGTTCCAGGAAAATAAATCATTTACTGTCTTTCACTCTTTTCTGTTACTTATTTTACAAGCATAGACTCAAAACAACATAAAGATGACAAAGTCCTTATGTACAAAAAGCATCAATATCAAAGCAGTAAAACAGTAACAGTCACACACAATTGTAGAATCTTGATATTTGGCTCATACAAGTTATATGGTATTGTAGAATCTTGGTATTAGGCTCATACAAGTCATATGGTATTGTAGAATTGGTATTTGGTTCATACAAGTCATATGGTATTGTAGAATTGGTATTTGGTTCATACAAGTCATATGGTATTGTAGAATCTTGGTATTAGGCTCATACGAGTCATATGTTATTGTAAAATTGGTATTTGGCTCATACGAGTCATATGTTATTGTAAAATTGGTATTTGGCTCATATAAGTCATATGGTATTGTAGAATTGGTATTAGGTTCATATGAGTAAAATGGTATTGTAGAATCTTGGTATTAGGCTCATCGAGTCATATGGTATTGTAGAATTGGTATTTGGCTCAATCGAGTCATATGGTATTGTAGAATCTTGGTAGTTGGATTAGATGAGTCATATGGTAGTGTAGAATCTTGGTAGTTGGATTAAACGAGTCATATGGTATTGTAGAATTGGTATTTGGCTCATACAAGTCATATGGTATTGTAGAATCTTGGTATTTGGCTCATATGAGTCATGGTATTACAATACAATACCTATCCAGCCTCACCCATGTGTATACACCTGCTAGATCCTTACACTCTTCTTCTGATAATCGTATACTCATTGTTCCCAAGGTGAAAACAAAGTCATATGGACAATGTTTGTTTGTACACCAGGACCCGGCGACGTGGAACAAATTGCCCATTGAAATTAGACACAAAGACACAGTTGTCCCTTTTAAAAGTGTTCTTAAGACTCCCGTTTCGACTGCAGGGACAAACTTAGCGCCCAAATCATGTTTTGCATCTTATATGTTTTCAGCATGTTTTTATGTTTTCCAATTTCATTGTTATTGTCATTTGTTGTTCTGTAGTGTAGTCATATCATTATTGATGGTGTAAAGCGCTTAGAGCTTCGTAAGATTAGGCGCTATACAAAGTCCTCATTATTATTATTATTATTATTATGGTATTGTAGAATTGGTATTTGGCTTATACAAGTCATATGATATTGTAGAATATTGGTATTTGGCTTATACAAGTCATATGATATTGTAGAATATTGGTATTTGGCTTATATTTGAAATTAGGCATTAATGTTCTTTTAAAAAAATCATAAGCATTTGCACCTAGCAGTTTTCTTGTAGAAAAAAATTACTGCACATGTAGAAATTAAATAATAAATATGAGAACATGATGTGTGTTTTTTTTCTTGATGTCATAAATTAAATAATAAATGCTAGAACATGGTGGATTCTTTTCTTGATGTCATCAATTTCTGTTTTAACAGTATGTAATTTTTAGCCAAATGCATTTCTGTTGATCAGAATATTTTAATTTAAAACTAACCAAAAAGTAATTAGGATAAGACAGTCATTAGTAACATGACTTACTGTTCAATAAATAAAACATTTTACTGCTTGTAGGCACATTTACAAAATGTTTATTTCGATTTTACAGTAGTTAGTTAGACTGTGATTATCAGTATATTGCTATTCAACATGGTTGACACATTCTGTGTCCAAAATTACCTTAAGTATGGTAGTTCAGTTATTTTGTGAGGAAGCTCAGTTTGTATGCATTGGATTTGTAATTTATGAGTTGAAGGTTTGATACTCACTCAAGCCATCCTTGATTGCCTGCCTTGATATGTAATTGGGAAAGACACTTAACATCCATTTCATTAGTATAATATAGCCAATAAAGTGCTAAAAGTACTGTCAACCAACCAACCAATCAAACAAACAACCAACCAGCAAAAACTTTATTTTTCAGGGTCTCTGCAGTGTGTATGACATAATTGTGATATGTAGGGTTGACTTCTTGAGACTTGTAAGGATCAGGACAGCTGGCAGCAATAATGGTATCAGTGGAAATAGTCAATTAAAGGTAATTAAATTAATCAGTCAAGGTAATTAAATCAGGTATATGCAGTCAGTATTTTCCCATGTATATATGTTGTATATACTTGATTATACATTGAATCCAACTGCAAACTCCATACCTGCTGTTGCATTATGCATAACAGATCTAAGTCTGTTCTGTTCATTTATAGTAATCAGTTTGAAAATCAGAATAGACCCTAATATCTTGGAACATTACATGACATCAAATCAGGGTCTGTGTTGTTTTGCAGATGGGCTCAACTTAATAAACAAATATAGACAATGCAAATAATTTCAGACATTCATTGTAGACCCTGATTACATTGTGGTATGGTTTGACGGAATCAGCGTTATTCACATTTGGGCTTGCCTTGTACATAAGTGTATATCATATTATGGTCTTTCCATAATAAAGAGGACTTGAATGTTTTGCGTATTTATAGCCTTCTTAATTCTTTTGCAATGGCTAAAACTTGTTAAGGTTCTTTCATGATTGGTTTTGAGCATACAGGTACATTTAGTTAATTGATTGACCTCATGTAAAGTTGGATTATTTAACTATACATATACATATCTGCATGGATCTTTTCCTTTCAACTTGTGTCTAAACCTAACATATATATATATATATATATATATATATATATATATATATATATATATATATATATATATATATATATATATATATATATATATATATATATATATATATATATTGATGCCATTGAAATTGAAAAGAGTGTATTGGTTGATGCCATTGAAAACTGAATAGACATAAAGTGTATTAATTGATGCCTTTGAGAAATGAATAGACATAAATTGTATTGAATGATGCTGTTGAAAATTGAATAAACATACAATGGTGTATTGATCGATGCCATTGAAAACTGAATAGACATTTAGTGTATAGAAAGCTGGGCAGACATAGGTGACATAACCTGCCAGTCAGGTAAAATAAATTCGTTTTGTCTTGTCACTTTGTCATATCTCATCTTATTGTCAATTTTGTTTAACGATTTAATTAATTTTATTTTTTTAACTTGTTTTTTTTTTAATTCCGGATTAGGACTCCAGACCCTGGGTGTTATCCCTGATAAAGAGACATCTTTTTCTGTTCCTGACTGCTGTAGCCATATTGATATTCAGATGGAGAATCATGGGATCTACACCACCCACTTTCCAAGTCTTTGATAACCCCCACTCATTTGCCAATGGCACTTTTATTAGAGTAAGTATCAAACTTTATAATGTACTTGGGTGAATGTATTGACAGATAAGTGTATATATGATTGATTATGATGACATAAATGTATGCATGATTGAGTATGATAACAGATAAATGTATGCATGATTGAGTACGATAACAGATAAATGTATGCATGATTGAGTATGATGACAGATAAATATATGCATGATTGAGTATGATAACAGATAAATGTATGCATGATTGAGTACGATGACAGATAAATGTATGCATGATTGAGTATGAAAATAGATAAATGTATGCATGATTGAGTATGAAAACAGATAAATGTATGCATGATTGAGTATGATAACAGATAAAATATGCATGATTGAGTATGATAACAGATAAATATATGCATGATTGAGTATGATAACAGATAAATGTATGCATGATTGAGTATGATGACAGATAAATGCATGCATGATTGAGTATGATAACAGATAAATGTATGCATGATTGAGTATGATGACAGATAAATGCATGCATGATTGAGTATGAAAATAAATAAATATATGCATGATTAATATGACATAAATGTAAGCACAAGTATGATAACAGATAAATGTGTGCGTGATTGAGTATGATGAATGAAAAATGTGATAAATGTATGTATGTTTGAGTAGGATGACAGATAAATGTATGCATGATTGAGTATGATGACAGAAAAATGTATGATTGAGTATGATGACAGAAAAATGTATGATTGGTTATGATGACAGATAAATGTGTGCATAAATGTGTAAAAAGTTTAACCGCTCCGGTGGCATAGTGGTTAGAGCTTCCGCCCCAGAAGCGGGAGGTCGTCGGTTCGATCCCCAGCGACTCATACCAAAGACTTACAAAAATGGTACTAACAGCTGCCTCGCTTGACGCTCAGCATTAAGAGGTTAGTGTTAGGACTGGTTGGCCTGGTGTCAGGATAATGTGACTGGGTGAGACATCATGCTACATGTCTGCGGCATGATGTCTCAGTGCTAGACATCACTATAAACTGCCTCACTGCAGACATCGTAGCGATATGACTGAAAAATTGTTAAAGCTACATTAAAAATCCTAATCAAAACATGTCAAACAAAAAATGTAAAAAGTTTTAGTTGAA
This sequence comes from Unio delphinus, assembly GCA_029339505.1. Lineage (NCBI taxonomy): Eukaryota > Metazoa > Mollusca > Bivalvia > Unionida > Unionidae > Unio > Unio delphinus. The sequence continues at coordinate 3,085,711 of JAQISU010000234.1, read as the reverse complement.
GCCATTAGTTTTACTTTGTAAAAGAATTGCTACCTATAATTCCAAAAAATATATAGAAATTTTAAAATTCATGGCTCTATTTTGATTAAGACTATTCATCGAATTTGGAGTACCGTATATACTCGACTATAAGTCGAGAAATTTAAGACTAATTTTTAACCTAAAAACCTAAGTTCGACTTATATTCGAGTCAGAAACAACGTGCCTGTTAAAATTGATGAGAATTTTCAGCGTCATAAAATTATACACGATTCAGCCAGCGTGTACATACACACAATACGTGTCGGCATCTGAGCACCGAATTGTTTTTATTATACTTAGAGATTGAATGAATGTTTACCGTAATTTCGATTATAAATATTTACAAGTGTTTTCAATTGTATAACTACATGGTTTGTGCCTATTATGAATGTTTACCGGTAATTTCGATTTTATGCAAATTTGGGTAATACAACTTTTATATGTCAACTCAACTTGATTTTATGGGTTCGACTTATACTCGTGTTGTCGATTTTGGACGTTATTTTTACCAAATAATTACACTTCGACTTATACTTGAATCGACTTATAGACGAGTATATATGCTAATTATTCTTAATTAATATTTATTTGTTAATAGTAATTAATTAATAATATTTATAATTCAGTATAGGGTGGTCTCAGCCTAGAAGATGCTTGTTCTTCCCAATTCTGCATCACTCTTCCTCACCCATGAGAGTAACTTGGCACTTTTAGAATCGCACGCAACTTAATCTCTGTTAATGAGAACCTATTTTGTTCTTCCTCTTGCCTTCTGCACATAATCAGCATGGTCAAAAAGGGTGATCTTGTGTTTCCAGTGAAAAAAGCAGATAGAATTGGATCAACAGTAAAACAAAATCCATCATATTTCCAGACCAGCTGCCAAAGTTTTTTCAGTACACTTTCATTCCAAATACGACTCTGAATTTCAGGTTTAAACAGACCAAAACAAATGTTTTTTAAAACTAATTTCAAGTGTGCAGTATTACTAAGGAAAAACTTGTTCCTATTTTCCCATACCAATGCAGTAACATAAAAATTTTGCTTGACATTGTTCATGATAACTCTTTGAATTCAATTACAAGTGATATACTGGTATGAATTAAGTTCATTAGGCCCAATTCACAGTATCCCAAAATGTTTTAATTAATCCATCTTATAAATAAACACTGAATATTAAGTCCATATTTTTTTCAAAGCGCTCACCATTACGGATCATTGTCATGTCACCTCTGTCTGCGTGGGTTCAAGTCTCGGATTCAGCCAATGTTGATATATGAGAATGTTGCCAGTAGCTTCTCGTGGGTTGGTGTTTTTTTCTGGGGTTTTCCCGGGTTCTTCCTCCATCATTTAATACTGGCCATAATGTATAGCCTATCTTGTGCTGAAAAATGCTGATAAACCCTACAACAACAACACTAATGTCATCTGGTACAAAGAACAAGAAGTTATCCTCAATATATGATAAAATTCTTAAATCTTCCATCATTAACTTCCCTATTCTGCATGAAGCAAAATTTCAGTTAAAACAGGTCAACTTATGAGGGAGTATGTATGGTACATGTTTTCCATGTTGACAAGATGGAACACATAAAGGAAGAAAAAACATGAATTTTGTACTTGAATTTACCGGAAATAGGATAGTTTTGCTAAGGCCACTAGGCTAGGATTTACCAGCACCTGTATGGTAGATTATGCCACTGATCACATAATTACTGATGTTCATATATGATAAACACTATTTGAGTCTAACTTTGTTCTGTTTATTGACAGACCACACTGGTGGCCTCGTGGTTAGTGTCCTCCTTGGATGTGGGAATTTGTGGTTCAAACCCCGGCTGAGTCATACCAAAGACTTATTAAAAATGGTACTAACAGCTGCCTCACTAAGCACTCAGCATTAAGAGGTTAGTGTTTAGACTGGTCTGCTTGGTGTCAGGATAATGTGACTGGATGGGACATGATGCTACATGTCTGCAGCATGATGCCCCAGTGCTAGACATCACTATAAACTGTCATACTGCAGACAAAATGTAGAGATATGTCTGAAACATTGTTAAAGTTACATTAAAAATCAAAATCACAAAGCCACAATATTTATTGACCTGTTCTTAATATGTCCTCCTCACAATTAAATGCTTTCTCAAATAATCTGATGCCATAATATGCAACACATGGTGACATGTACACCACTTTCCTGCTAATTCAGGGTGACATGCACATCACTTTCATGCTATTTCCGGATGATGTGTACATCACTTTACTGCTAATTCAGGGTGAAATGTATATCACTTGACTGCTAATTAAGGGTGACATGTACACCACTGTCCTGCTAATTCAGGGTGACATGTACCTCACTTTACTGCTTTTTCATAGTGACATGTACAACACTTTCCTCTAATTCAGTGTGACATGTACACCACTTTCCTGCTAATTCAGGATGACATGTACATCACTTTACTGCTAATTCAGGATGACATTACATCACTTTACTGCTAATTCAGAGTGACATGTTCACCACTTTCCTGCCAATTCAGGGTGATATGTACACCACTTTCCTGCTAATTCAGAGTGATATGTACATCAATTTCCTGTTAATTCAGGGTGACATGTACACCACTTTTCTGCTAATTCAGGATGACATGTACATCACTTTCCTCTAATTCAGTGTGACATGTACACCACTCTCCTGCTAATTCAGGATGACATGTACATCACTTTACTGCTAATTCAGAGTGACATGTTCACCACTTTCCTGCTAATTCAGGGTGATATGTACATCATTTTGCTGCTAATTCAGGTGACATGTACACCACTTTCCTGCTAATTCAGGGTGACATGTACACCACTTTCCTGCTAATTCAGAGTGATATGTACATCACTTTACTGCTAATTAAGGGTGAAATGTATATCACTTTACTGCTTTTTCATAGTGACATGTACAACACTTTCCTTTAATTCAGTGTGACATGTACACCACTTTCCTGCTAATTCAGGATGACATGTACATCACTTTACTGCTAATTCAGGATGACATTACATCACTTTACTGCTAATTCAGAGTGACATGTTCACCACTTTCCTGCCAATTCAGGGTGATATGTACACCACTTTACTGCTAATTCAGAGTGATATGTACATCAATTTCCTGTTAATTCAGGGTGACATGTACACCACTTTTCTGCTAATTCAGGATGACATGTACATCACTTTCCTCTAATTCAGTGTGACATGTACACCACTCTCCTGCTAATTCAGGATGACATGTACATCACTTTACTGCTAATTCAGAGTGACATGTTCACCACTTTCCTGCTAATTCAGGGTGATATGTACATCATTTTGCTGCTAATTCAGGTGACATGTACACCACTTTCCTGCTAATTCAGGGTGACATGTACACCACTTTCCTGCTAATTCAAAGTGATATGTACATCACTTTACTGCTAATTAAGGGTGAAATGTATATCACTTTACTGCTTTTTCATAGTGACATGTACATCACTTTCCTGCTAATTCAGTGTGACATGTACATCACTTTCCTGCTAATTCAGGGTGACATGTACACCACTTTCCTGCTAATTCAGGGTGACATGTACATCAATTTCCTGCTAATTCAGAGTGACATGTACATCATTTTACTGCTGATTCAGGGTGAAGCTTTTAAACAAAATGATGACTTTTTCATCCTTATGACCTTTTCAGATCATCCTTGAAATGTAAATAATAATTATTTATGATTTGTATAATGTGTACTTAAAAAAATCTTAAATGTCAGCATTTTATGGTTATACTCCTAGTCTGCAGTCTGTATATGTACATTTGGTGTAACATGTTCATCACATTTAAAATTTGCATTTATACATTTATACCATTTGCAAAATAACTTGATTGGCTTTGGGTGCAATGAATGACAAGTTTACACCTTTAATAAAGTCAGCGTCATAGAAAACTTGATTTATTTGTTTTTCTTCACATGCATTTATCACAACAGTGTAAAGTGTCTGACAGTTATTAATGCATTTCGTTATTATGATGGGATAGGTACAAAATGACTCATAACGCCCACTCTGAATCCTCCATTATTCTTCCAAAGGGCCGTCAGTAAACAAGTTTATCAGTCAAGATACTTTTTACTTGTAAATATCATCTTTGTTTAAACTGTCAGATTTACCTTTTTGATGTTCTTTGAATAATTAATGAATGCTTTGAACTGAAGCAGCCATGCGTAGAATGATATGGGTCATATGCCTAGATTTACAAACAATAAGATGAAATTGCTTCAGTGAACTTTTAAGCATTGTACTGAAATTGAATTTCATGCACGACTTGCCAGACCCCAATTACATTAAACATCTCGACATTTCTGCCACAAATAGGGAAATTTAATAACTTTTTTATTGCTTGGTTGAACACAATGATTTTCTTTCATTGGGTATAAGGAATTAAAATAGTGATACAATCTTGAAATTTCCTTTAAGTAGTCTTAAAGTCTTAAGTTACTTTTATAAACACTTTGCAGATTTCCTGAAATCTGAGGATTTCTTGAACGTTTTTTTTCTAATAGATGTACACTGTTTCTATGTGTTAATGTTAAAAACAAAAAAGCATATTTTTTATCCTTTTCACAATCTGTAACTCCAACATTAATATTGATATAGTCTGATGTATCATTAGATATTGTAAATTCTCAGTTTAAGGAGAACTTTAAGGATTGTTAGTGAAACTTGGATCAGGTATTTAGTTTCCTTGTGGATGCAGAATGGCTGAAAGGACTGTACTATTAATATCTTTTCATTCACCATGCCACATCTTTTCTCAACTTTTCTTAAAGAACAAAAGTTGAGCACAAGATCAGATTTCCAAATCTCGGGCAGTTCTTGAGTCTGGCACACTAAGCCACCATACTCCTTAGCATCTGGAATTTTCAGGCTTGGCTTCATTTTGGATTTTCTTTTAGCATTTAGTAGACATAAAATTGTATTTCAGAACTCCAAGCAGGTGTTTGACATTGGTACTGACATTTGACTTAATTTATTAAATAATGAATAAACAATGTTGCACAATAATTCAAATATGTTAATCACTTTACCTTGAAGGAAAATGGTAAAAATCATGAAACATATACACCACCATATATATATATATATATATATATATATATATATATATATATATATATTGTTTGCAGTTGGACTTTTTCTAAAATGCTATATTCAATTAGCAATGTTCATTTCATGCTATGTTTTATAAAAGGGGTATTTATGATTGCCACTAGTTGATATTTTATGAATTTTAAATATTTAGCACTAAACTTATGGTTGTTATATATATATATATATGTAGTTGATATTTTATGAATTTTAAATTTAATTTAAATTTAAACTTATGGTTGTTTGGTGACTTTCTTTATACCTTTTCTTTTATTATTCCCTGTTCAGAGTACATGTAGTTGAGGGTGATATAGATTTTGTCTGTTCATCTGTGGGTCATTTCATCCCACTTTTTCTTCTGAAGCATAACCCCCAAAATGTTCAAAATGTCTTCATGAAATGTAATACTTAGAATAGTTAGTTATCCAGCCCTTTGCTAATCACAGTTCTTCGGTCTTTATATTTTTGATTATATTTTGTCTGTCCATCCATCCATCCTTTCTTTATTGCACTTTCATTTCCAGGGTAGAAATCCAAAACCAATTTGAGATATCTCTCAAATTTGTTACATTTAATAGATTAATGGTAAACATGTGCCTTTTGCTGTTAACACTTCTTTACTTTTGCTACTTGCAGTCAAAGTGTGCCTTTCACTACTTGCATTGATTATATTTCTTTTGCTACTTGCAATCAAAATATGTCTTTTCTACTAGCAGTCAAAGTTTTCCTTTTCTGCTAGCAGTCAAAATGTGCCTTTTGCTCCTAGCAATTTTTCCATTCAGCCATCATTTGCACTTTCTATCTGGGAAAAACTTCATTACCTTGTATATTTTTGCTTTGAGAAATCATTAGTTTTCATCCTCTGTCCACATATCCATCCATCTTACACAAGTTAGAACAGCTCCAAATATGTCTGTAAAATTTTACATACCTCTTACATTCATGGTCAAGATAGGTTTATTGCTTTTTGGAATTCTTTGAAAATGTCACACAGAAGTATACATGCTGACTCGTACATTTGTTATTACCCATCCACAAGTCAACATAAGTTAAATTACCATTAATTAATTTGACCCAATTAAATAAAGTGGTACACATGATGTATATCCCTTACGTTCTAACTCAATATTTTGTGTTTTTCCAGTTTTTCATTTGCAATTTGATCTTACTACAGATTGAATTAATGACAAAATAAACAATAGTCTTTCAGGTAAAGTGATAAGACCCTCTCTTAATTGATGAATTGAAGCAAATTATATTGTTCAAAAAAGCGCCAATTTATTATCACATAAGTAAAGGAATGTACAGATAGATGCAGTAGTAAAGATTATATATAACATTTACCATGTGTCTGCAATTTTTACAATGTTATAACTAAGAAATATTATATCCATATTCTTTATTTTGAAAAGGATTTTGTATTTGTTGATGTCAGTGATGTTAAACATACACCCATTTAGTTAGCAGTTTAAACTGGTACAGGTACTTTTAGAAACATTAATTTGAACTTGCACATAATTGTAATTGAATGCTTAAATAATAAAAGTCTGTATAGATATGTGTAATTTATCATGTAAAAATGATAAGCCAGTAACTTATATTATCCAGCAAAAGTGGATTAAGTGGATTTTCAGTGCATGATAGGTTGTACATGGTGGCTGGCATAACTGATGGAGGAGGAACTGGGAAACCCTGGTAAGAACCACCAACCTATGAGAAGCTACGGGCAGGCTTTCTCTTATGCCCACATTGACCAAGCTGGAGATTCGAACCTACATTGATAAAGGTGATGCTGAAAGTGTAAAACATGTATATGTGCCAGATAGTGAATAAAAAAAATAAAATCACTTTAATATGAAAACATTTCTGTTGAATAAATTAATGACAAGTAACAAGTCCTTTATATACTTGGACTTTTATTTTGAAAGTGGCAACTCAGACAAATTAATATATATCCTTTTATGAATGCCTTTCCTCCATTCCTCATTTAATTGATAGTTTATCTCTTTAGAGATACTATATTCTTACTGGTGCATTTTCAGCCATTTTCACAACAGTCAGAATTCAAAATGAACATGAGAGATATTTACTCTAAAGTTTTATGCTATTGGTGAGCCAGATTCACTCAAACAATGTTTAGGCTTTTTGTAAAGCTGTATTCCATTTATAAATCACATGGGTATAAAATGGTAGCTAAAGGATATTTTAAAATTATTTTGTCAAAAAGGTACAGATTGAAGACATTTCCATTGATGCTTTAGTTGTATTGAAACAAGTACATCAGTGAGTATAAATTACCACTTATGAATGAGGTGTGAATATCACACCTTTGTTATCTGGCATTTTTGTTAGGCCTTCGTTATTTAAACAACTGCAGTTGTTTACCTGGCTTTGGTGCATGAATGATGGGAACATAATGGAGGTAAATTTCCATGAAGGACCACACAAATCAAATGATGTAAACAATTTCATGTAACAAAGGTCCATTTTATATAAAATCCTCTGAAATAATTAGGAATCTCTGCTGTAGATATCTTCTACTATGTTTAGATTGCTTAAATGTATATGTAATAATATCCATTATTTAAAAGTTTCAAAATCTGACATTTCATAAAGCATCCATCATTATGTTATGGGCTGTCTTAGTAAGGTATCTTCCATGGGCCCATCTTCTTTAGTGCAAAAGAAATATATGTGTGACTTTATCATCATTCAACGTAGATGAATTGAAATATAAAATTATGTGTTGCTCATGTGATACAACATATCCTGAACTCAGTCTGGCAATTTTTTTTAGACCACACTGCAACCATGATGTTTATTGTTTTGGCAAATTTTTTTGAAATACTCTTGGGTATATCTTATATTTTTTTGCTCATCTTTTTATTGCTTGGAATGAACATATCTCTATAAATCTGTTGACTATTTTTGAATGATATTTTCATTTCCTTTTTTTCTCCCTTTGTTTCTGTTTTTCATTCACATATTTTGGTAAACTTGTCTTTCCTTTGGTAATTGCCTTCAACTTTTTAATTGATTATTATGTGCAAAGTTATTTCCCTTTCAGGCTTTGAACTACAACTACCTGTACAGTATCAATGCCTGGCTTCTGATAAACCCATGGTGGTTGTGCTTTGACTGGTCAATGGGCTGCATTCCTGTTATCCAAACTGTGTCAGACCCCAGAAATATAGCAACTGGAGCATTCTGGGTTGTCATGGCATTCCTGATTTATAACTGTGTTAAAGGGCAAATGACTCAAGACCAGAGGTAGGCTGTTCTCAGCATTAAATCATAGAAACCAAATTTGTATTAGCTAAAAATGTATGAAAGGGAATTTCACCTAATATGAATATGATTCCTAAATTAGAACTACTGTGCAACAAATGTGCTTGTTCCCTTCATTATATGGTAGTAAATCACCCAAAAAGAAGATATAACAGCTGGTCAGTTTTGACCGGTGGTCACTTGATAAGTTTTTGTTACAGAGTCCTTGCTAATAGATATCAGTAGGACAGGTGCAAGCTATGTATGAGATGTGCACTGTTTTCAGGGGATCACCAAATCAGAGAAGAAAAAATGCACATAAATCAGATGCGAGCTAAAATGCAGCTAAAATTTCTTCATATGAACATTTTTTTTAATCATAATTTATATAGATTTTTTATGAGCTTTTATTTTAATGATTGGGGTGAAGGGGGAACCAATTGTCTGTTTAACACAGGATGTCAAATTGTCTTTGATGTCTTTGATGACTATTTGCATCAGAAACATAGTAATTGGCTACAAGGTACAGGTAATCACTTAAAAATGTCTGTTTTGGTAAAATTAATGTTATATGTCTGATAATTGTGTTATTACTTCATTTGTATAACATTACTTGTGACCTCAGTGTATCAATAACACTCTGTAGTCTTTGGAGACACTGCATATAAGGGGGTGTGACTATCTGCTCATGTATTGAATAATAAAAGATTAAATGTTTATACAGTTTTAATAACATGAACAGTTCTGTGATCAAAAAGTAATGAAATCAAATAAATATATGTGATACCTGGGAAAACAAAAACAATTTATGACCACCTGTAAATTGGCTTTGTGGGTGCAACATTTTTGTCTTGGTTAAAGTATTTGTTTGCTAACATGCACTCTCCACATTGTATCATATTATATAGACAAAGGGCAGTAATTACTTTGCTAATTACTGCCCTATGCTGCCAACCGATGGTGATAGTTTTTGCTTTTGCTTTGAACTCACAAGACATCATTCACAGTGCCTCTCAAAAAATCCATTTGAAATTTGTGCTACTTTTTATCATTTCCATTAAGATTTTTGTTTTTGTGGAAGTATTAAGGATCAGTCTACAGGTATATGCATTATTTTTTTAAATTGGACCATAATTATTTAATTTTTTCATCATTGTGGACTTGAATGCACCTCACTTTAATGCCATAGTGACTGCCAGGCATCTGGGTCTTGATCCATACTGTTCAGTGTCTTTGTAGCTTATTGTTATATGACTCATCAAGTAGATCTAAATAACATTAACATCGTATTGAATCTTATTGATAGATCCTTCAGTCTGCTTAACATTACAATAAGAGCCATCCACACTGCCATCAGTAAACCTGACACCCATACTAGCTATGTTTGATTTCAACAAGCTGACTGTACTATATCGATAACAATATCCTGCGGACCTGGCATAGCCATTTACTCATGGCTTAACCTCTGAGACAGTACTATGACAGTTGGGGGCCCCAAGTGGTCTAAAGCGCTCTCTGTTATGGATCACTGCCATCTCACCTCTGTCTGCATGGGTTTGAGTCTTGGATTCAACCAATGTGGGTATTGTGAGAAAGTTTGGTATTAGCTTCTCGTGGGTCGATGGTTCTTTCCGGGGTTTTTAAGGTTCTTCCTCCACCATTAATCCTGGCTGCCATATATAGCCTATCTTGTGCTGAAAGATGGCATTAAACCCTACTACAACAACAACTACAACAGTCTTTTAGACCATGACTATGCTTTGTCTATTCTTCGGGGAATGCATTATCAGGATATTAATCTTGATCCCAGCCAGGATGAGCTGCATACTGAGATTGGGGATAACGTTGATGATGGTTAATATCTTGATCCCGCTATCGTGTGTAGGGAGTATAGCTTTAAGCTGACAGTAGAGGAAATATATTCGGTGTTAAGAAATTCATAATGCCTGCCATCCCCCTCTTCAACACTAGCATACAGGGTCAAGGCCGTGGACAAAGTTTAAGGTTAGCTCATCATTTCCTGTTCTTCTACAGTTTGGGAAAATCAAGGAAATTGCAAAGAGACACTATCTGCCAAGATCAGTGGCCCAGGCAATTTCAAAGCCTTTTTATGACAGTTAGCTACAAGCATCCTTTGCATCTCACTGACATAAGACTGTTTATGATGCCTCTCTCCAGATCTCCTGGCATTAAACAAGAACTATGCTGTGGTTAGTCTGACTTTACTAATAGATGGATAAAGACATTATCCTTATTACTTTGAAGATCGTTTGCAATACGATGCCCACTTCTCTGGCAATTTTCAGGTTTGCAGAAAAGTCTTACTAATTCTCCTAATGTTAATGTGATCAGGAAATTTATTTGAAGCACATTTTTCTCTAAATTATGTTTCTCCTAGAATACTTACCAAATAACATTACATGATACCATCCCGTCCTCTCTGCCATGTAAGCATCTCATATTATCATCTTTTTAATTCCGCTGCTTATAAAATTTTACAATATTCTACAAAGAAAGACCACTGCATAAGGTAGACATAAGAGGTAATTTGTCCATCATAGATCTACATGTACTTTCCTAATTGTCTATTAAAGCAACTGTATATGATCCATTTCTCCTTTGAATACGTTCCCCAATCACATTACTTTAGGGATATTAGCCTGCTACCTCGCGAATCCAGCCCTACCAAAAGACGAAAATTCGTCTTTCCTGTCTATGTCATATAGACAAAGGGCAATAACTCTTGCCCATTACCTCCCCTTGCCGCCCGTTAGGTGTCGCTTCTTTAGTTTTTTAGCTTCGCTTACGCGAAAACACGTACAATTAGACCTCCAATGAATCCAAGCCATCTTAGTGTAAATTCTGACCATCCGAAGTTAAATTTGGAATTACTGTGTTGGATAATCATTCCTCTACAGGTCGTATACATTATTTTACAATATTTTCCAATTTGAGTGACTTTGTCACCTTTTCTAGACTTCGGACCAGGTTGCAACGTGGTCAAAGCATGTAATACATGTAGCACTCAATAATTTCGCTTATTCCGTATGTAACGTTTACGATATTAGCGACTATTAATGTGCTGCATTGATAATGTGTGCTGTATTTATCTTCTTTGACGTTTCAGTAGACTTCAAAAAAGTCTTTGAACGACCAATTGCGACTATTTAATGGCGGACTTCGTGTTGTAGTCACGAATTCACGCGACACTTAATCATTTCGCTTCCTCCGTTAGTTACGGTTATGGAATAGCGACTTAATAGCGTACTGAGTTGTTAATTTGTGCTTTGTTTATCTTCTTTCCGTTTCAGTAGACTTCGTCTCTGAACGACCAGTTGCGACTATTTAATGGCGGAATTTCGTGTTGTAGTCACGAATTCACACGACACTTAATCATTTCGCTTCCTCCGTTAGTTACGGTTATGGAATAGCGACTTAATAGCGTACTGATTGTTAATTTGTGCTTTGTTTATCTTCTTTCCGTTTCAGTAGACTTCGTCTCTGAACGACCAGTTGCGACTATTTAATGGCGGAATTTCGTGTTGTAGTCACGAATTCACGCGACACTTAATCATTTCGCTTCCTTCGTTAGTTACGGTTATGGAATAGCGACTTAATAGCGTACTGAATTGTTAATTTGTGCTTTGTTTATCATCTTTTCGTTTCAGTAGACTTCGTCTTGAACGACCTATTGCAACATGCTCACGGTGATAACTAGTGTGGTCATTAAGAGTTAACATGGCACGGAATAATTTGACTACTCCGTTAATAACGGTTATAGTATTATCGAATTAATAATATACTGAATTTTTTTAATCTGTGCTTTGTTCTCTTCTTTTGTCGTTTCAGTAGCAAAGTCGACAACGAAGGCATGAATGGCAAAATGGGTGTTGGCAATGTGGAAATGGAGGAAATTATGTTGACATGGTTTAGGCTGCCCAGTGGATGTAAATTTCACCGCAGGTCCGTGCATGGCTTTCGGGCCTGTAAGTCCTGACGCATGGAGTCTAGGCTGGATCAATTGGATCCATTTTATTATGCACTTTCGCCGGCCGTCCAGCCGTCCGTCCAGCCGACACCGTCAGTTCAGCCGGCACTTCAGCAGGCACCAACCGGCACTAGCCATACATCCGGCACCGTCCGTTCAGCCCAAATGGCACCGGACGGCCAGCCGACCTTCCAGCTGGCATCAACAGGCACCGTCCGTTCAGCCCAAATGGCACCGGCCGGCCAGCCGACCTTCCAGCCTGCATCAACAGGCACCGGCCGTCCACCCGGCAACGACCGTTCAGCCCAAATGGCACCGGTCGTCCAGCCGACCTTCCAGCCGGCATCAACCGGCACCGGCTGTCCATCCGACAACGACCGTTCAGCCCAAATGGAACCGGTCGTCCAGCCGACCTTCCAGCCTGCATCAACAGGCACCGGCCGTCCACCCGGCAACGACCGTTCAGACCAAATGGTACCGGTCGTCCAGTCGACCTTCCAGCCGGCATCAACCGGCACCGGCCGTCCAGCCGGCAACGACCGTTCAGCCCAAATGGCACCGGTCGTCCAGCCGACCTTCCAGCCGGCATCAACCTATGCAGGCCGTCCATCCGGCAACGACCGTTCAGCCCAAATGGCACCGGTCGTCCAGCCGACCTTCCAGCCGGCATCAACCTGCACCGGCCGTCCATCCGGCAACGACCGTTCAGCCCAAATGGTACCGGTCGTGCAACCGACCTTCCAGCCGGCATCAACCTGCACCGGCCGTCCATCCGGCAACGACCGTTCAGCCCAAATGGCACCGGTCTTCCAGCCGACATTAACCTGCACCGGCTGTACATTTGATTTACGGAGATTATAGTGATGTACCCGTCAGTCAATCTGTACTACTGGTTACATATCACTACCATGAGAGAGATGTTATAGATGTATCTCCGTCCAATCAGACCATTCGAGAGGCAGGTGCCGGTCATAGCCGGACCTTCGCCGACATTCCGGCCGACCATATACCAGACAAATCAGTCGGTATCGCCGGTGTACACCTCCCGTCACGTCAAATACGTGTCGGTGTGATTTTAAAACAAGGGAGAATTAGTGACATTATCAGAGATGACGGAATTGAGTTATCTATGCCACTTGGTATGCGCTACCCAGATATGGCAGCTTTACCAGAACAGGACTTTCAGGCCGACCATTCGTCAGTTCAATCAGCCGTTAGTGCCGGCCGTCCATATGTTCACGGCTTCTCCACAAGGGAGATTTAGTGAAAGTGTCAATTATGACAGAATTGCGTCATCTAGGTCACCTGGTATGCTGTACAGATATGCAAGCTATACCAGAACCAACATTCCCTCTGAGCGAATGGTAGATGGGTGCACAGTGCTGGCCGCACTACATAAGCATTATGTAATTATTATTACCTTCTAGCCGGCACCAACCGGCACCGGGCGTCCATCCGGCAATGACCGTTCAGCCATATGGCACCGGTCATCCAGCCGGCACTAACCGGCACCGGGCGTCGATCCGGCAATGACCGTTCAACTCAAATGGCACCGGTTGTCCAGCCAAGCTTCCAGCCGACACTTGCCGGCACTGACAGTCCATCCGGCTCCGGCCGTCCAGCCCAACAGGCACCGGTCGTCCAACCGTATGGAGATTTTAGTCATATACCAGTCCGTCCGACTGTACCGCTGTACCAGCACGGGGACTTTTATCATACCGCAATCCGCACAAATCGGATTGACGAAGATTCTAGTGATGTTTCCGTCTGTCAATCCATACTACCGGTTACATATCACTACCATGACTCTGATGTTGGCAATGAATCTCTCGATCCAACCCGACCATTCGAGCGGTCGGTGCCGGTCATAGCCGGCCCGTCGCAGGCGTTCAGGCCAAACATATACCAATCAATTCATTCGGCATTGCCGGCCGTCCATAGGCTATCAACTCATCCACAAGGGAGAGTGAATGCCTTTTTTAGAGATGACGGAATCGAGTCATCTATGCCACCTGGTATGCATTACCCCGATATGGATGCTTTACCAGAGCAAGATTATGCACATAATGAGTGCGATGAATCACAGGCAAATCAGCTGTATGCAGATCCAACTATGGAACGGACTGAGTTCAGCTTCAAAGCCGCAGTGGAGGAAATTTTTAGGGTGTTAAGGCCCCTTCAGAATGCCCTCCACCTCCTGCTGCAATTACCGACTATAGGGTTAGTGCGTCGGTCGATCTGGATGAAGGGGAAGAGATTCTATCCTTCCGCCTCCTTCCCCAGTCGACAAAATTAAGGAAATTAATGACCGTCTGTCGACACGTATAGGGGATCCAGGAAATGCTAAGGCGTTCTTTTCTGAAAGCCAAGTACCAGCGTCGTTTTCAGGTCGATGGTACAAAACTCACTCCGATGCGTTCAATACTGAGGTCCTGGCTCGGGATAAAATAGGGCAGCAGTCCATATGTCTGCGGCATTGTCTTATAAAGTGGACAAAACTGTGTTCAATGCCACGTCCAAGCTGGTTCGAATGTAGTCGCTACGTCTTCACTGTTAGACCTAGCCTCCCTAGCCATTTTCAGGATCGCTGAAAAATCTGGCAATGAACATGCTTGGGATTCGACGGCCCGGTTAGCTAGGGTTCTTAACAGGGCAGCTCACCATTCCATGGCCAATGCGCTGACTGCTTCTGCCAACCTAGACCTGATACGTCGTGACGCATGTCTGAAGGGCACGTCGCTTAAACCCCATCATAAGCTGGCTAGATATGACCGACGCACATTTCACGTCCCTATCCCACGAGTAGCGGACATTCTCCGTTGTGCTTGTCGGGACTAGGCTTATCAGTTCCATGTCATACCTTTTGGCCTAAATTTAAGCACTTGGGCTAGTACCAAGGTTATGGGTTACGTCGTCACCCTGTTCCGCTCGACTTCATCTATTGCGTCGGCAGTATATTTGGATGACATCCTCCAGAAACATCTGTCAAGTTCTATTCTGCTCAAAGGCAGAAACGATCTTATATCACTTTACGTCATATAGGCTTTCTCGTGAACTGGATAAAGTTTGATCTCTGTCCAATCCGGATTTTGGTCCATCTGGGTGTGGAGTTTCTCCCGATCTGAATCTGGTAAGGCTTCCTCGAGTTTGCGATTATCCAGATAATTGCACTCGTAGAGTCCGTTTCCGACAGGATGCGCATTTTAGCGAGAGAGTTGCAGATCCTCGGATTATTCAATGCGGCAGCAGACTTGATCCCGATCAGCCGTCCTTTTATGCGCCCTTTACAAAGGACGTTGCTAGCGTAATTGCGCTCTCTTCAAGTCCCTTCGATCCCAGAAAACAGTCATGCTCACGCCAGAGATACAATCATTCTTGAGTCAATGGCACAACCCCTGTAGGCTGTCCACAGGGATTACTCTGGAGATACCCCAAGGGGATAACGGTATGTTCCGCCACTAATACCTACGGTTGGGGTGCCCACCTGTTGCCGAACTTCGATACTGTCAGCGGCACGTGGGTGCCAGGGGCGAGCCCTTTCCACATCAACCTTTCAGAAATAACGGCTGTCATCAATGCCTTTCATTTCGGGCAGGATCAACTCTTATTACAAACTGCCCTCATTATGTCAGACAACATTGTGGTGGTGCCTTGCCTCAAAACAAGGGGACACCAATCACCAGACCTGTGCAATCTGAACTGGCAATTTCTACATTGGTTCGACAATCTCCACCTCAATGTACAATTCAGACACATTCTTGGCAGACTCAATGTCTTGGCTGACACTCTATCTAGTCATTCACACAGAATGGTCACTCCATCAATCGGACTTTCGTCCAATTGACACACTTTGGAGACGTCCGATGATTGATCTTTTGCAACAAGATGGAATCGCAAGTTCTCCACCTTTCATCTCACAGGTTCCAGACCCAGAAGCTTGGGTCGTGGATGCTCGATCAATCACCTGGGAAGGGTTGTGGTCATTCTCCTACCCTCCCACGGTCTTGGTACTGGAATTAATCCAGAAGTTAAGGGGTCAGAATTGTCAGATGGTTCTGATTACCCCTCTCAGATGGAACAACTCCTGGGTCTCCGATCTACTCAATCTAGGCGATAGATCTACCCAGGAAGATTACAGTCAGCACAAGTATTCACAAGCAACCGCGGCCAGGGGTGTTCCACCCCTGTCCGGACCGTCTTTATGTTCAAGCTTGGCTCTTGTCCAGACAGCCTTGCAAGACAAACAATTTAAATCTTTGATTGCGGAGAGAATCTCGAGAGCAAGAAGGCCCTCTACTCTGAAGGTTTACGAGGGCAAGTGGCATGTTTTCAGAGACTGGTACCATATCATTCACATTGTTCCTCTGAGTGTCACAATCCCTCAACTGGCCAACTTTTCTCTGGCTTTTCGAGGAGAAACATCTGGCTCCAGTTATTCTCAAATGTTACCGCTCCATGATATCAGACACATTCCGCCATTCTGGTACATGTGCTATCAGCCATGACAAAGATTTGTCAGATCTTTAGACATTTAAAAAAAAAAAAAAAAAAAAAAAAAAAAAAAAAAAAATTTAATCGACTAATATCCCTCACCCTGTTTTCAAATGGAATCTGTCCTGGGTTTTAACATGACTCAATTCAGACAGTATTGAGTCTTTAACCCACGATTAGTTAAAGCTACTATCATACAAATTGGGTTTCTTGATAGCCTTAGCTTCAGCATGCAGGGTGAGCGAGTTACATGTCCTTTCTAGTGACCCGAACTCTCTTTCGTTTCGATCAGAGGGTTTGATGGTCCTCTTGACGCAGCCAGGCTTCGTAGTCCAAAATAGATTACCATACATTGCGATCAACGAGTCGTCATTAGATCGCTTTCTTTATAGATAAGTCAGGATCAACAGCCATGTAAGATCCTGTTTGGGCACTCTAGCACCATTTCAATGCATAGAGGTGAGTCAGGTCACATACTAGCACCTCTTTCTTCTGGTGATAGCTGGGATATGAGATATCACCATTCAAGCCCTTGCTTCATGGCTGTAGTGGGTTATACGCTCGGCGTACTCTGAGAATTCGCAAATCAGTCACCTTATAGAAGCTGTTGCAGAGTCAACCTTCTACAGTTTTATCTTCAAGTTTGTACTCGCAGAGGCAAACATTGATTCTAGTAGGTCCGGTGTTGGGCAGCCCAGACGCCCACCAGACCCATGTGCAACAATCAGCACAGCCTATTAGCTTCGCTGGATTCGCCAGATAAATTTTCGTAGGTAAGAAGATTTCAATAACTATCTTCTTAACCGCATAAAAGGGTCACATATCACGTGACCCTGGGCTGTGTTGCTGATTGAAAATTAGGAGACCGGGTTATCATTCACATGGGGAATCCAACCATCATTCCCTAGAGGATACCCGGGGTGGAGGTCGGATGCTCCGCATTCCCTCCTCCTATTACTTATTCTCCTAAAGTAATGTGATTGGGGAACGTATTCAAAGGAGAAAGCAAATTTTTTAGTAAATTATGTTTCTCCGAGAATACTTACCCAATCACATTACTAAGAAACCCTCCCAACCACCCCGCCATGCGAGCATCCTCGTGTTTTATATATCGCTCAGCTTAAAAACTAAAGAAGCGACACCTAACGGGCGGCAAGGGGAGGTAATGGGCAAGAGTTATTGCCCTTTGTCTATATGACATAGACAGGAAAGACGAATTTTCGTCTTTTGGTAGGGCTGGATTCGCGAGGTAGCAGGCTAATATCCCTAAAGTAATGTGATTGGGTAAGTATTCTCGGAGAAACATAATTTACTAAAAAATTTGCTTTCCCAAAAAACAGACTGGTCTCTTTAACTTGAGACTTGGCCTTGCAGATTCATTATATTATTATATTTTTAAACAAGTCAATTAGCAGATCAGTCTGTACCTTTAACGAAAATGGTGCCAGACATTAAGCGAAACCAACTAATATGGTTTGACTTGTGGATGAAAACTCTTGGAGCTGGTGAGCCTTTCTAAACTTCAAAACATGTTGATTCAGAGAAAGGACAAATCAACGCCATGCAGTACCTCTCAGACTGAGTGCATTGCAGAATTTGTTGAGTTCTTGATCATTTGGGAAAAGTTAGATGTGTAGACTAGTTTAAGTTGAGTGTTGAATATTAATGATTTGTCAGTATGTTTTGTGTTTGTTTTCTGGTTCAAATCTACATCGTTTTTTTCGCTCATTTTTGTGAAGTATTATGACCTACATATCTAGGGTAGTAGTAAAATTAAATGTACATTTTTCATACAGTATACTGTAAGTATGGCATTTAATAAATTAGGTATGATGTCGCAGCCTCACCAAAGTATTGTTACTTGTATCAATAATATATTTACACCTTTTATGCTTAGATTATGCTTTTTTGCCACTTGTATTATCAAGCATTATTCCTATGCCTCACTTGGGATTTTCATGCATTGATTTTGAAGGTACAGTAAATCCTGTCTTGAGAGACCAATATATTTTGGCAGAAGAAGTTGTCTTTCAAGACAGGTTCTACTGTAGTTGGACTTGTATTCTAATTGTTAATATGTTTGGGTAATTAATCTATGAGATGCAATTTACTGAAAGTATTTGCTTTCCTCAACTTTTCTATATGCTATCCATTCCATGGAGATGTAGGTTTTAATTAAGTATAGCACTTGAATGTGCACATCAGCCTATACATTTGTATCTGTGTTTTTTATTTGCTTGGAACCTAAACTTTGACAAAGTATCAGATTTTAAAAGGTTAAATACATTTCACCAATGAATGTCTCTATAAACCTTTTCAGAATAAAAGTTCATAATGTGGTATATCTGAGAATGTTTTTAATTTTCAGAACTCTTACGATTGCTTTGGCATTTCTTGTGGTGCCATTTCTCCCAGCAACCAACATTTTTTTCCGTGTTGGATTTGTGATTGCAGAACGGATCTTGTACCTGTCCAGTGCTGGCTTCTGCATGTTGATTGTTCTGGGTGTTCGATATGTCTGTGTCAATTATCAACAATTCATTCAGGTATGCATTCATTTTTCATAAACAAGCATCAGTATTTTTAATGGTTTACATAAATTTTAATATCTAACCTAACTTAGCAGATAGTTATACTAACAGAATCCATGATGTGCAATGTGTGGTATAGGGAAATCCCAACAGTGTAAAATATTTTGAAGCAGGAATGAGGCTGTGCCACAGATTTCTGGCACTGAGGGTGGGATTTCCTATCCTACACCAGTATGTATGATTCTTTTTCTCTCATTCTGGTTTAGCCAATTATAATGGAATCTGTGGAGTGATTTAGTGGTTTGCATGTTCTTGGATGACATTATAGGAGGCAAGAACCATGACCTATATTTTGCAGGTTAGGGAGATTTCACTTGAGGTCAAACTTTGTAGATTGGAATGGAGCTCATACCAAGATCCAGTTCCCAAATTCTGATCCCAAGATTGGAATTTCCCAGTTACAAATAAATGCATGCAATGTATTATTTTTACTTTCATAAGTATTATTGTTGTTATAGAAATAAGAGCATCATCTTAAAAATTTGATCACATTACACTTAAAATTAAAAGCTTAGTTTACAACAAATGTTTATAAAATTATGGAATACTGTCTATTGACAAGGTGGGTCTAACATGGCTTGATTATTAGGCATATCCCACACATCTTTCTCACTAGGTAGGAATGAGTGAAAATGGCACTTGGGGTCATTGCCATTATTATTGTAAGTAGAATTGAGAAAAAAAAGGGTTCTTAGAGTCATTACCATTATTATTAATGTCATTGCAGATAAAATAAAAAAAACATTAAGTATTATATTGTGGTAATATGAAAGTACAGAAAAAGTAATGTATCACAAAGAGTTCTTAAAATTTAGATAAAGGTAAGTTTTTACTTTATTTAAGTATTGTTTGTAGTTGCTAACTTTTATATAATCTTTTTTTAAATTGTACAGTGGTTTATTGATTCCCATTATAAACATATGCCATCATTTACTTACCTGTGTTTGAGATTACATAGATCTGTATGTATATCCTTATTTACAGATGATAAAACTGTTTCTGGCCTTCCTTATAGGCATCTATATGATCAGATGTGTTCAGGTGAGTGTACATACATACCTAGATACATATATACATACATCTTGTACAGTAATATAGTATATAACAATGTATCATCTTGCACAGTAATGTAGTATATAACAGTGTATCATCTTGTACAGTAATATAGTATATAACAATGTATAATCTTGTACAGTAATGTAGTATATAACAGTGTATCATCTTGTGCAGTAATATAGTAGATAACAATGTATCATCTTGTACAGTAATGTAATTTATAACAGTGTATCATCTTGTACAGTAATATAGTATATAACAATGTATCATCATGTACAGTAATATAGTATATAGCAATGTATCATCTTGTTCAGTAATATAGTATGTAACAATTTATCATCCTGAATAGTAATATAGTATATAACAATCATCTTTTACAGTAATAAATATCGTATATAAAAATGTATCATTTTGTACAGTAATATAGTATATAACAGTGTATCATCTTGTACAGTAATGTGGTATATAACAATGTATCATCTTGTACAGTAATATAGTATGTAACAATGTATCATCTTGTACAGTAATTTAGTATATAACATGATCATCAGTTATGGACCAACCTGAGTGTTTTGTCAGATTGAAGAGCTGTACATACATACATACATACATACATACATACATACATACATACATACATACATACATACATACATACATACATACATACATACATACGTAGGTAGGTATGTGCATACACATGGATGCACACACACACACACACACACACACACAGAGAGTTGCAGCATTGAGACTTGCACTTTGAAGATCATTTAATGCTTACAGTATTTAACATGTAATTTACTCATTAAAATCTTGTTTGCACAGATAGGCAAATACCACTTGAAATCTGCCATGCAGTTTTGTATGTATATGCAGACATGAAATTTTGTATGCAGTTTTGTTTGGATATACAGACATGAAATTTTGTATGCAGTTTTGTATGGATATGCAGACACATGAAATTTGGTATGCAATTTCATATGGATATGCATACATGAAATTTGGTATGCAGTTTTTTTTATGGATTAATTGACATGAAATTTGGCATGCAGTTTTGTATGGATATATAGACATGAAATTTGGTATGGAGTTTTGTATGGATATGTAAACATGAAATTTGGCATGCAGTTTTTTATGGATATTTAGACATGAAATTTGGTATACAGTTTTGATTGGATATACAGACATGAAATTTAGTATGCAGTTTTGTATGGATATTTAGACATGGGGAAATCAAACCATAAACACCATTTAAGTGTTATTATTATTATTAAAATTATTATTTATAATTGTTAACACATATGCAAAGATCTATTAATATAGATCATATGCAATATTTTGATCTTAACAGATTCAAATCACCTAAGCAGAATGAAACATATTCTTTATTCATCACAGCCATGAATAAAAATTATAATAATTATATTAAATCACATACCAAGAATTAAAAAAAATTAGATATACATAATAATGTGTAGACAACCTATTTAGTCATTCATGCCATTTTTAAAAAGATTCATATTTTTAACAAGTTTTTGAATTTCTTGGAACTTGGAAATTTTGGTCTCCTGTGAGAATATAGCATATTTTGCTGTTTTAACAGTTTTCAAGATTTTATTATGCTGTTTTTATTTTCTGGACTTTGTCCTCTTTTGTCAGCAGTGAAGGTATACTTGTTTTATAAACACAGATCTAGATGTTTATTTATTTTGTTGTTTAATTGTTACTTTTTCAGAGAAGCATTGAATGGAAGGATGAGATGTCCTTGTTTGTTTCTGGGGTCAAGGTTTGTCCAGGAAATGCTAAGGTATATAGATAATTGAGAAACAAGATTAACCTTTACCTATTGTATGCTTGAATAGATCTATCATTTGTAGTGTGTAACAGGTGCATGTTATTAATTGCTACAGATTCAAGCCTGCATCAAGTTAACAGCACTTACTTATAAACAATAGTTCAATAAAAAACTACTGCTTCAGCAGACTAGTGGTTAGAGGGTCCACCTTGGATGCAGGGTTCAATCCCCAGCTGAGTCATACCAAAGACTTATAATAAAAATTATACTAGCGGCTGCCTTGCTTGGCACTCAGCATTCAGAGGTTAGTGTTAGGACTGGTCAGACTGGTGTCAGGATAATGGTACTAGGTATGACATAATGCTACATGTCTGCAGCATGATGCTCCAGTGCTAGACATAACTATAAACTGCCTCACTGCAGACATTATAGCAATATGACTGAAAAATTGTTAAGCTACATTATAAATCCGAATCACACACACTCAATAAAATCATTTTTCTGTATCCTTCCTGCAAGACATGGCATATTATATTTTGGTGTTGTCTGTCTATCTGTCTGTCTGTTTGGTTTCTGGGCTGTACTTTAGTTCTGGATGCCACCAAATTTTGTGGATGGCTTGCACTTGGGTTAGGAAAAAGCCTTTTAATCTGGAGTTCTAAATATTGGATGTCAAATTTACAGTAGTATAATAAAGAACAATCCTCCCCCATACAATAGCTTTAGTTCCTTATCATGTTGTTTTTATGGTTTAAAGTTCAATTCCACTGGACAGTGTTGACCAGATTAAGCCTTACCTCTCTAGTCCTACATGGAGGACAGTTAGAGAATGGGCAGGTTTATTATGTACGTTTTATGGTATTTGTTTCTCAATATTTCTTAGGATCTGCAAACAGATATAAAAGTACTTACATGCTGATAACTGTCTTGATCCATTTATTCCATTTATCCTTATGACAAGCCCATGTTTGTTAAAAAAATATCACTCCCACCACCACTCGACAGCACAAAATGTTAGCAAACATTTTAAATGATATATTTGTATGATAATTGACAAACTGTTTAGCCTGGTCATTGTCCTGTTTTGGAAGAAAATTCTGTTCATTATGTTAGAGAGAGAGACATAGACAGAGTGCATGTAGATATAATTGATTGAATACTCCAAAAGACAGTGAACATTGCAGGGAACATGTACTAGTGTTGTAGGCCATTTTTAAACACTGCATTGTAGCCTTGTCTTATAGATCTTAAAGAGAACAATTAAGCCATCCAACCTTTCAGAACATTTAGTTGTAAAGTTTGTGTCAGAAGATAGACATAGGGTTTAAGGTTGTACTATGATTCCAGTAGCTACATTGGCAGCTAGGAAATTAATGTGAAGATCGTTATTTAAGATCTTTAACATCATTACCCACGGGGGGGGGGGGGGGGGGGTACATAGCAGCCTTCAGCTGGTTTCCTCTTGATTCCTTGTATCAGGAAGGAAATATATTATTTCCACTGACTAATCCATGATGAGATAGCAGGCAGTATTTACCTTTTTTCTTATTTGTGCAATAGATCTGAGACTTTAAATTAATCATTTGACACCCAGTTTAGACTCTAAGGGCATTTTTGACTCCCAGTCCTGTGCCCCTTGAGAATACACTGGCTTATAACTATCAGCTGCCATATGTGAACAAAGTGTAATAAGTTTCTTTCTTTGTTCTGAATGTTCACTGTGCCAGATGTGAAAGTACCAATCAGTTACCACAGGTCTTGTTGAAAGAGCCTTGATTAAAATTGTGCTATTGTAAACTGGGTGCTAGTGAGTGATATCTTATTTTTCTGGTATATTCCTTGAAAGAAAAGATGGTCATCATGAACTTACTTGTACCATTTAAAGATTTTTTACACATAAATAATTGTACTATTTTTGAATTTATTATCTTTTCAATGTATGTTCCAGGTTCATTACAATATTGCTAAACTGAGTGCAGACAGAGGTAAATCGGACTATGCCATAGAGGAATACAGACTGGCTATTGAGTAAGTGTTTTTCTTGCCTCTAGTTATTGTTGTGTAAGGAATAGACTGGTTATTGAGTAAGTGTATTTTTCTTGCCACTAGTTATTGATGTTTAAGGAATATAGACTGGTTATTGCGTAAGTGTTTTTCTTGCCTCTTGTTATTGGTGTTAAGGAATATAGACTGGCTATTGAGTAAGTGTTTTTCTTGCCTCTAGTTATTGGTGTTTAAGGAATACAAACTGGCTATTGAGTAAGTGTTTTTCTTGCCTCTTGTTTTTGGTGTGTAAGGAATACAGACTAATATTTAGTAAGTGTTTTTCTTGCCTCTTGTTATTGATGTTTAAGGAATACAGACAGGCAGTTGAGTAAATGTTTTGAGTACATGTTTTACATGCATCCAGTTTTGTGATTTTTAGAAAAGATCCTTTGGGCGAAAGCAATTGTGTGAAATGTATATCTCTCTCTTCTCTCTGCCTCTCTTTCTGTCTCTCTCTCTCTCTCTCTCTCTCTCTCTCTCTCTCTCTCTCTCTCTCTCTCTCTCATGTACTTTTAATTTTGTTTAGTATATATTTGTGGCCATCAAATTTCTTATTGTAATATAATGTGATACAAAAAGTAATGCCATGTACAATTGCATTTAAGTTGGATCCAACTGCATACTGCATAGACCCTGATTTTCTGTAGCATGATGCACTGGAAACTCTGGATCTGTGCAGTTTGTTTGGAGTAATCAGAAGAACAAACAACACAGACTCTAACCTGCTGGCACATTATGGAATGGCAGATCAGGGTCTGTACAGTTGTATCTGACTTACATATCAGTGTCTTTGTTACACCATATTGAATACACATTAGTAATATCAAGAAATGTGATCTGAATTGTCATGGCAGATTAAATCCAGAATACGACCAGGCAATGAACAACTTGGGTAACATCATGAAAGATAAAGGAGACCTAGATGAGGCTGAAAAACTTCTGGGAACAGCAGTACAGATCAGGTAACACCCACCCGCTTGCTCGCTCGCTCTCTCTCTCTCTGTCTTTAATTTTAATCAGCTTTAAGAATTTATTTGTTTTTGCTTTTTGGCAATGAGATAAGTTTGATTTCTTGCATCCATTGTTTTTCATTTTGAGTTTTTCTTTGGCAGTTATTACATGTATTACTCAAGGTAAGTACATATTTAGAAAATATTTGCATGTATTAAAAAGCTGTAAAATGTGTTTATTTTTAAATTATTAATTGGATGTATTATAATGCCTCATGTGATGGAGGCCTGGGTTGGCTGAGTGGTCTAAGGATGTGAGAAAGCTTGTCAGAACCTTCCAAGATATTGGTGGTTCTTATGAGGGTCTTCCTGGGTTCTTCCTCCATCAAATATACTGACATCCATGTATAGCCAGCCTATCTTGTGTGGTAAAATCTCCTTGTCAAATTATGACTATTGTGGAAATAAAATTATCTGAGGAAGGCAAAAGCAATAACATGTATTATTTCTCGGAATATCAAAATAGTTTAAATACCTTGTGTTAAAAATAAAAATATCATGTCCTGCCTGAAAAATTATTTAATACACTTTTTTAAATTCAGTATTTTTCTCACCATTGTCAAGGTGTTAACATAATACCACATTTCCTAAAATTTAATATTATTATATTTGATTATGACAGGGAAGAGTTTGCTGCAGCATGGATGAATCTTGGAATAGTCAAAGCAAGCCTAAAGAAGTACCAGGAATCGGAGAGATGTTATCTAACTGCAATCAAGCACAGAAGGAAATATCCTGATTGCTATTACAATTTGGGAAATCTGGTAACTATAGTATCAGTGTTGCTACAACTTATTTCTCAGAAGATCATATATATAGTTGTTGTGTTTGTGGATTATTTAGTATGATATGGAGCATTTATATATGTTATAATACAGATTCTTGGTGGATTATGTTTTAATAAATGGATCAATTATTGATGTGATGTTATGGAGAGTTTACATTGATTATTTATTTAGATATGGAACAATTATAGATATGATAATAGAGTCCTGGTTGGTTATTTATTAAGATGTGGAGCAATTACAAATGTGATAATATACAGAGTCATTGTATTTTCTCCTTCTGATTATGAAAATTTTCAGCAGTGGAAAATTCACACTTTAAGATGACCAGATACATATGAAAGAACAGGTCAGGTTTGAACAGATCAAGAGATTTCCGAAATATGGTCCAAGTGTTACCTCAAATGAGTGAGGATTTCTCCTTTGAATGTGTTCCTCAATCACATTACATTAAACATTAATAATTTTAGCCTGATACCTCGTGAATCCAGCCCTACTAAAAGATAAAAAAAATTGTCTTTTTCTGTTTGTAATCAATTATCACAGAACAATAACTCTTGCTCATTACCTCCCCATGGCACCACCATTTGTTCCTAGTTTTTAGCTTCACAGCTTGACTGGATAACACTATCCAGTTTATCCTCTGACAATCCCAGCTATTATTATTTTCTATTTGACTCTTCCAATGTTCTTTTGGGATTTATTGTGTGGATTAATAATTCTGCAGGTTGTATAAATTCAATTTACAATTTCTGCTAAATTTGCATGATTTTAACACCTCTAGGTACGTTGTCTTTTGTCGGCCAGGTCACACCATGCTATCATTTATTTGAATATGTTTAAATTATTTCCTGCCTGTGGAAACCTTAAATTAATTTAACCTAACCATAACACTAACCCTCATTCATGACAATGAGTTACTAAATTGTCATTATTATTATTACTATTATTATTATTATTATTTTATTATTATTATTATATTACAATTATGATTTCTCTGAACAATACAATAGACACCATGTGAGAGATTTTGGTTCATTTGCATATGAGAACTTTTGTGCAATTTATGAGTCAGGTAGCAATATTTTTACTAGATCTAAAAATCGATCTGCTACTAGAAATGTTCAACTATTCAGTTGGCAAATAGTGTCTTGGTATGTGTTATTTGATCCACACTGGATGCAGATTATAGTGACGGAATATTTGTTGTTGCAATTAATATGCTTTTATGAGATGGGTTTTTTGCATAATGCATAATGTCATTTTTGCCACCATAACAGACTTTCAAATTAGCATTATAGAAAGAGCAAAATGTGTATTCTTATCCATTCAGACATTACTGCATCCACTGAAACTCACCTTTCCATCTGTCATTGAGTTTAGTTTGATATTTCTGTTGCTTGGGTTTAGTGATTTGGCAGTGGCATACCATAACATATTAATAAATATTAAAAACCCAAGTCAAAATGACCCAGTATTATGCCACTTGAACTCGAAAGCAATCCAGCATTAATCAATTAACATTTTTATACCTCTCCACATTACTTTTGATCATGCGTTCTGCATCAATTTTGACAACTTTAAGCACCAAAGCATAACATATCTTTCTTCTTTCTTAGCTCTTTATGGAATGAAAAGAAAGTCATGTTTTGTCTTTGGCCAAATAGGAATCTAATGTGTGCACCTTTGTCTGGGAAATTTATAAAAGTAATAGAATAATTTCAATGGTTAGCTTGTAAATACTTTAAAATTCTACATGTTTTTTTAATTGATTCTTAATGTTTATTTATAATATGCAAATAGGTTTTCAGTTACATATTTTTCACACTTTGTCTTGGCAGTATCTGGAACAGAAATTACATACAGAAGCAATACAGGCTTGGATGAATGCCACCAAGTTAAAACCAACACATGTCAACTCCTGGTGTAATGCCATCATCTTGCTGGATAATCTAGGTATTAATTGATGTGAAAAACTGCTTTAAAATGTCGACAAGCTGAGGTTTTGCTTTATATATGGTTTTCTTGAATTAAAGTATATATTAATCTCAAATTAGAAATTTAGTCGATTTAGATTTTTTAATTTTATTTACATTTTTATTTAATTTAATTTAGTTTCAGCCAAATTATGTGGTCATGTTCATCCTTTTTTTTTTTCCTTCAAGTTTTCTCAAAAACAGTAAGTGGTCAACAGCTTTCTATTCTCTTTTGTCTTTTAAAAAGACCAAATATATTTGTCATTCTCTTTTTCCTTCATTTTTAACTAATTGTTACAAGCATTATTCTAGGTTTGAGTTTTAGATTTAAGTAAGATTTACTTAGGAGCTGTATCTTGGTAAGAATTTGAATGTGTAGATGGATTTTATTTACAGTTTGTTGAGGTTTTGTCTTTATTAATTTACCAAGAATTTAATATGCTCTGTAATGAAAAAATGTGCTGACCACCAGCCCAGGACAAGAGGAGATGTTTGCCAGGCAGGTATATAAGTTTATGTTATTTGCCCAGAAATTTATACATAAGGAAAAAAGACAAATACAGTTTTTTGATAAAGTTTATGATAATCATTTCATTCTGGGCAACTGGTAAAATTCTAGATTTGGATTTTTCTGACCCTTACAACCACATCAACAGTAGTTTTTTGGCATCTGAAAATAGTAGTAATGTTTGTAGTCATTTCATATTAAGAATTCAACATTTTCCCTTTTTAGAATCATAATGCATTCAAATTCTACCAACATTTGAAAAAAACTGATGATTTGGTAATGGTCATTAATAAATTCAGCATTTTTACCTTTCTCAACTGGTTGAATTAGTTTGTGATTAGACTTTGCAAATGAGTTTGTTTTAATAAGGTGGCATGTAGTGAGTTTTTATAAGACTTCATTGCATAAAATTTTGCATTTTTGTAACCAAAATTTCAAACATTTGGAAATTTGTTTTTTGTAAGTGTTTGTTAGTTTAAAATTTTTGTCTATTTGTGTGAGCAAAATTGAAATAGATTTTGAAGAGTTCTTTTGTATGTCTTTTTGAATATTAAATTTTTTTACTTTTTTTAAAACCACAATTTAAATACATTTGAAAAAGTGTTACCAATATTTTACTTGATACCTCATCTTTAATGTGAACAATTTTTCAACATCTTTACAATGTGTGAATTTGTGAAAACACAAAATGACATATTTATTCTAATCAAGTAAACATCTGTCAGTTGATTGAATGACTGATTGATTGTTTGATTGATTAAACAGGTCAGTACAAAGAGGCCGAAGCAGTCACAAAAGAAGCACTAAAATATCTGCCCAATGAGCCACAGATTTACTTCAACATGGCCAATATATATGGAAAGATGGAAAGATACCAAGAGAGTGAGCAGTTCTTCCTCAAGGCCATCCAACTGCAAAACAATGAGCCTAAATATTATGGAAATCTTGGTGAGTCTTGCAATCATTATTGAAAACGGTACTGGAAATGCAGTTTCCTTCATTATAGAATATCATATTATTAGCCTATTGGTTGATTTAAGATTGGACCTGATGTGTTTTCGTCTTTTTTATTTTTAAGTTGAAACATACAAAAACAAAATTGTATGGTGCAGATTTCATACCAAACCCTATGTGAAAGCATTTTTGATGTACTGTACTCGTAGTCGTCATATTGTCCAGTGATTATAAAAAAGAAAACAAAACATGGCTTCTTCTTTCTTTGTATAGACAGTAGAAAATTCACCCCCACCCACTATGACTTTTCTTTTGATTCATTTCTTTAAGTACGTTACACAATGATAATACTTTAGGAGAACTTCTAGAACCTCACAAATCCAGCCCTCCCAAATACTACTTTTAGCTGAAGGGAGCTATAAGTTGTCTGCTGACCTAATGTGGAGGTCAGGCAGAGTGATCTCACCAGAGGTATAAGAATTGGCAGCAAAGTATAAGAACCTCTCAGTTACTAATTCTGTTTGTGCCAAAAGCCAGTATCTGTGTGGAATATACACCTTTACAAGCTGAAGGAGTTTTTCACCTCAAAGGAAAGTATAATCCATCTCTATTTCCAACTTCTTCTCTTTCTATTCCGACAAACATCTGCCATTACGATTTGCTAACACTTTGATGTCGTCTCACAGTTTGGGTTTTGATGGGGTAACTTTGTCTCATATGGACACATCAGCTGAAACCAACTAAATGACCCATTTTGGGCTTTGACATGATAACTTAATAAGACAGCTGTTGTATTGAGGGAGATCTTCCTACCTCTCAAGACAAGACAGGTGGATATATCAACACAGATTA
The DNA here is from genome assembly GCA_029339505.1 of Unio delphinus. Taxonomy (NCBI): domain Eukaryota; kingdom Metazoa; phylum Mollusca; class Bivalvia; order Unionida; family Unionidae; genus Unio; species Unio delphinus. The sequence continues at coordinate 3,055,215 of JAQISU010000234.1, read as the reverse complement.
TCTTGTCCTGGATTAAATGGGTTATTCACTTGGCATATAGAGAAATAATTGCAGCTCAGATTAACTTTTTATGCATTTTTGTGCATGAGGTTAGAGCAGTTGCCACCACGAGAACCGACATCATTCAGGCTGTGGGAAGGAAATAAAGTCCACATTCTCTAGCTTTGATCTCTGGGATCTGTCATTCCAAAGATCCCACTTCAGTCAGGTAGGTCATTTATCCACAGCAGAACAGGTCAGCCCTCCAGATTGATTGTCAGAATTTCAAGATGCTGCTTCTTGATTTTCACTGGACTTACAGGGGTGGGGTGGGGGATTTTTCCTATTTAGATCCACACCATGAGAGATGGAGTCCCCTCAAGTCAGGTTACCTAGAAACTGTATCAAACTTAGAGGACCAAAGATGGTATCGCAGGGGTAATGGGATGTACCTCTATATGTTACCTATTTTTCTGAGGTATATTATTATTGAGTAACATATTTAAAGAAAAACACAATTTTTCTCAGTGAAATACTTGTTTCTTCAAGAATACTTACCCAGTCATAATACACATACACACTCTTGGCCTCTCAACAGTTTCATCCATAAAAAGTATGCCTTCTGTTCCATTAGTAACTGAGAGGTTCTTTGACTTTGCCACCAATTCTTATAGGGAGATTACTCTGTCCAACCTCCACATAGGTCAGCAAATAACTTTTAATTCCCTTTAGATAAAAGTAGTATCTGTGAAGGTTGGGTTTGCAAGGTAAATGTAGTTCTCTTAAGATATTCTGATTGGCTAAATATTCTTGAAAACAATTCTCAATACAAAAATTTGGTTTCACTTACATAAGAAAGACTGCTCTGGTGGCCTAGTGATAAGAGCATCAGCCTCAGATGCAGTAGGTTGTGGGTTCAAACCCCAGCCGAGTCACACCAGATACTTATAAAATGGTACTAACAACTGCCTCAATAGGTGCTTAGCATTAAAAGGTTAGTGTTAGGACTGATCGGCCTGGTGTCTGGATAATATGGATGGGTGGGACATCGTGCTACATGTCTGCAGGATAATGCACCAGTGCAAGACATCACTATAAAATGCCACACTGCAGACATCATAGTGATATGAAATATTTTAAAGCTACATAAAAAGTCCAGGTCACTTACACACACACTTACTGTAGCTACCATAATTGCATATGTAGCATTCAAAGATTATACACTGAGTTACATGATTTCAGCTTACCTGAATTTCATATTAATGTGATCTCAAATGAATTGTATTTCTAATTTAATTTTTTTAAAGTGAAGATTAAAGGAAATAAAACTATTTGTCTAAAAATAATTAAGATTCATTAACAACTAAAATTAAAGGTATTAGTTATTTATTTTCAATGAAAATTAAAGACAGTGAAGCAGACATTTTGAGTTACGTGAGCACTCTTGGAAATGCAACTTTCACATAAGTTGGGGGTTATGGTATATGATTATTTTACCTGTTAAGTGAGTCAGGAATCAAGACATTATATGATGATCAGTGTTGAAATGCTAATCAATCTACCTGATGCTTAATTAGTTAGTGATACATTTTTATTAGAGTAATCTATGACAGTACCATGATCACCTTCTTCTTCCATCCTATTCTGTCAACGTTTAAACTTAGTTCTATGGGGAATATTTAAGATTTAGTGATGTTCTGTGACAAAGTTTAATGGTCAAGGTATCGTGGTTTTTATTTGTTCAAGTAAACAGTACATTTTAAGATTTCATTCTTAATTTAAATGTTCATTTACTTCTAGGAGTGCTGTATCATCGGTGGAACAAACTGAAAGAAGCAGAGACAATATACAAGAAAGCCCTAGTGCTGAATCCTACAGACATGGCATCAAGAGAGAATCTGGAGATGCTTTATCAGAAACTGCAGAAATTAAAAAACTAAGATCGAAATATATTTCATAATAAATGGATTGTTTCTTTCTGAATTTTATAGACTGGACCAATTATAATAATAATGTCAAGCAGCATTCAAATTTGTTGAAATATTGAAATTTAATGGAGATTACCAACCATATGAGGTTATGATATATTGACAGCATTCTGGGTGGGATTGAAAATCAATTCAGCATATAGATTGATATTTTGCCATTCATCTATCTGCAAATGCTGTTATTAGGGTTGTGAATTTATGTCATTTTCTCGAACACTGCTACATGTTGTTATTTAGATATGTCATGTAGAGCATTACATTAAGTTGGTATTTAGATGTGTCATGTAGAGTACCATGCATTACATTGATATTAAGATGTGTCATGTGAAGTACTACACATTAAGTTGGTATTAAATGTCATGTGAAGTACTACACATTAAGTTGGTATTAAGATGTGTCATGCGAAGTACTACACATTAAGTTGGTATTAAGCTGTGTCATGTGAAGTACTACACATTAAGTTGGTATTAAGATGTGTCATGTGAAATACTACACATTAAGTTGGTATTAAGATGTCATGCGAAGTACTACACATTAAGTTGGTATTAAATGTCATGTGAAGTACTACACATTAAGTTGGTATTAAGATGTGTCATGCGAAGTACTACACATTAAGTTGGTATTAAGCTGTGTCATGTGAAGTACTACACATTAAGTTGGTATTAAGATGTGTCATGTGAAATACTACACATTAAGTTGGTATTAAGATGTCATGTGAAGTACTACACATTAAGTTGGTATTAAGATGTGTCATGTGAAGTGCTACACATTAAGTTGGTATTAAGATGTGTCATGTGAAGTACTACACATTAAGTTGGTATTAAGATGTGTCATGTGAAGTGATACACATTAAGTTGGTATTAAGATGTGTCATGTGAAGTGCTGCACATTAAGTTGGTATTAAGATGTGTCATATACATGAATATATGAGAGATATTACAGCCTTTAGTGAAATTAGGTTGATGTGACCTGTTTTACTATTCACTTTTGCTCACATTTGCATTTAGCTTAGTTTTTCTTTTTTGTCAAAGTTTGAGTTTACATAATTTTTCTTAAACCTGTTAGTTTAAGGGATGCCCTTCATAGTAATAATTCACTTGTACATTCCACTTGTTTGTTCAACTCTGCTTAGTTTCTTGTAAATATTGAAGCATGTTTTATTTTTCCACAGTCATTAGCTTTGTAATGACCATCATGATATAGTTATTTTGTTTCAAAGATAGGTATTAATTTTCCACAGCCATTAGCATTGTTAGCATCAAAGTTAAGATACTTTTATGTTAGTTCTATTAAGTCATATTATCTTTTCATATACCTTGCAGTACTCAACTAGAACTTTAAATAGGCATTAAATGCCTAAAACTTGCGCCTTTGATTTGCAGGATTCTTCACCAGCATAATGCCAAGTATACCCTATACACTGTATTCCTCAGAACAATTATTCTCATTCAGTAGTGGCTCCAGATTTGGTTGTTTCTAAGGTAAAGGTATGGGAGGGGGGTTGGCCATTCATGAAATAAGGGTATGTGAGGAGGTTGGGCTGTTTCTAAACTAATGGTCTGTGAGTGGGTTTGGCTGTTCCTGAAAATAAAGTTCTGGCAGTGGATTTGGCTGTTCATGAAATAAAGGTATGTTTGGGCATTGGGCTCTTTATGAAATAAAGGTCTGGAAGGGAGTTTGGTCTGTTCCTATAAACAAAAGTAGGTGAGAGGGTTGCGCTGTTTGTAAACTAATGGTCTGGGAGGAAGCTATGGCTGTTCCTATACATAAAAGTAGGTGAGGGGGTTGGGCTGTTTCTGAAATAAAGCCATGGGAGGGGTTTGGGTTTATGGAATAATGGTATGGGAGGGGAACAGAAGGCCCCATTTCAAAGTTTAGTTTTTATTATATTTAGTCACACATGCAGGTACATTTTGTTTCTATGCAATATCCTAAGATATGCATATAAAATACATTAGGTCACCATGGTTTATTTATACAAAATTAAAAATATTTGATTAGTTTAATTCAGATATAATGTTAATACAGCACCATTAATACAGTATCCTTGCATTAATTAATAGATTTATTTTTGTAAAAAGAAAAATATATTTTAACATTATTTTTTTGCAAATGTATTATTAACATGTGACAATTAAACTTCTTGATAAAATAAGCAATATGAAGCAAATATAACATCAACAAGTTTAACTTTTAGTTATTTTTGAGGATGACTTCTTTATTAAATGAAATTTAATGTCAGTAGGTAAGTATATATGGGTATTACCTGTTTTATTGCTATTGGTTATAATGCATTTTCACTTATAATGTGACTGCATTATGTCTACCACTTTTTAATTAAGGTGACCTATCTTTTTAACATCCTAACTACATGCTTTCGGAAAAGACGATTATTCTTTGAACCCTGAATATTGCATTATAACGGGTTTTACCCATATATTGGCTTTGAATGTAAGCTACACACATAATGGCAAATATACTAGTTTATCTGACTTTGGTACTTTCACTTTGCTAAAGATGCTTGAAATATCATGCATGGATGGTGATTGGAAGATAACTTACTGTTTTATGTGAGGCCATGTTCTTGAAAAAAGAAGTTGTTATCGATGATTACATATTTGAAAGCGTATCAGATTCCTGTTGAAAAATACTTATGCTTGATATCATTAGCTATGTTTGAAATATAAAGAGTCCTTTCAGTTGTGTTCAATATAAATAATTTAGATTTTTGCATTTATTATATGTTTTATTTGTATTATGAATTTTTCATCCTGTCCTTGCAAGTAAAGATTTTACATTTCAAATTGTATCACATGTTAGATCACCTGTTTATAAAACCAAGTGAGCTTATGATATGATCCCATGCCTTTTATGCATTGTGTATCATGCATCTATCAACTTTTGCTATTTTCAGCTTCATCTCACAAGTGCTGGGCATTTTTCAGCCTAAATTGGCATTGAGCATATTTGAATGGAAGCCGTTTACTGTTTTCTGAAAATGATGCAGATGTATCATCTGATATGGCAAGAAAAAAAAGATAACTATTTAAAACATTGCCAAAACAAATTCACTTTCCAGAACATGAATGGTTTTCTGATTAATACCATATATGCAATTGGACATCAGTTATGGAGGCCATAGCTATGCTAAGTACAAAAATCTCTTTAAAGAATCTTTGCCTGCCCCCCTCCCCCTTCCACCATTCCCCACCAAAAAACACAGAATTTGACCAAATTTGACATAAATCAACATGGAATGTTGAAAAAAGTTTTTTTAAAATTGTACAAATTATGCTAAATGACCATCTTTTGCTAGCATTAGAAAAAACATATATAAATGATTTGGGGCTTTCATGGGCCTCTTTTTTTCCCTATTGTATGTGTGTGTGTGTGTGTGTGTGTATATATATATATATATATATATATATATATATATATATATATATATATATATATATATATATGCAATTGATGTCCAAGAGCTATGGCAATATGAAAAAGAGGTTAGATTTATTTCTGTCATAATTGAGGTTATCATTTGTCTTACTAGGTTATATGTTCCTTGCTGTTGAATTACGTAACTAGTCCTATGTTGGAATTAAAATAGTAGCTAATAATAGTAGCTACAGTAAAACTTCCATAAACTGTTTGGCCTCTTTACTAAGGTTATCAGCATACAGCAGCTTGAATACTCTTGTAATGGTCTTACAGAGACAAAAGTATATGGACAGTCTGTAGAAGAACTTTGTTTACAGTGGGGCCAGTTAAGGAAAGTGGAACTCAGCTGGTTTTCACTCCCATTTCCTCAGTTCATGTGGCATTTGCCATCCTACATTTCACTCCTGTTTCCTCAGTTCATGTGGCATTACCTATGCTACATTTCACTCCCATTTCCTCAGTTCATGTGGCATTACCCATCCTACATTTCACTCCCATTTCCTCAGTTCATGTGGCATTACCCATCCTACATTTCACTCCCATTTCCTCAGTTCATGTGGCATTAGCATTCATACAAATATTAGTTGCTTAGCATAAATATGTGTACAGTAATGTTAGTTTCTTATGTCTTTACCATGAATAGGGGTGGGGTTTAATGTGTAGTCTTGTCTGTCTATCTGTCCTATTAGTATGTATCTATATGAAGTATTGTACATGCAGTAGTGAGTCATAAGACAGTAACCACTTCACATGATATTATTGACATAATATTGAATTTGCAACATTCTTGACTAAACTTTATGGATGGCTTGCACATAATTTAATAAAGAAACCTATGGATTTTTAGTTGCAAAAGTCAAAGGTCATGGTCATGGTAAATGTAATAAGATAAGTATGGTTTCTGGAGAGTTAAATTAGTTCAAGATGGTATACTTTGACTAAATGTCTAGGCCATTGGAACCCAGTGGTCAATAATCCCTAGTCACCCATGTCCTATTGGTGCTTTCATGGAGATCTGTTAAAACATGTTGGGCATATTGTACTGTCATTGCACTCTATTCTGTGATCTCATAAATGAAGAAACTGTTTCAAATTAATTTTTCTCTTATCTTGCACTTTCAAAGCTTTCATTCATCATGTAATAATTTATCATCTTGGATACAATCTATATTTTTCAAACCCTTAGTAATTTGTGACTTGGCAATGGGTTTTTAAAACAAAATAGAAGATAACCATTTGCTGTTTTGTACTTTTAAGTACAGAGTTATTTACCTAAGTCCTTGCAGTTTTGAAGTGTACATTTCACTACGGTGAAATACTTTTGAAAATGATTTATATATTTTTTAGTCTCTCAGTTTTGCTCTTATGATTGCATATGTTTAATACAGTAGAACCTGTCTTGAAAGACCACCTCTTTTGCCAAGCAAATATGGTCTCTCAAGACAGGTGGTCTCTCATAACAGGTCACAATGCTACATAACCTATACATTTGTGCATTGAAAAGGTGGTCTCATGACAGGTGGTTTCTCATAGCAGTGTTCTTTCAAGACAGGTTCTACAAAATTTGTATATGCTCTTGTTGTACTTTTCACTTTTTTCCTAAAAAAATAATGTAGTTTTACAGAAATATTCAGCTTAGGGAATATGTAATTCTTTGTTGCAAACATTTGTCTATTTTTTATGATCTTTTGATCATGTATTTTTGTAAATGTGTAGAAGTTAAGGTATATATATGTATGTATGTAGAATGTCATTATTGTTGAACATATCTCATTCTATTCATTTTTATGCTTAAATCATTGTAATTTATTATAGCAATATTTGTTTACTCAAAGTCAATTGCAGATCTGCATGTAATGGTAAACAAAAGTACAGGACAATGCTGTTTTTTTAAGGCTGCTTTTTTATGAATGATGGGACTTCCAATGTGTTTAACATTAAAACACTTTTCACTAAATACATGTCATAAGTAAAGCACATTGATGCTGAAAAAAGTGTACACACAATATACTTTGTGTACCATATTTAATAAAACTTTTTAAAAAATTAGGAACATTTCAGCTGTATAGAAACTTGTAGGTACATGTATATTGTTTGCAACACTAGCACAGAAAGAATATGTATTCACATCTTGCAGGACAATGTCTCAAAGACCTTATCTGTTGACTTTACGGCTTGCTTTTTATACATGGATTATCAAGTAAAGTGCTGGTTTCTTTGCTTGTTATGTTTGACAGCTTGTAGTACATTAAGATAAGGCTTACATTTGTTTGAATAAATGCCTTGATTATTTTATTTTTTATATTTTATATATGCTTTTTAATCCTTTTTTTGGGTGTTGGGGTCAAGCCTTCATCATGTTTCACTATATTCATCAATGGCAGTGAGATCAGCATCATCAACATTAAGATGCTAATCACTATATTCATCAATGGCAGTGGGATCAGCATCATCAACATTAAGATGCTAATTGCTATATTCATCAATGGCAGTGGGATCAGCATCATCAACATTAAGATGCTAATTGCTATATTCATCAATGGCAGTGGGATCAGCATCATCAACATTAAGATGCTAATCGCTATATTCATCAATGGAAGTGGGATCAGCATCATCAACGTTAAGATGCTAATCACTATATTCATCAATGGCAGTGAGATCAGCATCATCAACATTAAGATGCTAATCACTAGGTTACTGAGACAATCAGTATTGATGGGATCAGTACTACCAACATGACGATGTTTTTGTTTAAATTTTTGGAACATTATGAACCTTGCCTCAAAGCAATGTTAGATTAAATTATGTTTCATAGAAGAATGCTTGTGCAGTAGTTATAGTAGTGCCACAACTACTACTACTACTACTACTACTACTAGTAATAATAAGATTGTCATGATTTCTGGTCGGATCATTTCAAGCACAGTGAAGTCCATGAAAGTACAGTTCACATTCATTATGACCACAGTCTCATTTAATGTCTCGATATGTCACCACAAATTCACATTTGGTATAATCTTGTGACACTTAATATTTATCAGAAATAGTCGACTAAATATGTACACATCGATTTTTTTTGTTCATTCTACAGAGACAAGGATTTTAGGAATTCCTTACATTTAACTACATATGAAAGTTTCAGAATTTAAACAGCTTTGTCAAGAAAGATTGATGCATTTTAACTTTATTTTTAACCATTAAGATGGTTGAATATTCAGTGAAAAATCTAATTGCTGTGAGTCAAGCAGAATAATGATACTCATAGAACTTAGTTGGGCCTAATTAGTTTTTCTCAATTAACTATTGTCTATTTATAGAATTATAAGATTGAAATAAAGAGGAAGTAACACTACATTTTTTGGGGGATATTAATTGTTTTACATTTAAATTTAATTTTTGTGTCTGTTATTGTTTCATATAAGTAAAATAAATACCTTCTGAATATTAAAACCACCTGTTGCTGCACAGGTATTTGATGCAATTGGATATAATGTCTTACTGTGGATCTGCATGTAATATAATGCAGGTTGTAAATATAACCTTTTAGGAACCAAGAGCAGCATCAGCAGCAAGACAATTCTGTGATAAAGTTGTGTATATTTATTAATAAAGTATTTTCCAAGCTTTAAATGATAGTTTGTTGACAAGACAATGCACCAATGGAACCATTGTGTGTATTCATTTTGTGGTGGTGTTCTTGTTGGTTTGGCGCCACATTTTAGCACATGATAGATGATTGTACATGGCAGCCAGTGTAACTTGTGAAGGAAGAACCAGGGGAAAACCCCGGTATGAGCCATTGACCCTTGGGAAGCTACTGGCAAGTTGTTTCATGTACCCACATTGGCTGAACTTGAGACCCAAACCTGTGCTGATAATAGGTGAGTTGTCAGAGATTGGTAAGTGTGAGTGTCCCAGGAAACGTGGTCACAATGAGACTCTAGTGGTTTTGAGTTTTATTTGGAGCACTATAAATTATTTCAGAACCGAGTTCAGAAGATCCTATGATTATTTTGAGAGAAAAAAATGTATTTGCTTAATTTGATGCATGTGTATGTAAGTGTGGGTATTTATAATAATTTATGTAAATGAGTAATAAATGAAAATGTTTTCATGTGTGCATTAATGTTTCTGTTTTCATATGTGCATTAATATGTTTCTTATTCAAGTTGTAATTATTTTTTGTTTTAATTTGACATATTTGTCATATTTGAAACAATATATATATATAGTTCTTATATTGTAAGTTTTTTTGCCTATTTTTAATGATCCTGAGCAACATGAACCCTATAAAATAAAAAAATTATATTCTTTCACTAATAAAAACATTTTATCAAATGCATTTTATATTTTATCCTGAAACTCATCTATCAAAAGTTTGAAAGTATCTGTAATTTCAAAACAATTAACTGTTAAATAATATGGATTATTACATACCTGCATGTCAGACATATTCTAACAGTTATGACCAAATCACTGACCAACTGAATGTTTGTGTGATTTGGATTTTTAACATAGCTTTTACAACTTTTTAGTCATATCATTACAATGTCTGCAGTGTGGCAGTTTATAGTGATGTCTAGCACTCGTGCCACCAGGCCGACCAGTCCTAATGCTAACCTCTTAATGTTGAGCTCCAATCAAGGCATCTGTTGGTATCATTTTTTGTAAGTCTTTGGTATGACTTGACTCGCGATCAAACCAACGACCTCGTGCATCCGAGGCAAATGCTCGAATTACTGAATGCAAAAAAATATTTAAAAAATACATGTTAAAACACATTGTATCTTTTGAACATGCCTTCAAGCTTGGGATCATTATTGATGTCTGCATTAATTAATTATTGTGAATTAATTAATTATATTTGTTATTTCAATACAAGGTCCTTATTTGATTTAAAAGCAATTTTATGTGTCAATTCAAAGAACATGTATCTTCAAGTTTGTGCCAAAGGAAATGACCCAAATTTATCATTCATTAATTGTTCTGTTACATAGTGAGTGAACCATTCAGAACCAAACCACATAAAAAAATTCATTTTAAATTTTATAGTCAAGGTTGTGGTTGTACATATGGATGAGGGGCCTCAAGTGGCTAAGTGGTCTAAAGTGCTATCATTATGGATCACTGCCATCGCACCTCTGTCTGTGTGGGTTCAAGTCTCGGATTCGGCCTATGTGGGTATGTGAGAAAGATTGCCAGTAGCTTCTCATGGGTCAGTTGTTCTTCCCGGGGTTTTCCAGGTTCTTCCTCCACCATTAATACTGGCTGCCATGTATTGCCCATCTTGTGCTGACAAATGGCATTAAACCATACAACAACAACAACATATGGATGATCTGAGTGTTTTTATTGTCCTAATTACATTGAAAATATTTCAAATTTTGTCAGATTACTAAATGTAGTAGTCTCACTTATAATTCAAGTTCAACTGCAGTCAACTTAGATCCTGATGTGTTGTCACTTAATGCACCAGCTGGTCAGGGTTTACTGATACTCCTACTAAACTTAATAGACACAAATCCGCCAGTGTCTTATGTGATGATATATATGGGTCTTATTAGTTTGCATTTGGACTGGACTTGTAAGCAAGTATGATATAGTGATATAGATATCAGCTGCTTAGCTATTTTCAAACTGTCTTTATTATGTGAAATTATTGCCAGCTTATGGCTAAATGAAGAGGAAGAAAAACATAAAATGATAGATATCCCAATATATTTGTGCTGTTTATTCGAACATTATTGCTTGCCCAAAAAGTTTAATTGTCTTAATTGTCTTCCTTAACTGTAGATGAAAGTAAAGGATTTTTGTACAGAAACTGTATAGATGCTTATTTAGTTTTGTCAGATTTCTTAAAGATTGATATAGACATGTGAAACACTGATGTTCACGTATCCCTATACATAATATGTATTTTTCAGAACTCTGTAGAATTCACGAATATGTAGATATGGTATGGTATATAGTCATTTACTGTACAAGTCACATCAAACTTTACAGAACATCTCAGACATCACATGATGTGCAAGCAGATCTTGGTCTATTCAGTTTGTTTGGAGTAACGAGGAGAGCAAACAATATATATCCTGATCTGCTGGTGCATTAAGCAATGACAGATCCGAGTCTGTGCTGCTTGTTGTTGGACTCTACTTCTAAATGAGTAAATATGGTACTTACAGCCTTTAGTTGGTCAATCCAGCATTTAATTATTTCCTATCTGCATGTGAAAACATAATTCATTGTTGTCCTTTATTCTTTTCTACAGCAGAACCTGTCTTGAAAGACCACCTCTTTTGCCAAACAATTATAGTCTCTCAAGACAGGTGGTCTCTCAGGTCACAATGCTATATAATCAATACATTTATGTACTGAGAATGTGGTCTCTTTTGACAGGTGGTCTCAATAACAGTGGTCTTTCAAGACAGTTTTACTGTATTCTTATTCATTTGTAACTTAATAGTCTGATCCCATTTATTATACATGACACTAAATGTTACATCTAGATTTGTGGTTGAAAGTATTTACACTGTCTGTAGTTTATAGAGAAACCATGTTTTTTACTTCTCTTTCTTTTGAGCTGCACAATTTTGATATGATTAAAAGTTATTGAACAAGATGTGTCACTTTTTTTAAACTTCAGGTGGCCATAAATTGTGATAAGGGCAAGTGAGCTAATGGCTAGATCATTTGTTTGTGGAGCATTGTTAATTATCTATTCATAATTAATGTTTTATATCATCGCAAAAACAGTACAACAGTCAGCAGCAGTCATCTAAAATCACAGAGCTATATTGGATTTGTCCAAATGATGCAAATCTGCCATCAAATACATAGTAACTACAGAGAGAACAAGTTTGAATCAACTCTTTTGCTCAATAGAATCTGACCAAATTTGATGGAAGTTTGGCATGAAGCACTGTCAGATTCGTTTAAAATTATTTCAATCTACCGTTGCTAACAATGGCAAATAAATGGTAATGATTTTTCATGAACTGCTCAACAGAATCTGGCAACAACAAAAGAAGGGTAAATAAATGTAAGTAATTTTACATGACCTGCTCAACAGAATCTGGCAACAACAAAAGAATGACACAAAATCATCCTGGCATGAAGCTTTTTTGATGTTTTTTTTTTTTTAAATTATGCATATCTGCTGTCAAATATGGTTACTCTTACTGAAATATGAAAATGCTTGGAACATTTAAATGACAAAAACCACTAACAACTCTTACCAAATTTGACAGAAAACAATGTTTTCTGGTATGAAGTTATTTCAAATATATTCAAATGATGGTAATCCAAAATTAAACATGGCTATCATTAATAAAACTAGACAAAAATTCAAAGTCTTCTTCCCATTCACTGCTGAGCAGAAGTTGACTTCAACTGACTCAAAGCTAATGAAAGTATTCTACTGATGCAAAACTGCCATCAGTTATTAAGAATAGATAAACATTTCAACCATATCTCATTAACTTCAAAACAGGATTATAGTACAAGTATATTGAAAGAAAGCATCTGGGCTTGAAGCTCTTTCAAAATTGCTTAAATGTGACCTCTATAAACAGGCAATCGTGAGTTTACTATGTAAGTCATGGTTGGTTTAGTGTGGTTGTAGTGTATGATCATCTTATTTAAATGACATTTATTTAATCGCGAAATCCTTTGGATTTTCAATTAGTCACTAGTGACAAAGTCATCAAATTAGTCACTGTGATAACCGTCCACTATCTCATCAATAAACTCTCGATATACACCAATATTCATGATACCACCCTCAAATAGTCGTTTGCAAATAGCTGCCTCATTAATTATTTCCAGTGAGTTATTTCCAGCTCGTTTCCCTCCTAGGAGAATTTCTAATCGTGATATATCCCCGAGAATACTATTAGGACAACGAACAAGACCACTACCTGAAACCCCTCTTGGAGTACCACTTTGAGAAAAACCCTTACCTTTTGTTTTAGTTGTACCAGTTGCACCTTGTATGGGATCAACATCGGCTCTTACTTTTATTTCCTCGGGGGGGGGGGGGGGGGGGTCATATGGTGGTGGTGAACCAATTTTTATAAAATCTATTTTATATCTATAATGCTTAAAATTATCATCATCGTTTTTTATTCTAATTCCACTGTGATTTGCCAAATATATAGAGGATATTTGCATGAAACGAGTGAATAACGGATATATTTCATCGAGTGGGTGAAAAACTCAGTATTTTCACGAGTGGCAAAGCCACAAGTGAAAATACTAGTTTTTTATCCATGTTGTTCTTGTTCTTGTTGTTCACATTGTTTTTGTTCTTGTTGTTCCTGAAGTCGTGCAGCGGTTATTATATCACCAGGAAGTGTTTTTAAAGATTCCTTTGTTTTCTTGGATATTTTTGCTATTTTTTCAAGTAAAGGAAGAAGGGCTGGTTTTTTCCCTCGTTGTTCCTCAGGAATATCTCCCCATATGGCTTTTTCAGTGGTCGATACGACTTTCCCTGTTGCTGTAGTAACGGGTTTGAATAATTGTTCAGTACTCATTGTGAAGTCGGTTTGAAATTCTTGTCTCGTTTGTAACTTATTCCGGACGGAGTCACGAACCGGAATAAATCTCTTAATTGCAGCCAATCGTTCGCAGGCTAATTTAGTTGTTAGGGCTTCATTTACCATTATAAATTAATATACGATTTAAATTGTAAGTGAAAAATCCGTGGATGCTCACCCACACCCGAAAGTGTTTTCATTACTTCCTTGTCAGTGATAGGTGATAAATCACCGTGCAAAAAAATAACACATCATACCTGTCTTTACAATTTGTCTCAGTGATTTAATCACTGGGTCTATAGAATTTCAACTCATACAAATTATCTCGGTGATTTAATCACTGGGGCGATAGAATTGTGGATTACTCACCAGCAAACAGGTATTTTGTATCGCGTGGGTATTGTACATTTACTATGTTAAGGTAACCGAAGGGGGGAAGTGATTTTCATTCTGTCTGATGAATTCCCTTATTGTTTTAATTTTCGAGTTTATTGTGCATTTGATTTCATATTGTTTGCCCAATTCACCTCCGACCTTTTCGACTGCAGTGAATAGTGGGATAAATTTGTTGATGTCGTTACAGAATGCAAGAGAATTATTTACCTCTTGCTGAATTCGTTTGATCAACCCATACTGTTTTGCAAGGACGTATCTATTATTCTGAGCGCTATCATCAAGATCCTGAAATCTAATTCATCTGACAATTTTATTTTTTGATTTTTCAAATTTGAAATCTCGTTCATTCATATTTTCGAAATTCATTATATCTAATATATTTTTTTATATATCAAAAACAAAAATAAACAGTAGCGGTTATCATTCACTGGGTCCCAGCCTTTCTTTTTCTTTGAGATTTTTCTATCAATTTGACCCTATGACCGTTCCGTTTCTGAACCATACTGTGGGGTTACCCTAGTGTGACAGAGAATTTTGCATCCATGCTACTTTTTATTTTGGGGGCGTCCATAGACGACATATCTCCAATGAAGACTGTCGTGTATTTGTTGTTGTATACCACCCCCAAGAATTTAATTCCCTGGGGTGTAAAATCACACCATCACGTATTTGACGTGATGGGAGGTGTACACGAAGTACCCTTTTGGGCTGAAGCCCCAATTATATAAAAAACCTCCAATTGGTACCGTCGACAATAATGCCTGCCACGAGATTCGAACGCTGGGCCCCAGGACGAGATCCCAACCGTGTATGGAATACACTAGTGTTCGTAATCTACAAGTCTATAATTTTGAATAGAATATAAGTGTGTCACTTGAAGGGTTTAACGGATGGTGTATACTGCAGATGAAAATCGTAAATCAATCGTAGATTTCACTGTACTTAAAAATCACAGACGAAACAATTATAAAATTTCAAGTCAAGCCAACACAAAAAAAGCCATTCAGTCAGACCATGAGCCATCGAAAAATCCCATTGAGATCCTTGACTACAACAAAGTAATTATCTCTGTTTCAAAACTACACACACAAGCCCACACGAGTTATTCCCCTTAATGCTACATATAATAGTACCAAATGAAATTCAGGTATATACGAATTGAATTCTATTTTTTTTTTTTTTTTTAGAAAAAGCGGATTTAGTTATATTCTCTGCAATGCGTTGAACAGAAGGCGCACAAATATCAAAATACTTTCCAGCCTCATTAATTTATTGAAATATTCTTTCTTCGTTAGTTTCTGTATTCAGTGATTTTACAGTTCTCGCATTTTTCGAGTGTTGTCCAGTCCCTCCCTGTTTGGTGTTTTCATTTTGTGTTATAGCTCGTAGATTATCTAATTCGTTATTTTGGGCACATCCATCAATATGATCAATCGCAAAACCATCCTTGATCAATGCATTAAACACCTCGTGGACGAATCTGTGACAATAATATTTTTTCCCTCCAGCGGTAAACATCTAATATACTTGATTATTCACAAAACCAACTGATTTCTTCAGTCTGCGGTTTCTAATAATACTATCACGAGATGCTTCATAATTGGTAATCACGGGATGTGGTTGAAATTCTTGGTTCATTTATATACTATAATATTATTTGTCTAATTAATTATTTGGTTTAATTATTACTTGAGAATCTTTCAATGTAGTCTTCAGATGTTCTTATGATTTTATCCTTGACAGAGTCAGAGTCGGAATCTTTGATTCTCATATCATAATAGCTCTTTAGCTCTCTGTATCGCTTACCACCACAATCGAGACATAACTGCGACTTACCATACACACCTACCCCACATAGTATGCAGGGTAAAGGCCCAAAACTTCCACGACGTACGCTTTGTAAATGATATCCACATAATTCATTTCTGCATGATCTGTTACAAGCGGTTATTGATCCTATCATAAGCCATTTGCAACGATTCATTATATAATAAATTCTTTATTTAAATACTTTTTTTTAATTATAATATGGAGGAGTTCAAGAGATTATAGAAAATTACGCCTTGGAAAAATGATAAATTCAATCTCGATAGAGTCTCCACTGATGTGCCAAAGGGCCTAATAAGTGATAGAAGCATGTTGGGTAAAATACGTGATGCATTTAATGAATTCAAGCGCAATGGAGCATCTCATTGTTGGTTAACATTTCGAATTGATGGTAGTGTTGATGCTGCCATGAACGACGAAAGAGCAGCAGTGATAATCTCACATCGTGACCAGAAAAAGTATTCTTTTAGAGTGAAATTCATTATCCGTTCAGACACAGGAAATTGGATTATACGCGACAAATTTGAACCCATCCTGAAAGATAATAGAACTGTCACTGTGAGTTAGGATTCCAAACCAGGAACGTTGACTGGGATTGACAAACCATATTACGAGAGAGCTTATCCTGTAACCGCGGTTGTTTATGGGATCTATCCGTTAAATGATAACCCGAGTATTGAGAAACTACAACCCATGAAACTCTCACCGTTGACTTCGTCAGGGATAAATTGTGTAGTAGAACGAATAATATAGCATTTTACAAATGCGTTGCGTGGAAACAAATTGACGGATCTAAGACGTAATAAAATAAACGAATGGGGATTAACAGTGAAAGAGAGAGGAGCAACAATTCAAAATGTAGCTGAATTAGAACGGATACTAAAATTTCCAATAACCGTAGAGACAGTAACAGGCGAGGTATTATACGAATCGAAATATAAATTGAGAGGATCTCCAATCAAAATTATTGACCATAATGCACACGCTTGGACATCCGCAGTAACAATATTTCCGCGAGATAGAACCATAAAATATCTACCCGTGGAGTTCTCGGTAGAAGAATTCTCTGAATAGAAATTATTTGATTTTATTTACGAGTTAAGTAAAAACGATCCTGTGTCAGTGTGGTTACTTCACAGTTTTGAAGACGAAGATGGTAAATTCGATCAATTTGTAAGACCCAACGGCGAAATATACCGTACTGAAGCCTTCCATGACGAGATGAGAAAACTAGCTCGTGGTTTATCAACGGAATGCGACGAACACTTACTAACAAACTATTTTACAATCCCGTCAGTTGCATCTCATTTCACGAGAAAGAGAAATTTATGGAAACTAACACGCGCAGAATTTCTATCAGATATCAAGTGAAGCTGTTTGGAATACGGACATGGCGGATTATGGAATACAAAATATGACCCTGAAAACATCATTTGGGTTGATTTGATTGCGTGTTATCCGGGGAGTTTTCTCGGATATGGAGAATGCTCTGAGTACTTTAAAAGATTTGGACATCCTGCACACGAAATCACCCGTGTTGCGATTAATGGGCCACTTCCCGATTTTGATTTAACCGGATTCGCTCGTGTGGTATCATTTGAATTGGCTAAAGGACTTCATCCGTGCTGTTATGTTTGGTTTGGTAGACACATCTCTGAAAAACACTGGATGCCAATAGTGTTATTACGGTATATGATTGATTCTTAAATATTAATATCGCTGATTGTCATTGAAGCGATTATATCATATCCGAAACAAGCTGATGTCTGGTTACCACAACCCGATAGTCTAGATAGTATAATAAACGAAAACAAAAAAACAATTTCCTGATCTCGACGAAGAATATATCGTTAGGTGTACCAAAGAGATCTTTGAAGTTAGAAATAAACACGCAAAAGATCTCGGAGGAAGAATAATTGATAAATTCACCCAAGGTGGAAAAAAATACGACCATAAATGATTAATGATAGATAATGTTGAACACGATTTTATAATCGCAGATGTAACATCTAGGGGTATTTATGTCAATCGTAAAGACGCTTTCTTGTCCGATAGAACGAAATTCGGTACAATTGTTACTTACAACGACGGATATAATCTTCAATACACGCATTTAAGGGCGGGCGTCTATGCTGGCTTATGCTTCTATCAATTTGCTATCAATGATAAATAGATTTCCTGACATCGCGGTTAGAGTCGCCACTGATTCATCTTATATAGATGTAAAATATAAAGAAGCAGTGACTAAATTTACAAATTCCGGCGAGAGTTGGGGATCATGGAGAATGAAAAAGGAAATAGTGCGTGATTACTCTAAAGCAGCAGATGTTACAATTGAAAACAATTACTTGAAAAATAATCAGATATCAGAACTACCTAATGCACCTTCGATATCCGATCCAATATGTAGATATAAAGCCAATTACCTAAACGGCTGTGGTGGGTCAGGGAAGACGACTCGTGCGATCGAATTATTTCGAGGGAAATTAAACATGATTGTGCTAACACCAACACATGGACTTGCAAGAGAGATGAAACAGCGAGGAATTAATGCTTGCACTTATCACATTTTTTTTCGATGGAAAGGTGACGAATGGACTCCTGATCGAATGGACGAGAAATATATTTCTGAAATCATCATTTGGGAAGAGATATGCACAGTGTCCTTAGATGCATTACAAAAGTTTCTTGATTGGTTATTGCTAGCGAATGCAAAAGTGATAATGTGCGGCGATCATGGTCAATCACCACCATTTGTCGGTTTGTCTCCACATAATTGGTTGAAGAATTTTGTAGACTATTATGAAGAAATTAGTACCGACCACAGATCACTTGATAATGAATTACGCGAGTTCAAGAAACTAATCAGATTACAACCGGATAGAATCCAGTGTGAAATAGCGCGTGAAATAATTTCAGAAACCCCATTAAATGATTTCTGGGAAGCGTGAAGACCAAACCATTTGATAGCGGCAAGTAGAAAGATCGTCAGACACACTTCAGATGAAGTTATTTAACACGCATTAAGAAAAATTCGTAACACTTCCAGTGCCGTTGTGTTATAGGCCTTCGGATACACGAAGACAAAATATCGAAGCTGATATTCCAGGACAAAGTGAAAAGCAGATTCTACTTGCGGGTTTACAAAAATCTGTTCCTGAGGTTCAACTCCCAGTTGATAATTTCTTTGGGGTTCCACCGGTGACCACACTGAAACTCACAGAGATAAAAACAGCTATGTTATATTTAGCAACACTACAATCTAGGTATGAAGATCATGTTGAGAAGTTTACAATGTAATCAAAGATAATTCACCGAGGATGATAGAAACACCTGAAAAAACAAAGATTCCTCATGAGAAAATCAACAACGTAGTATACACGATTCAACACGGATCATTTACGTGGACACCACAAAATAACATTAAATATCACTGCGACCGTCAAAGGTATTTATCGATTAACACTAGTGTCGCCAACTGAAATTAATATTTCATCAACGAGTTCATCTGGGGTCAACAATATGATATCAACGATCATCGACAAGGGAACAATTGAACAATTTACAATATATCCACTGATAAATATTTGGCTAGGGTTTTAATAATATGGTATGTGGAATTCGTAGCGGATTTAAGTAAACAACTTAATTGAAATGCTAGCAATTTGAAATCTGTTGTAATAAATAAAATGTTATCATTGGCAACGTCACAACAGTATCGCTATGATCAAGTCAGAGAATTACAAACTAAACTCAAAACACCCACTGAGGAGTATCAAACAAAAATAAAAAAAATACCGACGAAGAATTACCGCAGTTGATGTTACCGTGTACTAGGTATCAGGTGTAATTACCGGAGCTGGTATTATACTCTCCTCGATGACAATGACTGCCTCGATAGCTGTTCCAATTTGTATATCCGCGGCGACAACAATCGAGGGGAAATTTCAATAATAACAAAAAAATATCATCATGTAGCCAGCGTAAAGTACAAGATTACGAAGTTAAGTTCCATGTTGTGTCAACCTCATACTCACAATTATCCTCGATGATATCATCCTCCCTCGATGACACATTAATATCAGATAGTGAGTCTTCCACGATGGTACGTGTTTATGATTCCGCGATGTCAAAATGAGAAGAAAAAAAAACACGAATATAATAACAATGGCAACATCGCAAGAACTACTTCAACGAATTGCGGAAAACTCAACCCCAGAGAAAACCAGCATGATCTCAATAACCTCAATCAATCCTGAATTCAGTGTCAATTTCACTACTGCGATTCCCGTGAAGGAGATATCTCTAGCAAAACTACGAGTATAACACAGTTGGCCAAATATTAGATCAGCACCATTTGGCGGTCAACAACCAAATAATTCCCTGTTGTTTGCTAGTAAGAATAAACCAGACGGAACCCCAGACTGGAACGTTGTTTCGCTACCAGCAGGGTCCTACCAAATCGAACAAATAAATAATGAATTTCAGCGTAGAATAAAATCCATTACTGGAAAAGAATCGAAAATCGCTATAACAGTTTATGAACCAACACTATCATCCGCGATTGAGATAAACTCACCTGGGTATGTCGTAGATATCTATCAGAGTTCTATAAGAACAATATTGGGTTGGCCTGAAACTCCACCTCGACAAGAAACCGGTAATATACCCGAACCTAAAACTTTTGATTATGTCACAGATGTACAATTATACCACGAAATTGCTTCATCATATCGAAATTATTTGCCTGGTATAAAAAATGCAAAATTAACTGATAAATTTACATTTCTCGATAAAAATATCATGGAATGGGAATTTGGTTTTGAGAAAACTCCTGATTCATCCATTGCAATTGTATTTACTTTAAATAATGTCATTGATTATTTGCAAGAGATTAATCAATTATATAAAACACAACTACAGAGACTACGACAGAGTTTCCAAAAACATCTTTTTTATATAACGAGTCCACGCAGCGAGATCATAAAATATGTTAAGATATTAAATCAGCTTGTATCCGACATGGAATATATCAACAAACGAATAGTTCAGATAATAATTAATGACAAGAACGGAGATAAACAAATTTTTTTAACTGGTTACAATATCACAGAAGCTGATTTACCAGATTTCAAGTTTCATGGGTATAACGCAAATGAACTAAAAAAAATCAACCAATGACCTCCTCGATGAGTACTTCCCACAAATACTCGCCGCATGGAAAAAAATAGCACAACCACAAACAACCATCCTCAAATATAATAATGACCCAGACGGTGGTGGTAGGCATATTGCTCCTGCTAATGTGAATATATCCTCGGTGATTGCAATAAATCTACTATGTGATGCTATCGAAGGAAATTACCAAATAAATCTCGAAAGATCAAATCAAGCCCAACAGTGGTATATTTTATATTCGTTTCCACCAACAGCTCCACCCAGATTTTTAATCATTGATGATCCAACTAATCCAGTGTATATGCGATGTCATAATAATTCATTAACGAGAATTAATTTCAAACTCACTGACCAGTCCAATAATTTGATTGACTTACGAGGTGAGGTTTTACAAATTAGTCTTTTTGTGAAATCCTAAAGACTTTTACCAAAACACCGAAACAATTCGTCTCCGCAGCGCAATCGGCGCCGGGTCTGTAGCGTAAAATCCTAAAGGATTTCTCTTTTATTTGTCTACCTGAATTGGTTTCGGTTTGAAATAGTTTTGGTTGAAATCCTTTAGAATTTTGCTGAAATAGTTTCGGTTTGTCTGAAATAGTTTCGGTTTGTCTGAAATAGTTTCGGTCTGTTAGCCCCGTCTGTTGCTGAAATCGAATATTGGGGAAAAGAATTATTTTATTACAACTGCAGAAAATGGAACCTGGTCTCAATTATGAAGAAACAGTGTTCAAATTTGAACATGATTTGGATTGGACGCGTTCTGGTGATCTATGTTATTACCATAATCGCTAATTTTATCAGCCAGTCAGATTAAGTCAAATACTTATACCTTCGCCTTTGGGAGACTGAACAGTGCTTTGAAGAGTATCAATGTGTGCCGAATGATTTGAACACTTTCACATTTCCGAAAACTGCAGTTTCATTGACTAATTCAAGGTAATGAAAGCATGTCTCCTGAGCGGTCGCTGTCATATCTTCACGTAGAACGCTGGGATCTGACTTTAATGAGTTGGATGCAATCTGGTCATAAAATTAAAAAAATCTGGAAATCTAATTATTATTTGTATGATTCTGTTATTTATAATTGTGAAGACTGATAGTTTCTAGAGTCGACGCTTAGAATGTTTAAGGGTGTGAATATTTCAGGTTAATGCCAGTAATTATTTCAGAAGAAAAGCAAAACGTTTGATAACAGGATGCATTTATCTGTGCTAAATGGTATTTAGTATATGTAACACAATGCAATAAATGCACACAGATGTAATTGCAAACAATTCAGAATTTTAATTTGACGATACAAATGTTATGGACTGCTCCGATGGCCTTGTGTGTAGAGCGTCCGCCGTGGTAGCGGGAGGTCATGGGTTCGATCTCCAGCCGAGTCATACAAGAGATATACAAAAATGGTACTAACAACTGCCTCGCTTGGCGCTCAGCATTAAGAGGTTAATGTTAGGACGCGTCGTCCTAGTGTCAGGATAACGTAACTGAGTTGGACATCATGTTACATGTCTGCAACATGATGCCCAAGTGCTAGACATCATTATAAACTGCCTCATTGCAGACATCGTAGCGATGACTGAATATTTTTTAAAGCTACGTTAAAAATCCTAATCACAAACACACACAAACACACACACACACACATTATGTATAAGTGCCTTTTGTTAGTTTTTTATTGGGCAGATATAATATTTTATTGCCAAATGACATAATACAGTACAACAAAAACAAAATAATTCCAAATACTGCATACAATACCTGAACATAACGTTCTCGGGCTATATCGCCAAAATTCCAAATCGAGACGCTCGCTGACGGAAGACTTGAATTAAGTCAGTAAGAGATAAGTAGATTTGACTACAGAATTAGTCAGTAAGAGAGAAGTAAATTTGACTACAGAATAAGCCAGTAAGAGATTAGTAGATTTGGCTACAGACCAAAATCTGTACATCAGTATTATTCTAATCTGACTAATGAAAAGTTTATTTTAAATTTAAGTTCAGCATAAAGTGTATGTATGGGCTGCTGCCTTTCTAAATCTGCAAGGATATACATTTTTTATATTGATTGCAGTTACAGTTTATTTAAACTACATACTTCTAAACATGCTTTGATAGCTGAATATAGATATACATCTAAACATGGTCTGGCAAATATTAAATCTTCAAAAAATATTACTTAAACTAGCTTATTGCAAACCAAGATAATTACATTCTAAAAAAAACTAGTATAAAACAAATTTCTAAGTGATATTTTTAATTTGCTTCGCTAACTGTGTGTGTTATTTAGTTTTGAAAAAGAAACAAGTTGGGGAATAGATTGATTATTATTGTTGTTGTTATTATTATTATTTGTATTAGTAGAAACCTATATATTCTAAATGCTCATATTTGTATATTAACACTATAAATGCATGTACATGGTGTTATGATATTACTTGAATTCAGACAACCTAATGTCTCCAATATATAGAACATTCATCCAGCAATGATATCCTTATTTTGATTTATAGCGATCAATATTAGGAACGACAACTCATCTGAAACATATTATGAAAGAGGGTCTATTAACTGAACTGGATTTAAGTTGCATATCAGTTATTTGCTCATGCACGATTAATACAATTAGTTGGTTTATCAAAGTTAATTATATTCAAGGCTACTCTTAACCATGATGTTTTTTCCATGCATATAAACTGCATATTGTGATATTTCGACTTAACATTTTTCTGCCAATTTAAATTAGAGAAAAATCAAATGAATCCCTCTAAAGAACTATTTTACTAATATCAATAACCTGCATTGAAATTTAGTAATCCTGTATTATAATATTATTTTTAAAAAAGTCATTTTATTTTAAACAAAAGGAATCATAATCATTTGGGAACATCACTAAACAATTTCTGTCTATTAATAAAATAAAAATATTAGCATTTACTTATAGTCGAGAAATAACACTGTAATCTGTAGAAATATGCATTAGTTTGGTGGATTTGGTGATTAAACCTCAACAACAATAGAATCGGTCCATATTTTTACTGTGACTTTGTCATGCCATATGATGACATTTATGATTGAGAATCAATTTCTTAATGACTGGCAAATTAAACCTGGAATTTGTTACCTGATTTGACAGAAAATGTCTTACTGAAACCCTAACCTGTGATTCTCCGTAATCATCAGATGTTGTTTCTCGCAATTTGAAAAACAACTGTCAAATACTGTATTATTACTTCCTTTTTTAATTGAGAGCAGCAACATTTGAAGGTGAACTGGAATTGTCTGTATAAATTTCAAAGACCGTTATGTCAACATGCTGTTAAAATTGTAAAATTCTATCAAAACATTCTTCGGAAGTAGTTTTCATAATTTCTAGTTTTAGTAATGGGGTGGCCGAGTGGTCTAAAGCGCTTTCTGTTACGGATCACTGCCATCTCACTTCTGTCCTCGTGGGTTCGAGTCTAAGATTCGGCTCATGTGGTTATGTGAGAAAGCTTGCCAGTAGCTTCTCGTGGGTCGGTGGTTCTTTCCAGGGGTTCTCCTGGGTTCTTCCTCCACCAGCAATACTGGCCGCCATATATAGCTTATTGTGTGCTGAAAAATGGCATTTAAACCATACAACAACAACAAAGTATTAGTAATGACTCATATTTACTACAAACTGGTCACATTTAAGCAATTTGAAAGAGCTTCAAGCCCAGATGATTTCTTTAAATATACTTGTACTCTAATCCTGTCTTGTAGTTATTGAGATATCGTTGAAATGTTTTTTCTATTCTTAATAACTGATGGCAGTTGTGCATCAGTTGAATACTTTCATTAGCATTGAGTCAGTTGAAGTCAACTTCTGTTAAGCAGTTAATGGGAAGAAGACATTGAATTTTTGTCTAGTTTTATTAATCGTAGCCATGTTTAATGGTGGATTACCATCATTTAAATCAATTTGAAATAACTTCATTGTCAAATTTGGTAAGAGTTGTTAGTGGTTTTTGTCATTTAAATGTTCCAAGCATTTTCATATTTCAGTACGAGTAACCATATTTGACAGCAGATCTGCATCATTTAAAAAAAAAACATTAAAAAGCTTTTAATGTCAGGATGATTTTGTGTCATTCTTTTGTTGTTGCCAGATTCTGTTGAGCAGGTCATGTAAAATTACTTACATTTATTTGCCATTCTTTTGATGTTGCCAGATTCTGTTGAGCAGTTCATGAAAAATCATTTACATTTATTTGCCATTTTTAGCAACGGTAGATTGAAATAATTTCAACTAATCTGATAGTACTTCATGCCAAACTTCCATCAAATTTGGTCAGATTCTATTGAGCAAAAGAGTTGATTCAAACTTGTTCTTTCTGTAGTTACTATGTATTTGATGGCAGATTTGCATCATTTGGACAAATCCAATATAGCTCTGTGATTAGATGACTGCTGCTGACTGTTGTACTGTTTTTGTGATGATATAAAATATTAATTATGAATAGATAATTAACAATGCTCTACAAACAAATGATCTAGCCATTAGCTCACTTGCCCTTATCACAATTTATGGCCACCTGAAGTTTAAAAAAAGTGACACATCTTGTTCAATAACTTTTAATCATATCAAAATTGTGCAGCTCAAAAGAAAGAGAAGTAAAAAACATGGTTTCTCTATAAACTACAGACAGTGTAAATACTTTCAACCACAAATCTAGATATAACATTTAGTGTCATGTATAATAAATGGGATCAGACTATTAAGTTACAAATGAATGAGAATACAGTAAAACTGTCTTGAAAGACCACTGTTATTGAGACCACCTGTCTAGATAGATCACATTCTCAGTACATAAATGTATTGATTATATAGCATTGTGACCTGTTATGAGAGACCACCTGTCTTGAGAGACGAGAATTGTTTGGCAAAAGAAGTGGTCTTTCAAGACAGGTTCTGCTGTAGAAAAGAATAAAGGACAACAATGAATTATGTTTTCACATGCAGATAGGAAATAATTAAATGCTGGATTGACCAACTAAAGGCTGTAAGTACCATATTTACTCATTTAGAAGTAGAGTCCAACAACAAGCAGCACAGACTCGGATCTGTCATTGCTTAATGCACCAGCAGATCAGGATATATGCTGTTTGCTCCCCTCATTACTGCATTTATACACAACAGTGTGTAACATCAAATTAAGCAAATACATTTTTTTCTCTCAAAAACTTAATAGGATCTTCTGAACTCAGTTCTGAAATAATTTATATTGTTCCAAATAAAACTCAAAACCACTCGAGTCTCATTGTGACCACGTTTCCTGGGACACTCACACTTACCAATCTCTGCCAATTCACCTATTATCAGCATGGGTTTGGGTCTCAAGTTCAGCCAATGTGGGTACATGAAACAACTTGCCAGTAGCTTCCCAAGGGTCAATGGCTCATACCGGGGTTTTCCCCCGGTTCTTCCTTCACAAGTTACACTGGCTGCCATGTACAATCTATCATGTTCTAAAATGTGGCGTTAAACCAACAAGAACACCACCACAAAATGAATACACACAATGGTTCCATTGGTGCATTGTGTTGTCAACAAACTATCATTTAAAGCTTGGAAAATACTTTATTAATAAATATACACAACTTTATCACAGAATTGTCTTGCTGCTGATGCTGCTCTTGGTTCCTAAAAGGTTATATTTACAACCTGCATTATATTACATGCAGATCCACAGTAAGACATTATATCCAATTGCATCAAATACCTGTGCAGCAACAGGTGGTTTTAATATTCAGAAGGTATTCTTTTACTTATATGAAACAATAACAGAGACAAAAATCAAATTAAATTTAAATGTAAAACAATTAATATCCAAAAAATATGTAGTGTTACTTCCTCTTTATTTCAATCTTATAATTCTAGATGTGAATATATATTCTTTCTTTGCTAGTATTGTAAACAATATACATGTACCTACAAGTTTCTATACAGCTGAAATTTTCCTATTTTTTTTAAAAAGTTTTATTAAATATGGTACACAAAGTATATTGTGTGTACACTTTTTTCAGCACCAATGTGCTTTACTTATGACATGTATTTAGTGAAAAGTGTTTTAATGTTAAACACATTGGGAGTCCCATCATTCATAAAAAAGCAGCCTTAAAAAAACAGCATTGTCCTGTACTTTTGTTTACCATTACATGCAGATCTGCAATTGACTTTGAGTAAACAAATATTGCTATAATAAATTACAATGATTTAAGCATAAAAATGAATAGAATGAGATATGTTGTACAATAATGACATTCTACATACATACACATATATACCTTAACTTCTACACATTTACAAAAATACATAATCAAAAGATCATAAAATAGACAAATGTTTGCAACAAAGAATTACATATTCCCTAAGCTGAATATTTCTGTAAAACTACATTTTTTAGGAAAAAAGTGAAAAGTACAAGAAGAGCATATACAAATTTTGTAGGACCTCTCTTGAAAGACCACTGCTATGAGAGACCACCTGTCATGAGACCACCTTTTCAATGCACAAATGTATAGGTTATGTAGCATTGTGACCTGTTATGAGAGACCACCTGTCTTGAGAGACCATATTTGCTTGGCAAAAGAGGTGGTCTTTCAAGACAGGTTCTACTGTATTAAACATACGATATGTAATCATAATAGCAAAACTGAGAGACTAAAAAATATATAAATCATTTTCAAAAGTATTTCACCGTAGTGAAATGTACACTTCCAAATTGCAATGACTAAGGTAAATAACTCTGTACTTAAAAGTAGAAAACAGCAAATGGTTATCTTCTATTTTGTTTTAAAAACCCATTGCCAAGTCTCAAATTACTGAGGGTATGAAAAATATAGATTGTATCCAAGATGACAAATTATTACATGATGAATGAAAGCTTTGAAAGTGCAAGATAAGAGAAAAAATAATTTGAAACAGTTTCTTTATTTATGAGATCACAGAATAGAGTGCAATGACAGTACATTATATGCCCAACATGTTTTAACAGATCCCCATGAAAGCACCAATAGGACATGGGTGACTAGGGATTATTGACCACTGGGGTCCAATGACCTGGACATTTAGTCAAAGTATACCATCTTGAACTAATTTAACTCTCCAGAAACCATACTTATCTTATTACATTTACCATGACCATGACCTTTGACTTTTGCAACTAAAAATCCATAGGTTTCTTTATTAAATTATGTGCAAGCCATCCATAAAGTTTAGTCAAGAATGTTGCAAATTCATTATTATGTCAATAATATCATGTGAAGTGCTTACTGTCTTATGACTCACTACTGCATGTACAATACTTCATATAGATACATACTAATAGGACAGATAGACAGACAAGACTACACATTAAACCCCACCCCTATTCATGGTAAAGACATAAGAAACTAACATTACTGTACACATATTTATGCTAAGCAACTAATATTTGTATGAATGCTAATGCCACATGAACTGAGGAAATGGGAGTGAAATGTAGGATGGGTAATGCCACATGAACTGAGGAAATGGGAGTGAAATGTAGGATGGGTAATGCCACATGAACTGAGGAAATGGGAGTGAAATGTAGGATAGGTAATGCCACATGAACTGAGGAAACTGGAGTGAAATGTAGGATGGGTAATGCCACATGAAGTGAGGAAACTGGAGTGAAATGTAGGATGGCGAATGCCACATGAACTGAGGAAATGGGAGTGAAAACCACATGAGTTCCACTTTCCTTAACTGGCCTCACTCCAAACAAAGTTATTCTACAGACTGTCCAGATACTTTTGTCTCTGTAAGACCATTACAAGAGTATTCAAGCTGCTGTATGCTGATAACCTTAGTAAAGAGGCCAAACAGTTTATGGAAGTTTTACTGTAGTTACTATTATTAGCTACTATTTTAATTCCAACATAGGACTAGTTAAGTAATTCAACAGCAAGGAACATATAACCTAGTAAGACAAATGATTACCTCAATTATGACAGAAATAAATCTAACCTCTTTTTCATATTGCCATAGCTCTTGGACATTAATTGCATATACATATATATACATACACACAATAGGGAAAAAAAGAGACCCATGAAAGCCCCAAATCACTTTTGTTTTTTCTAATGCTAGCAACAGATAGTGAATTAGCATAATTTGTACAATTTAAAAGTTTTTTTCAACATTCCAAGTGGATTTACGTCAAATTTGGTCAAATTCTGTGTTTTTTGGTGGGGAAGGGGGGAGGGGGGTACGGCAAAGATTCTTTAAAGAGATTTTTATACTTAACATAGCTATGGCCTCCATAACTGATGTCCAATTGCATATATGGTATTAATCAGAAAACCATTCATGTTCTGGAAAGTGAATTTGTTTTGGCAATGTTTTAAATAGTTAATAGTACATCTGCATCATTTTCAGAAAACAGCAAACAGCTTCCATTCAAGTATGCTCAGTGCCAATTTAGGCTGAAAAATGCCCAGCGCTTGTGAGATGAAGCTGAAAATAGCAAAAGTTGATAGATGCATGATACACAATGCATAAAAGGCATGGGATCATATCATAAGCTCACTTGGTTTTATAAACAGGTAATCTAACATGTGTTACAATTTGAAATGTAAAATCTTTACTTGCAAGGACAGGATGAAAAATTCATAATACAAATAAAACATATAATAAATGCAAAAATCTAAATTATTTACATTTAACACAACTGAAAGGGTTCTTTACAATTCAAACATGGCTAATGCTATCAAGCGTAAGTATTTTTCAACAGGAATCTGATACGCTTTCAAATATGTAATCATCGATAACAACTTCTTTTTTTTCAAAAAACTTGGCCTCACATAAAACAATAAGTTATCTTCCAATCACCATCCATGCATGATATTTCAAGCATCTTTAGCAAAGTGAAAGTACCAAAGTCAGATAAACTAGTATATTTGCCGTTATGTGTGTAGCTTACATTCAAAGCCAATATATGGGTAAAACCCGTTATAATGCAATATTCAGGGTTCAAAGAATAATCGTCTTTCCCGAAAGCATGTAGTTAGGATGTTAAAAAGATAGGTCACCTTAAATTAAAAAATGAGAGACATAATGTAGTTACATTATAAGTGAAATTGCATTATAACGAATAGCGTTAAAACAGGTAATACCCATATATGCTTACCTACTGACATTAAATTTCATTTAATAAAGAAGTCAACCTCAAAAATAACTAAAAGCTAAACTTGTTGATATATATTTGCTTCATATTGCTTATTTTATCAGGAACTTTAATTGTCACATGTTAATAATACATTTGCAAAAAAATAAAGTTAAAATATATTTTTCTTTTTACAAAAATGAATCAATTAATTAATGCAAGGATACTGTATTAATGGTGCTGTATTAACATTATATCTGAATTAAACTAATCAAATATTTTTAATTTTGTATAAATAAACCATGGTGACCTAATGTATTTTATATGCATATCTTAGGATACAATACTTAGGCATGTTGCATACAAACAAAATGTACCTGCATGTGTGACTAAATATAATAAAAACTAACCTTTGAAATGGGGCCTTCTGTTCCCCTCCCATACCATTATTTCATAAACCCAAACCACTCCCATGGCTTTATTTCAGAAACAGCCCAACCCCCTCACCTGCTTTTATGTATAGGAACAGCCAAGTTTCCTCCCAGACCTTTAGTTTACATACAGCGCAACCCTCTCACCTACTTTTGTTTATAGGAACAGACTAACTCCCTCCCAGGCCTTTATTTCATAAAAGCCCAATGCCCTCACATACCTTTATTTCATGAACAGCCCAATCCACTGCCAGAACTTTATTTTCAGGAACAGCCAAACCCACTCACAGACCATTAGCTTAGAAACAGCCCAACCTCCTCACATACCCTTATTTCCCTAGTTTACATATATGGAATATCGCAAGGTTACATATATTGAATATCTCTAGTTTATATACATGGACTATCCCCCAGTTTATATACATGGAATATCCAAAGTCTACATAGATGGAATATCCACAGTATTACCTATTCAAAATTTCTCTAGTTTACCGGTACGTATATGGAATATCCCGAGGTTACATATATGGAATATCTCCAGTTTTTATACATGGAATATCCTCGGTTTAACGTGTGGAATAAAACCAGTTTGCTCATATGGAATATCCCCTCGCTCCACAGCGACCGGTCATAAATTACCACATGAGTGGTCTATCGAACATTACCGTATTCCTTTACCTATGCTACTACATGTTCGATTATTATTGCATAAAATTCATATCATTCCTTAACCTACAAGATTATTTAAACATTACAAAATGAAATATAATAGGTAGATATCGTTAACTGATGATAATAAGTATAATCCTAACAGTCAAAGGAACTTCTTTCATATCACCATATGAAATCCCAAAAATATGAAAATTTGGAATGCATGCAATTCTATCAATGAACTAGTAACTGTAAAATTAAAAAGATAAATTGCATGACAAATCAAGTATCAATGCATTTCCATGAAAATGATTAAACAATATGTAATATGGAACCTAGTCATATAAAACACATTTGCATTAAAACAAACAGTCCAAAATAGAATATTACTTTATATTAA
Source organism: Unio delphinus (assembly GCA_029339505.1). Classification (NCBI taxonomy): domain Eukaryota; kingdom Metazoa; phylum Mollusca; class Bivalvia; order Unionida; family Unionidae; genus Unio; species Unio delphinus. The sequence goes on along the minus strand of JAQISU010000234.1, from coordinate 3,023,239 downwards.
AATTGAGTACCTTAATACTGTTCTCTTTCATAAATTGTGCGTCCTAGCGCTAAACCCTGTTTTTTCTCAAAAGACAACCGTCTAGTCCCATTTTTTGTTTAATGAGGAAAGAATTACATTTTTTAGGCTTCCCCCGAGCCAAATGCATCCCTTCTCAGGAGATTTCGGACTAAAGAATTACGACTAAGGTTGTCATTTTAATTCATATAACTTCCAAAGATTATGTCTTTATTTTTGACAAATGTAAGCAGTGGTTCCTAAACATTTCCTAAGATAATCATTTCTTTCGTCAATCTAGAATCTCTGAACTACGTTGATTAACACCTCTCTTTTGAAAAATTGCTATTTGACATGGGTTCCTATCAAGTGGTTAGGGTTGGTAGCACAACATATTTACTCGCTCAAAACAGCGTTAAGATACCCTGGTCAATGTTATTGAGTCAGAATGCTGGTCCTTTGAAGTTTAACATGGGCGGGGGGGGGGGGGGGGGGAGGGAGGGGGGAACAAAGAAAGGTTGAAGAGACCCTTCACAAAAACTTATAGGGCTTAAATGCGACAAAATGTTAATGCTCATTGCCTCAACTTTAAGGTTCAATGGTTATTCAAAATTCGACACTTCACAGGCCATTCCATTAGCAATGTGCTAATTAATGTTTTAAAAATACATCAATTGGAGTCGTATTGTTCCATGGCTGGGTTGAAATGTTTTGTGGTCAAAATGTCTTGGGTATTTTCTTGGGATCGAAATGTCTTGGGATTGAAATGTCTCGTTCCCTACCTATCATCACGCATAAACACGCACCTAAACTACATTTCTGGACCCTGAATGTAAGGAACCTTTGATTTATCATATTTCACGTCAAAATAAAAATAGTAATATTCTAAATCTGTAAGGTCGAAATTCCTTTGTCATGACAGAAATGGTTCTGAGGATAGAATGTTGATTTTAGTACCTCATTAAATTAAGAATACATACAAATTACATCCTATACTTTCTCCTCTTCGAAGGTATTATCATCAACCACTTTAACGACATTTATAGTATTAAAAAAAGGTCCCTATGAAAGAGAACACAACAATATTTTTAAGAAAAAGAAGAATGTTCTCCCTCCACTTCTCTCTTTGTTTCTTTTATCTTCGGTACATCACGGAACTGATAGAAAGTTGAAATTTGTTTTATAGAGAATTCTTGTCAGACGTAAACATCTCGTTTAATAAATCTAAAATGAAATACCACGTGAAAATCGTATGTATTTTTACTATGTATATTATATTCTAGCTTGATAGAAATATAGGTGAAACGTATATCAATAAAAGAACGATATCAATCAGGTCGCTGATTGATTTATTGGATTCACGTGACATTCGCTCGTATTAAGCATGTATCATGGCTTTTTTTTGCACACACAGTGTGCTTATTAATTGCTCCTGGGGGACGGGAAGAGAGCCACTTGCCCCAAGCTTTTTTTTGTGTCCAGGGAACACTTATTAATTTTAGCCGTCAGATTGTGGACTGTTAGAGTCCCTAATAACATGAATGTAAGGCTATTGCATGAGGGTGAATATATCCATGCACACTCATTGTTTCAGTTACTATCTATGGCAAGTATATGTGAATGGGAATAGACTCAACACACATTGATATGACTAAACTGCATTTGTGATCGTGCACTGCACGCATGTTGTTTAGATGTCCAGCCGCGGAAGGGGAGAAGCAGGTGTTTGGGGGAGGCAAATTTTTTGGCATAGGTCGGCGCTCCTAGGCTTCAAGGTGTTGGTCAAAAAGGTGTCGTCTTACACAATTTTGAAAAAACAAAATAACTATGTCCTGGTTTTTTTAAGTTGGTTTAGACAGTTATTGTTTTTTTTTAATTTTGCCACCTTGTGTGGCTGGCCCTGCTGGTCTTGTTTATTTTTTGGGACCACCTTGTTGGTGTAAAATTGGGGTCTTATCCTTCTGATTTGTAAATTTCGTTTTGCAGCCTTGTGCTGCGAATCCTGGTGGTCTTTGGAGTTTATATTGCCTTATATGCACTAATTTGAGGTCTTACATCCTGAAAACATTTGTGTACTTTTCGTTATGCAGCCTTTTGCTGCAGGACCTGATAGTCTTTGGAGTTTAGTCCACCTGATAAATACTAAATTGGGGTCTTATGTCCTTAAAAAAAAAAAGATCATTTAGAATGCCACCTTGTGTGACGGGCTATGATGGTTTCGGTTTGGGACCACCTTATAGATTCTAATTTTGGGGCCTTAATAATAGTTTTGGTACAAGTGTGTCTGTCCCCTAGGTTGAAGAGGTGGAGTTCGTAGAGATGATATTATGTTAGTATGGAGATGTTGTTTATTAGACAGATAGAGGTTAAATATTATTGGTGGAAGAATGCTACATATATCTTAGGTGTCTTCTTAACTTATAATTCTACTTTATATTACCCAAATTGTAGCTTCTTTTTTTAAAATAAATAATTAAAATGGAGTCCATACATCAGTTTAAACACTATGTACAACTCAATTAACCCATGTGGGGTGTATTGATCTTCAATTAACCCATGTGAAGAGCAGTGTTCGTAGGATGTGGACGGTTAAGTTGGGGGTAATTTTATATTTCTATTTTAAACTAGTTTTGTTGTTTCCTATTGTGGTTTGAGGGTGTTAATTGTGGGTGTTAGTTACAATTCTGCATTATTCCTTAATTTGTTATATGTTTTATTATATAGTACTGTTTTTGTTACGAAAGATAAAATATGCCTATTTTATATGCAATATTTAGGTTAGGGTTTGATTTCATTATGATTTCTGGGTTTGTGGCTGGGGATCCAATTTTATATTGTTCTAATTGAAGTAATTCCCTTTCTTTCTTAATTCGGTGGCATTCGTTAATGACGTGTGTGGATCTTCTTTGACTCGGCAATGGTGGCAATTAGCTATAGAGTTGTGAGGAAAAGGTCCTATGTATTGCAATAGCTGTTGGCCAGCTTTGTTTTGTCTCTATGAACCAGGTCTACATTATATATATATATATATATATATATATATATATATATATATATATATATATATATATATATATATATATATATATATATATATATATATATAATGACAAGAAGAAAAACAAATTAATTGAAGGTCAGAATGTAAAAGTATTTGAGAACTATAACAACGTTAAGTTATAGTTATTTTTACATTAAACTTATTTTATTTAAAACTTTCCTTTTGGTGTCACCACTCTGAGATGGTGTCACCCGGTGCGGTTGGCCACCCCCCCCCCCCCCCCCCCCCCCCGCCTCCCGCGACGCGATAAAAAAAATTTGCAAGAAATACTTTATTCTACAACGTTTCCATTTTATGAAACTAATCGAAATGATACATGTTTTCTAATTTTTTTTAATACCGTAGGAATAGTGTTTATTTATGACAATATTTAATTTTGTTGCTGGGATTTTGATTAATTTGAATAGTGTCCCTTAAGTTACTTACGTCGAATTGAGTTTCTTTGATTGTCTTTGGCAAAAACAAAATTGTGTCCCTTTGCTATATCGATTCACCAATCAACATGTTGCTTACTTCATTTCTTCCAGACAGCCAAAGTTGTTGAAACATGGCGGACAACACGTACTTGTTTGATAAATGGTTGCTATATCAAAATTGACAACAGGATGTAAAGATAAAACTGAAGCCAAACTTTATTCTTGTGTTCTTAAAATTGTAAGTATTGAAGTTAATTTGTTTTATCAGTAATAAACTGTTTACTGTACATTTAGGTAGAAAAAATTCAGAAGAGGAATTTTTACGTCCAAAAAATTCCCGGTTGTGATAATGTATCGAAAAAGAGACAGACATTGAAAAAATGCAGGAAACATTTTCAGTTTGTGTCAGGTCTGTGATGTGGAGAGTTTTCAATGAATCAAGATTTGTCCTCACCACCAGCATTTTCTTTTCAGTCTTACTCTGACACATTTCATCCAAATATGCCTGCGCCTTAATTCTTAAATATACACTGGTGCTGCAAATCAAAATATACAATGAATGTGATGGAATGAAATTCAGCCATCTTTTAATAAAAACATAGTTCTCAGCAAGCAAGTGCACCAGTGCTCCAGATGACTTTTTAACCTATTGGCCATATCACCCAAAAAATTTTAATTAATTGAATAAAATAGAAAATAGATCTTGACTAAACTAATTGGGTATTTGTCAATTGGAAAGGATAATTATTTAAGACTGAAAAAATATCTGATGATTTCGAAATATATTTTTTACTGCACTCTTATCACCTTTTGCTACACTCTCTGTTAATCCTTATCAAAATGAAAATGTTTCACTTAATATTTGGTGGTGTTCATGCATCTGTCTTTTTCTCTGGATCACTTACATCAGTTACTCCCAAGCTTGTTAATGATTGTCTCTACAAAATCATGTTTCTTATCAAACCTTGTTTCCATCATGTTTCTTATCAAACCTTGTTTCTATCATGTTTCTTATCAAACCTTGTTTCCATCATGTTTCTTATCAAACCTTGTTTCCGTCAAGTTTCTTTGAAAATTTGATATAACCTGGTTCAACAGATTAATCAGTTATATGAGATAACATTACTCACTAATAATATCAATGATGGACTGTTATTTGGCTAGAAATAGTAAAGAATTGTTGAAATTTTTCAAAATACTTTCAAGCTTTGCAGATTTTCTCTCTTGTTTTCCCAATCATTTTAGTGCTGAGTGCTGAATTAAGTCTGGTTTACCGTACATGTGTACATATTAAACATGTACTTTTTGTACAATCCATCCATCTGTCCATCCGTATATACATATGTACATACATATATATACACACATATCTGATTAAAATCAAATCTCCACTGCATATAGACATGCAGTGCAGCACATGTTTACAAACAACAGTATAAATATAAATATAATTTGGTATAATATGGGATTATTTCTTGAGTCGACCAATAGGACCTTTTCCAATTGGCCAATATGAGCCTGATTGCCTGTAACATTTTTTCATCTTTTTTAAAAAGAGCATTTGGGGCTAGTATACCAGGCTAGTTCCAAGTACACAAAGGCTGTTTGCACATAATCACCCTAATGTATGTGATGCATAGGATAATACCTGTTAATTTTAGCTGATTATTGTACCTTGTCCAGTGCAGAATGTCGGTAGCTATTTACTTAACACAATAAACATCAATTAACCATCAATGTGAATTATGTGTTATGTTTTATTTGATGCAGCTGACATGACAACATTTGATTAATGCTACAATAGTGACCTGTTGAAAATTTTCTTTTCCAGTTTATTATTGCTTTTAGTGATTGCATGGCAAAATCACTGACATTGCCTTTGCAGACTAATGCTAAATTCGAGGCATGCTTTCTTGACTTGGGACCTTGTAAAATCTTAACATTTCTCAAAATATGTATATGTCCATATATACATATTTGTTACGTCTTCATACAACCTACCTTACCTGTACAATGGACACACATGCTACCTGTAACTTAAGAGGACATTTTATCTGCAATGAAATGACTTTGTTGACTCAACTATTTACCTGTACATAGTAAACATGATCTGACAGCAAAATTCACTTTTAAAATGTGCTTTGGTTTAACAGCGTATATATAGTTTTATTTCACATGAGGCCAAGGAAAGGTCATATGTTTTTTTTATAAGTATGCAAAACACCAATTCATCCATAAGCATTCACATGAAATCATTTTATCAATATAGATCCATGATGCATTAATATAAAGTGAGAAATGATGATGTATAAAAATTGTTTTTATTATTATATACCAGTTACAGGAGTGTACTTATTTGTAGGCGCATTTCGTTTGTATAAAGAGAGAGAGAGTATAGTAGTGAATAGTGATTATGAGTCATGACGGTATTCAGTAAGAAAATTCTAAGGAACAACATGTTCACCAGTCATGGTCTTTGATGTTTGAATTACAGATACCATAGTACCTTAATAAGTAATTTAGTCTCAGTGTTAAATACTGCATTTGTTTCACATAAGTAGCTTATTTTAGCTCTTAATACTGTATAAAAAACTCATATGTAAGCATTCATTAATTGCTTTTCCCTTGCTTATTCTGTATATCAAACTCATATGTAAACATTCATTAATTGCTTTTTCCCAGATTATACTGTATATCAAACTCATATGTAGCCTGTAGGCATTCATTAATTGCTTTTTCCCAGATTATACAGTATATCAAACTCATATGTAGGAATTCATTAATTTATATTCCCCCAATTATACTGTATATCAAACTCATATGTAAGCATTCATTAATTGCTTTTTCCCAGATTATACAGTATATCAAACTCATATGTAGGCATTCATTAATTGCTTTTTCCCAGATTATACAGTATATCAAACTCATATGTAGGCATTCATTAATTGCTTTTCCCTCATTATACTGCATTTGACTGAAAATTTCACTTGTTGATCAATATTATGTTCAGGTTGTCCTGGGTTTTAGAAAAAAATTCCATGCAGTAAAGATTTTGCTTGATTATGATTCAGGCCAGTGATTAGTATTTTCAATAAATAAGTGTCTTCATTACAGGGTTTTGACCCATTTTATAAAATTGGGAGCCATAAAAATGACCCATGTTATGAGTGAGGTCTCCACTTACACTAAGCAACATGTTATGTTCCATCATCAGATAAAGCCTTTATCATAACGCTGATGAAAATTACAAAATCCAAAATATTGAGCGTTTAATCAACTACTGGTACATTATAATTGGTTTTCACTTGCCTAAAAAATAAAATTAAGTGAAATAAAAAAAGTATCAACAATATCATAAAAGTTAGCTAGTTTAACGTGATCTATTTTTATGGCAGCATTATCAGAGTGGACATAACAAACTGAAGAGTATAATGTGTTGGTATTACCTTTTTATAAGAAATACTATTAAATTTAATGTGATTGTAATTTCCACTGCAGTATGTCTGCCTGTCAGTATGTCTATAAAAATATTGTCATATCTAAAGCATAATTCACCAAATGTTTAATACGTTTCAAATAAGCATGCATGGCAAGGATGTTGTGTTGACTGGAACCATTTTATACTATATTTTCACTAATCTTTCCGGTGAAAATGTTACACTTGCAGGGAACTATGATCGGGGTATTTTGTCTTCATGAATCCTGCTTCACGCTGTCATCAGGATATTGAATTGTTGTGAATTTGAAAACAGCAGTTTAAACTGAAATAATTTTAAGAAATTATTTGTTTTGATTTGCTGATGGTAATTCAAATTCAGGTTGTTAGAACTATGCATGAAATTAAAGCAATACCATTGTTAGTAACACCCATGACAAATAAAATTCACACTTTAGTAGACTTAGAGATTGAAAATTGACAGTCCCATGGTTGCCCCCGCATTGCCATAAGTCAGTAAACTTTGAAACCAGTTTTGTGGGCTGCACATAATGGTTAGCAGTAAATACAGTTGTATTAGGTATTAATGATATATCCATTAAATATGTAAGTCATATGACTATGCTACTATTGTCCTGAAGACATATTTTAAATATAGTTCTTCCATGAAACTCTAAAATCTTGTGATAGTAAAAACTACATGTATTTTAAATACTCTTTTGATTATAAGAGAGATGTTTATATTTGTCAGTAATAAATGATGAAGTTAATGGTACCTTTGTTACCAGCATGTGTAGGTCATACTAACTTCGTGTGTAATTGTAGAAAGTTGAAATGTACCTTGTTTGACATTGCATAAAAAAAAGTCACTTTAGCTAATCGAAAATTCTTTTTTTTAAATTTAAAATATTGCGAATAAAGATTCATAAACATATTAATTCACTCAATCTTAAGCCCTCTCCCAAAAAAATAAATCAGTTAAAGCTTGCTGCAAATTGTTTTTTTAAATCTGTAATAGTTAGTTTAGAAATAAATATAAGATATATGGGCACTCTAGGGATGATGGCACGTTATCACTTGGGCTAGGTATTGACAAAGGATAATCCAGGGAGAATCCATTTAACTTTCATTTAGATTAGTTTTAATACCCAGTTAAATCCTAGACAACAAATGAGAGCAATGCAAGCTAAGATAGTTGAAAAAGATCTGAATAACTGTAAATGCAATATCTAGTCTCCTGTAGAGTTCCTCCCATATTATGGAGATCAGAATATGTCATTATATGAATTTAATACTGCTAATAGTTTTGAACATATTGTCTTACATCTCAGTACTAATTGAGAATAATACACACTGTATATATTTGTAGGTACAGTAGTTGGTATGTGTTGAAGTAGTCTGAAATGAGATTATTCTGCTTATAGTTTTGAAGCTCATAAATTGATAATTGTTTCGTTTATGGTTCTTAATAATGAATGATAAGATTAAGGCATGCGTTAACCAAGAAATTTTTTTATATACTGTGTACATTCAAATTTCAGTCAGTTTATATACACATTATTTGATTCAAATTTTTGTAAATAAATGACATTGAGAAAATAGAATTAAATTTGCAAGAATAAAAGCATGAAATAATTATGCTTTTTAACGACCTTGGTCAGTGTAGGTATATTATTAGTCTTGGCCTTGCAAGACTGTATGTGCGGAAAGAATTTGCTGATATTAGTCTGGAGAAAATAGTGACAATTAACTCTGTCCTTGTACTGTGTTCATTCTACGCTGCACTCTTGCACAAATGGCCTTTAGTTTTCATCACTGATGTGCAGAAGTCTCCTCCATAATGCCCTTAGGGTGCATTAAAAAGACCGATGCAAGTAAATAAACATGAAAGATTGTAATGGTCAACTTAGAATGAAATAATTGCATCATAAGCATTTTGAATAGAGTGCAAGAGTGCACCAATTGCCAAAGAAATAGACAAATTAATTTGGATTAATTGGTGAAATTTTCATGGATTAATATTGGATACAAGAAGAGAAACTAAATTAAATGTGAAGGCATGTGCATGATTTCTACAAAATTTTCCAAACAGGTTAAACACTCTGGGGCACGAGCAGCTAGTCACAGCTTAGTGTGTCTGGGGCTCAGTAACAGTGTTACTGATAAGTTTCTTGGGGCTGAAAGAGTAAAATTAAAGGTTTTAAAATTCTTGGGCACCATTTGACAGCTCATAGTGGATCAAAGAAAGATAGGCTGAATCAGCTGTTGTCAAGCCAGACTAAATCATTTTCCATGTCCACTAAAAATAACCATGTCTAGAACGATGGACAGATTTATTTTAAGGAACAAGGAAATTGTCAAAGGTTTTGTTTTGACTTCACATTGTCAGTAGTGATTAAAAGTTTGTAAAGCTGGAATAATTCATATTTGTTACAGAAAAAATAAGTCTATGATATAAATGCCTGTGATGATACTTTGTATTAGAATTACTTTAACCAGCAAAAAAAAAACATTGGCGAGGTTATTTTTAGGTTTTAAAAAATTACCACACATGTTGCTATTGTAGGAACCATTGTGATCATTATTTTCCATTTTCTTGACTGAACACTGCATGTTGATTGTTACTGGATATGGATTGTTACACTGCATGGCAATGTGGCTTGTTACACTGAATTTACACTGCATGTGGATTGTTACTAGATATGGATTGTTACACTGCATGACAATGTGGCTTGTTACACTGAATTTACACTGCATGTGGATTGTTACTAGATATGGATTGTTACAATGCATGTCAATGTAGCTTGTTACACTGAATGTACATTGCATGTGGATTGTTACTGGATATAGATTGTTACACTGTATGTCAATGTGGCTTCAAATAACATTGTACTTGTGAAAAGGAATTTCAGAATGTTTTGACCAAGAATAAGTCCTGCCAGTTGATAAATCAATGTAATGAATGCTGTGTATAAGTTCACATGATATCATTTGGTAAAGAAGGGTGTACAGTACAAGCTTTGGAATGTACATGTATTTCCTAGAAGTTTTTTTGATTATTTGGGAAAGGACTAAGTGTATTCTGGCAACATTACAAGTGTATTCTAGCAGCATTTCAAGTGTATTCTGGCAGTATTACAAGTGTATTCTGGCAGCATTACATGTGTATTCTGACATCATTACAAGTGTATTCCAGCAGCATTACAAGTGTATTCTGACATCATTTCAAGTGTATTCTGGTAGCATTACAATTGGATTGATGCAATTCACAGCTGGCTATAATCAAGCACAGAACTAATTCAAGGAAGTATCTTGCTTGTGAAATACAGGAATATTTCACTTTTTGTGAAAAATTACATTTTTGCATAGCGAAAGGTTCAGTCAATTTACATTCACATACAAATGTATATTTTTCTTAAGTAGCACTTATTTCAAAACCTATTACCTATTAAGTCTCATTAATTAAGGATATGAATTGGGAAATATCCTTTGTAATCTCTAAGTATCCACAAAATAATAGCTGAATGAATATTAAGAAATTTATATAATTTGCACAATATTGAAAGTTTTAGAATCCTCTTATCAAATCAACCAAGATAATGTATGTTGGTGAACTGAACTTCAGACAAAACTATTATGACCCCACAGATTTTCTGAGGGTCCCCGAGTGGCCGAGTGGTCTAAAGCGCTGTCCGTTACGGATCACTGCCATCTCACCTCTGTCTGCGTGATTTCGAGTCTAAGATTCGGCTAATGTATTTATGTGAGAAAGCTTGCCAGTAACTTCTCGTGGGTCAGTGGTTCTTTCCAGGGGTTTTCTGGGTTCTTCCTCCACTATTAATACTGGCTGCCATGTATAGCCTATATTGTGCTGAAAAATGATGTTAAACCATAAAAATAAATAAATAAACAGATTTTCTGCAACAATAAGCCTGCATGGTCGATTTACAGCAGGCTATAAACAAATCAAGATTTCCTAAAGTCTTATATATGTTGCATGAACATTATTGCATTTATTAGAATTGTAAATGAACTTTGCTTTTTAATTATTTAATATGACACAAAAATTGCAGCTATGTCATGTAGCTGTAGTAATACATTGCTTGCTACTGTTGCATTATTACTATTTTGCAAGTTCCTATATTCATTTCAGCAGTCGAAGCTGAGTACTTTCCACTAATTAGTAATTAGAGGAAATGAAATAAAAGCACATGATGTCCAACTGATTCTAAATTCATGTAAATAATACAGAATATCTTTCTCTATTCCTTGGACGAATGTGCTCATACAGGTGTGCAAGGAGACTCCACTAAAATTCATCTTTATTTTTGACTTATTCATCTCTTTGTCACATATATCTTTTTAGCTGTGTTTTACCAATGTTCTCCTCAGTCTTTGCTTTATTTTTGTGTATCAAAATGTAGGGTTGGGTTCTTTTTGCTGTCTTTGAAGTGCTTTTGGACCTTATTTATGGAAGTGTTGTTGAGGAAGCTAGGTACATGAGGATTTTCTTGAGTTTGGATAAGCTTTATGGAGAAACGTTTTTGTCAGATCTTCTGTTGTTCCAGTGCTCTGTAATAGTTTTGGAATGTGAATAATTCAGAAGTTTACTCAGGGCCAAGATGCTGCCAGACATCCAGAGGAGTGTTCTTCCTGCACTGTTTCATTTGGATCACTGGTTTGCACCGCTAGTTATCTGGCTTATTTCCCTGCTTGGTCTCAAAAGCCTTCCCCTTTCTGGATTTTGGGCATTCCACAGAATGGATTTCATCTAGGACCTGGGTTTGTCTCTTTGTCAAATCTTTTGTGTTATATAAACCAATGGTTAGAACCATGAGTATAAAAACCTCACATACCAATCTCTTTTTGGTTGCTTACTTCATTATGCTGAAGAAATAATCATTGTCTTTAGCAGCTCACAGAACTTGTTGAAGACAGTGGCTAAAACATGCAGGCATTATTGGAGGCAGTGGCTAAAATATGTGGGCATTGTTGGAGGCAGTAGCTGAAACATCCAGGCATTGTCATAGGCAGGGGCTAAAACATCCAGGCATTGATGGAGGTATTGTTTCAGACATCCAGGTATTGTTGGAGGAATGTCTGAAATATGCAGGCATTGTTAGATCAATGTCTAAAACATGAAACTGAAACATGCATTCATTATTGGAGCCAGTGCTGAAACATGCTGGTATTGTTGGAGCCAGTGCTGAAACATGCAGGCATTGATGGAGGTATTGGTTACAACATCCAGTGGAGGGAGTGGCTGAAACATGCAGGCATTGATGGATGGAGTGACTGAAACATGCAGGCATTGTTGTTTGCAGTGGCTGAAATGCAGGATTGTTGGATGCATTGGATGAAACATGCAGATATTTTTGGAGGCAGTAGCTGAAACATGCCAACATTGCTGCAGGCAATGATTACAACATCCAGGTATTGTTGGAAGAGTGTCTAAAATATGCAGACATTGTAACAGCTGGAGGCAGTAGCTGAAACATGCAGACATTGTACAAGGCAATAGTTACAACATCCAGATATTGTTGGAGTCACTGACTTAAACTTCCATGCTTTCTTGGAGTCATGGCTAAAACATCCAGGTAGTATTGGAGCCAGTGGCTGAAACATGCAGGCATTGTTGGAGGCAGTGGCCGAAACATACAGGCATTGATGGAGGCATTTGTTACAACATCCAGGTATTGTTGGAAGAATGTGTAAAACATGCAGGTTTTATTGGAGCCAGTGGCTGAAACATGCAGGCATTTTTGGAGGCAGTGGTTGAAATCCAGGAGTTTTTGGAATCACTGGTTAAAACATCCAAGCATTGTTGGAGGCAGTGGCTGAAACATCTAGGCATGCACTTTTCATGTCCATGACACTTTAGTAATAACATCTGTAATAAAATTAACAGTAAAGAAAAAAATGAAAAAGATTAAAATCTTTTGGCATTTCAGACTGATAATGAAAGAGTTTAAAATTAGGTACAGTTATGCGTTTTGCTTGAATTTTCAGAATACGTACTTTCAGTACTTCCATTTTCTGGTCTTAGAGTTTTAAAAATTTGTTATGCATTTTTTGATTATTTGATTTCCCCTGAGTTTCCATTTCAAACTTATATATAGAACATAGATATAATATACCAACTAGTGATATTCTGTTATCTCTGCTCTTTTTCAGGACTTTACTTCCATGTTGGTCACCACACATTATACATAAGAAACCACAAGCAGACAGGAGACAGAGCCATCCAATAGTGCAGTGATGTCCGATGGTTATCGGCCACTGTCTGAGGCATGGCGTCTCAATACACCAGAAGAGCGTCAGAGGGTGGGTCAGCGAAAATTAGAAGAACTGCAGGAACAAATCAGGAATATGGAGTCTCAGATGGATGAACGACGTGAGCTGATCCACAAACTGAAGAAACTGCAAGAGATAGAGAATGACAAGAAGCAGATTAAGGGAAAGATACTGGTAAATATATATATATATATATATATATATATATATATATATATATATATATATATATATATATATATATATATATATATATATATACTAGCATGGGAATCAACATAGGTAAAATAATATATGTATGTGTACCATCAGTGTATGTCAACCATTCTTTCTTTATTTGTACAAGGCAAGAGTTTGGAGTGGGTTTCATCTGTTCATAGTAACAACCCCCTTGCTCATTAGGTTAACTTTGTACATGTTCATTAATTGTGTATTCTTGTTTAAATGTCAGTTTAGATGGAATTGTATCCTGATGAGTACATTGATCTCATTGCAAGGACAGGTCATTGTGACCCAGATTCACACTTTGAGTGTCAAGTATTGCTTATTCCAGCAACATTAAACTGTATGATTTCAACAAAATGTATGTAAAATATATTGTAAATGTAAATTAAATAAATAGTTTTTTTTTTTACTTCATGATATTCCTTCATCTAATTTTGTAAAATAATTATAAAGAAAACAAAGAGATATACATCTTTTCATTTCATCTTTCAGAAAAGCGTACCACCAATATTTAGCCAATGTGACTATTTTGGATTAATTACAAGAACAATATGAAAATAACTTTTTAATAACATAACAATACTGTATCTCCTATACATGTATACAATACATGAATCCATTTTTTAATGTTATAAATGATTGCAGGAGAGACAGAGTAGAAATTCTAGTCAGAGAATGTTGTTGGGAGAAGAGATGGAGAGACTGTTTGGTAGAGATTCTGCTAGGTTTCTTGGTATGTATAATAAACTTGTTATGTTTTTTATTTTGTTTATCATCATGAAATATAATACTTGTTTGTTGCTTTGATTTTTGGATGGATAGGGTGATGGATACAACAGTACATGTAGCACGTTCATTTTGTGCTACTGTGGTGATAGGTTTGATCCTCATTTCTGGCCTATTCATGAGTAAGCGTCTGCCTAACCAAGTCATTGGTTTCCTCAACAGAACAGATAAACAGATTGACCTGATTAGAATGCATACAAAAGCCAGTTATTGGGTGCATTCGAGTGTAGTTGTGTGAAATGCAAATGTAATATTAAGACTTTCCCTGCTACTTTCACAATGCATAATACCTCATACACTGTCAAATAAAGATTTTAAAAATTGCTCATGCATGAAAAACTATTATTGTTCATGTGAGTAAGAGTTTAAATAAATATTATAATTTATGCAGACAATCCTTCTTATATTTATTGTTATTCAATTTTGGACAAAAAAAATCACAAATACATTGTTTTGTCTCCATAATATTCATAAAAAGTTCCAGTTTATGAAATTCTTTTATTTGCTGTTATTATAAAAATGAATGAAAGCTCTGTGGAAAACTTTATTTCATATATTGTTTATAATTCTTAATTCACATCACGGTAATTGAAGTTAACTTGGGAGTAATTTACAGCTTGCCTATGTTATATGGTAGTTTGGGTTCATGACTGCCTACTGCTTAACATATATGTACAAAACCAATGTATAGTGAAAATTAAAACCAAACTGAGTAATATGTTTATCTATTTCCAGGTGGGTGTGGGATAAACAAAATGCCAGTCATTTGTATTTAATCACATCCAGAATCACTTATAAAGGAGGGCATACTAATGGGGGAAAAGCTGTACTATTGTAACTGGTCACTATTAAATCATGTCCAATTGCAAGCAACATACTCTGACCCCCTTCAAGTAATGTGCCAGCAGATTAGGATCTATGTTATTTGTTATACTGGTTACTCCTAGCAAACTGCACAGACCCATTATGAAATGGCAGATCTGGGTCTATGTAATTGTAGTTGGATGTGACTTGTAAGCAAGAACAGATGGTATATGTTTTTTTTCGACTATATTATTACAAGGATAACGAAGCCTGTTTTAAAATTTGAACTTGTATTCTAACAAAGTGATTATTTTTGTTTCTGCACAGGATAAAACTTTATGCATAAAGATGAGTACTAGTTTCAGTGGGTTCCATTCTGATGTACGGTATTTTTATTTGTTTGTTTGTTGATTTGGTTTTGTTTTGCATGCTTTGATTATATGTGTCTTTAATGAATTACATTTAATAATTTAATGCAGTTTGTATTCGTGATAAACCACATTGCAGTTTTAAGCTCAGCTGTCTACAAGACCAACAAACATATGCATTTGTCCTTTTATCATAGTGAGCCACTTGTTGTCTAATCACAGTTATTATTTACAGTCATTTTGGATTTTGGAAATAAGGCATTCCAGATTTGTTCATTTTGCAAAAAAATGTCCAAACTTTGAATACCTTTCATGTTTATTCATATATTCTGATCATCCAAGTTAAATTGCCTTTGTTGCTAAAACTAGAAAAACATTTAAACACTGGTATTTTCAGAAAATGATTTACAACATTTGATCAGCACTAATAAAAGTTGTTGTAGTAGATGTTTTTCAGTGTTGGACAAATTTAATAGAACTTGATCAACTTTGACAGGAAACATCCAGACATTGAGGCCTTTCAGTGTTAGACAAATTTAGCAGAACTTGATCAACTTAAATTGACAGAAAACATCCAGGCAGGAGGCCTTTCATTGTTGGACAAATTTAATAGAACTTGATTGACAGAAAACATACAGGCATGGAGGCCTTTCAGTGTTCGACATATTTAACAGAACATGATCAACTTTGACAGAAAACATCCAGGCATGGATACCTTTCAGTATTGTACAAATTTAATAGAACTTGATCAACTTTGACAGAAAACAACCAGGCATGGAGGCCTATCAGTGTTGGACAAATTTCACAGAACTTGATCAACTTTCATAGGAAAGATCCAGGCATGGAGGCCTTTCATTGTTGGACAAATTTAGCAGAATATTGATCAACTTTGACAGAAAATATCCAGGCATGGAGGCCTTTCAGTTTTGGACAAATTTAACAGAATTTGATTGACAGAAAACATCCAGGCATGGAGGCCTTTCAGTGTTCGACAAATTTAGCAGAACTTGATCAGCCTTGACAGAAAACATCAAGGCATGGAGGCCTTTCAGTGTTTGACATATTTAACAGAACTTGATCAACTTTCATAGGAAAGATCCAGGCATGGAGGCATTTCAGTATTGGACAAATTTAACAGAACTTGATCAACTTTGACAGAAAACAACCAGGCATGGAGGCCTTTCAATGTTGGACAAATTTAACAGAACTTGATAAAATTTCATAGGAAAGATCCAGGCATGAAGGCCTTTCATTGTTGGACAAATTTAGCAGAATATTGATCAACTTTGACAGAAAATATCCAGGCATGGAGGCCTTTCAGTGTTGGACAGATTTAACAGAACTTGATTGACAGAAAACATCCAGGCATGGAGGCCTTTCATTGTTGGACAAATTTAGCAGAACTTGATCAACTTTGACAGAAAACACCAAGGCATGGACACCTTTCAGTGTTCGACACATTTAACAGAACTTGATCAACTTTCATAGAAAAGATCCAGGCATTTTGAGGCCTTTCATTGTTTGACAAATTTAGCAGAATATTGATAAACTTTGACAGAAAACATCCAGGCATGGAGGCATTTCAGTGTTGGACAAATTTAACAGAACTTGATTGACAGGAAGCATCCAGGCATGGAGGCCTTTCAGTGTTCGACAAATTTAGCAGAACTTGATCAACTTTGACAGAAAATATCCAGGCACAGAGGCTTTTCAATACTGAATAAGTGCTGCTGATGTTCAGTCCATTAAGAATGATGATACAAACAAATATATAGAAACCCAAAAATGTTTTCAAGCACTGAGAGAACATATTATCATTCTGATGTTTGTTGCTTTAGCACAATTATGTCAGAAGCATGATATTTTAATAATAATGGACACGTGTCTGAGTATTACTTATTATTGGATCCTAAATTTTGTTGGACATGAGCGCTTTAAAAAAAATTATATAAATTTGTACACATCATGTTTGTGCATTAAAATATACAGAGTTTTGATTTCATGTATAGAATATTACATAATTTATGGAATGCAATCAGTAGCATTTGAAGAAATTTTCAAAGATAGTATGTTACTCGTCCATTTTTCTTGGCCAACTGCTACTGTATTTGTCTATTATGCTGCTGTGAACCAGGTGAGCAATCTCAAGTCCACATGAGCCTTTTGTTGATTCATATGATTATCTTCTTATTTTTAGACCCTGAGAATCCCTTGGACCAGAAATTAGTTCAGGATGTAATCCAGCATAGGACCAAGGAATTTTCTCTGAAGCAGCAGGAAGCTGCACTGCAGACACAGTAAGAATACTTTTACATTTAATTTGTCTTCTTGAATGAGGTTAAGAATTTTATCAAATATAAATTATACAGACATTTTGTTTCAAAGTAACTTGTGACAAATATTGTTGAACTGAATAGGTTAGGTCTGCTGCATTTATTTACTTCTTACAGTGTAAACACTGTCTTGTAATTGTGTGAAATCATTATTTTTATACTGCATATGGGCATAGAAGATTTTCTTTTACAAGTACTTTTATCTGTAGCCTTATCTTAGATTAATATCAGGGCATTCCTAAAAATAGGAACTAGGAGGTACAGATTTTTTCAACTAATGGATGTTTGTGGGTTCTATGTCACTACTGTGGATTTTTGAATTGTTTTAATACATACCGTATTTTCCGGCCTATAGGTCGATGCGGAGTATAAGTCGAATTGACGAATTTTGTAAATTTTCCATCCTTCGTCCATATATAAGTCGATTCGGAGTATAAGACGAGGTCAGGTCAATAACTTGGCTATGTATTTTATACTACCGGTAGTAACTTCAGGTTGCATGAATATTGATGGTATCGTCATATAATATTCCATATTATCGGCAATATCCATTGCAACAAGAGCTATGATCATTCCCTCCAGTTGAAAGTTTAAACCTACGGTAATTTATTTGAGAAATTTTGTCAAATACAATTACGGTACTTTATTCAGAGAACCATGCATTGGTACATACACGTGTCTAATTTATATATACATGTATAATCTATTGCATGAAAAGAGTATCAACATCGTGTACTCACCAGCGAATCTTGTAACATACATTGAATCCATAATACAAATATTTCCATCGAAATATCCACACACGGATGTAAAATATTCAATAATTTTGTCACAGATCATTATGTGACTGAATTCAATGAAAAGAAAATAACAACAATTACGTAACGGATGTACGAAATGAATGATGAAATAGTACATGTCCGTAGATTAAATAATGGAAGCTAAAGCACATTTTCCCACACAAGCTGCTAGTCAAAGTTCTTTGAACTTGCCGCCCAGCTATTGCGTCATGTTCTTTTGATGTACTCTAATACGCGGCACGTTGTGTCAAAACATAGTCTTCTAATTTATCCTCAACATTACTCCATCTTGCTTTGCAGCCACGATTTGCTTTCTTTGTTTTTTTTTGTAGCGCATAATGCAAACTTAGCTTTACGCCAATCCCGGACATATTTTTCACTTACACCATATTTCCTGTGAGCAGCCATATTCCCACCATTCTCTTCAGCGAACTTTACAACTTCCAGCTTAAAAGCCGCCGTGTAAGACTTGCGTGATTTTACGGGAGGCATTGTGAGAGAAGTTGTATGATTTGTAAGGGGATATTTATATGAATGATTATGACTGAAAAGATTGATCAAAATATACCGAACTCATTAAAATGTGCCCGTACTAAAACAATGAAAACAATGCCCATGGCTAAATTCATTATTTACATCGAGAGAAGGGAGTGGGCATCATTTCCTGTTGTATTTAATCCCATTGATATTAAACACGAGTAGCGTAATTGATGCGGATTAATGATAAAGAACAATGGGGTACCGGCAATATGGTAACTAGTATCGGTAGCTAAAGCCAATATCAAGATCAAAACAATTGAGGCAACTGGCTTTGATTGTTGTTGGAAACCAAATACCAATTTATCAACAACCGATATAATCAAAGAGAGACACCGAAACGTCAGCTGGTTAAAAATGAATATAGGTGAAGTGTTGACATTACAATTTGCTTTAAACTGAATTGCGAAACTAAAAATTATGATCACTGATGATCTATGAGTACTGGTAGTCCATCCATATATCTGATTTTAGTGTAGTTTAAACCTACGGTAACTTATTTGAGAAACTTTGTCAAATACAATTAGAGACATGATTTGGGGGATTCAGTAGAATGCATGATCTACATTATTTTAAAAATAATCATAGAACACTTGAGTTAATATGGATTACATCCCTTTGTAGGATCAATTGGATCAATAAAAAAAAAGCTATGCCAGTAATTGCTCACGTGTGTCCAACATTATACTGGAAAATCAAATATTAATGGACCAGTTATTTCATATCTTTTTTTTTAAGGAACAAACAATATGCTTTGAATTAGTACAGTAAACTATAGAGTATAGACCGTAAGTGTGCTATGCGGCCCGGTGAAGTTTTTACTGGTAATTGTTTTCTTTTATTTTATGTTTGAGAAATAAGAAAAAACACGCAGAATGCAAAATAAATAATGACAGAACTTACAAATATAAATGCAGTCATATTTTTTTATGACAATTTATTGACATAGTAATTTAACATGAATTTGTACTTCTATGTGACCTGTTTTCGATTATGCCGATTATAGAGCAATATCAATAAAATGCCGGCTACTGTAATCCATATATAAGTCGATGCAATTTCAATGACAAAATCCATATATAAGTCGATTCGGAGTATAAGACGAAGACCGAACTTTCAAGTCAAAAAGTCTCGACTTATAGGCCGGAAAATACGGTAAGTGGCTTTCTGATGTGGCTAATTTAGGCACCCATTTACAGGTGCTTTGGGAATGCCCTGATAAAAGAATTACACTTAAAACCCTTCTCAACCAGGCTTATCCAAATTCAGCTTGTGACAAGCTTTTTGATGAGGGTGATCAGTGAATACTCAATTCATGTACTGCAAAAAAAAAATATTTACACCAAAACAAAGACAGTGAGAAAAAAAGTTTGGATCTCATATCAGTCTACACATAGAGACAAAGCATTGAATACAAAGTATTGTCGTCTTTTTCAGTGCATGAACAGGACAAACAAATGTGGATAAACGGAGTGTTTGTGTAATATGTGTACCCACTTATGTACAGTACACCCTCATTATAATACAGTCCCTGGCAGCCTTAGAGTATACTGCCTTATGGTGATTACACTTTATAATGATGTAGAATACACATAATTTTATTAGTGCAAAATGAAATGGGATCCACAACCATACCTGTCTTTATAATGAATAACCTTATTATGAGTGATTGATTTATTTTGATGTCATCTTTCATTTATTCAGAGTGTGACACTTAATACACTACTTATGAATACATCACTTTCTTTTCATCAGATTTCTTGCTAAGGAGAGGGAGCGGTTGCTTGAGGCCAGACAGCGAGTCCAGCAGAAGAGAGAAGCCTTATACAGTGGACTGCCACTGTCTGGTAAGCAAGAGTCCCACAAGAAGGACTATCTTGATCAAATTAGAAGTAAGTCTCTTAAGACTCGAATGAGGGACTCCTTATTGCTCCCTGTGCCTTCTCTTATAAAGACTTACAAACAGAAATGGGAGTCAGTGGAAAACTTTACACAGCAGAATTGGGCTTCACAGCAGCAAACAACAAAGAAAAAGGGGCCAAGGGTTTACTATTTTCCTGTCCCCTATGACTACAGGTGGTGGTGGTGGAAGAGACCTAGGTGATGGTTTATGTACACTTGGTTTTGCTGAACATTTGAAAGGTTGTTTTGTGCCATATATGTGCTGTGATTGCTGGAGTAAACAAAGGAGATACAATTTATATTTTCAAATTGACATTAATAACTGAAAAAACTTGAGAAATTTAAATGAACAAATTTAACTAGCATGGACAGGTTGTACAAAAATCAATAAAAAAAAAGAATGTGCACAAACTTTCAAGATAAAGTCTGTTTTGTTTTAGTTTGTGTAACTAAACATTATATACAACTATTTGAGACATAGGCAATATATAGGTTCTTCTTAATTGGTCTGTCCATGCCTTTTGTTAATCTGACTGTCATATTTCATCACACATGTCCAAACCAAAATTTCAGGATAAACTTGGGTTGCTGTGACCCAGTTGACGTGAATTATTCGACATTGTTTGTAAATCATCTCTAGGTCTAGTTCAGTAGCTGTTCAAGCCAGCCTTTTAGATTAGGTCAAATTAAGATGGCAGCACCATCTGTTTATTTGACCATATCGTTAACACTAAATTGCCAGATAAATGGGTTCATTTTGATATTTACCTATATGATATTGCTCTTGCTTGTGTACATAAACAATCATTGAAGAAAAAAGTTAAATGGCACACAGCAAGGCTGAATCACTGTAACCTATCTTCCAGGTATATATAACATAGCTTAAAAATCATGTCTGAAAATTAATTCTGTACCTTTTCATGATCTTATTTATGATCAGACATGACTTGATCAATATATGTTGGACATGGTGCACAGCATTGACATTTCTCATCTTTCAGTGTCATCGGAAGAATTGTTCATGTATTTAGTAAATGATTGCATGATCTTAAAAATGCAAAGGTGATGCAATGATAATAAGTTAATTCAATCGCAATGCTGCATCAGAGTCAGACTTTAAGGTAGTTTGACTTTCTGCTGCAAACTGCTCCAAGAGCAATTACCTCTATAGTTCTGTAATTAAATTAAAATGTCATTTTTAGTGCTGTTCCTGTGAATCGTACTTGGGATCCAGGGAAGGCACTTTTAGTGTATAGTGGTCACCAATCTTTTTTTTTATAGTTTTCATGCCAACTCAGAATAATTTGAGTATACTGGCATATATATTTTTGCCAAATTGCCTTCCCTACATACTGTGTATGCTAGAATGTATCATCCCTTAGATATTCTCCAGTCCTTGTTTAATGTGGTTAAAAGAGTTGTTAAAATTCATTGATTTGTTTAGGCATTGTATGTCTAGGAGAACTGTGTCAAATTTGTGGGTCTTAATTTCATCTCATTATGTATGACAGTAAGTCTTCAAAACTTCATTGATTATTTCAAGGGTCTTAGTGTTTGTTTGAAATTTTAATGTAACTTGAACAGTTTTCCAGTCATATTGCTATCATCTCTTGTTTCAAGTCTATGCTCTTAAAATAATTACCAAAGAGTGAAGACAACAAGCTTTGTAAAAATTTAACACATAATTTATTTCCCTAGAATACAAAGTGAAAAATGAGATAAAAGAACTTAGTTTTATGAATTAAATCCAAATTGTAATTGAGATATTAAAAAAATGTGAGACCTATTTCATCACACATGTCCAAACCAAAATTTCAGGATAAATACACTTTCAGTTTAAATAGTCACAAAACTTGGGTTGCTGTGACCCAGTTGACGTGAATTATTCGACATTGTTTGTAAATCATCTCTAGGTCTAGTTCAGTAGCTGTTCAAGCCAGCCTTTTAGATTAGGTCAAATTAAGATGGCAGCACCATCTGTTTATTTGACCATATCGTTAACACTAAATTGCCAGATAAATGGGTTCATTTTGATATTTACCTATATGATATTGCTCTTGCTTGTGTACATAAACAATCATTGAAGAAAAAAGTTAAATGGCACACAGCAAGGCTGAATCACTGTAACCTATCTTCCAGGTATATATAACATAGCTTAAAAATCATGTCTGAAAATTAATTCTGTACCTTTTCATGATCTTATTTATGATCAGACATGACTTGATCAATATATGTTGGACATGGTGCACAGCATTGACATTTCTCATCTTTCAGTGTCATCGGAAGAATTGTTCATGTATTTAGTAAATGATTGCATGATCTTAAAAATGCAAAGGTGATGCAATGATAATAAGTTAATTCAATTGCAATGCTGCATCAGTCAGACTTTAAGGTAGTTTGACTTTCTGCTGCAAACTGCTCCAAGAGCAATTACCTCTACAGTTCTGTAATTAAATTAAAATATCATTTTTAGTGCTGTTCCTGTGAATCGTACTTGGGATCCAGGGAAGGCACTTTTAGTGTAGAGTGGTCACCAATCTTTTTTTTTATAGTTTTCATGCCAACTCAGAATAATTTGAGTATACTGGCATATATATTTTTGCCAAATTGCCTTCGCTACATACTGTGTATGCTAAAATGTATCATCCCTTAGATATTCTCCAGTCCTTGTTTCATGTGGTTGAAAGAGTTGTTAAAATTCATTGATTTGTTTAGGCATTGTATGTCTAGGAGAACTGTGTCAAATTTGTGGGTCTTAATTTCATCTCATTATGTATGACAGTAAGTCTTCAAAACTTCATTGATTATTTCAAGGGTCTTAGTGTTTGTTTGAAATTTTAATGTAACTTGAACAGTTTTCCAGTCATATTGCTATCATCTCTTGTTTCAAGTCTATGCTCTTAAAATAATTACCAAAGAGTGAAGACAACAAGCTTTGTAAAATTTAACACATTATTTATTTCCCTAGAATACAAAGTGAAAAATGAGATAAAAGAACTTAGTTTTATGAATTAAATCCAAATTGTAATTGAGATATTAAAAAAATGCAAGACCTATTAATGAAAATTTATATGTGAATGTCAGTTCAAATCCTGATGAAATTCAAGATAGAAGATGTCAATAATAGTCAGTATTGTACTGAATTGTCAACAGTCTCTTGTTGAATAATACACAAGATAATTCTAGTTATGAAATCCATATAAGTTCCAATAAATGTCTTTGTCCAAGAATTATATCAGCGCACTTTCGTATTTACAGAAAAAAATAATCACTTAAATTCAATAATTTGAAGAAAATAAAATTCAGCACAAAATCGTCGCAACATAATGCAACTTAATGTGTTAGATGTTAAAGCACAACTTGTAGAATATTTATCATAACATTAGTTATACGACTACTTAAAACACAAAACAGATTCCCAGATGGGGTCAAGAGGTCATTCTTCTGGATCAAATAGAAGTTTATTTACTAATTGACATATGATGCTTGTCTAGGTATGACATTGACTCAACTTAATGATTCTTACTCTGAGAAAGATACAAAAATAAAAAGCTGTTTATCAAAACTGTCATTGATTTTGGAACAAGGTCAGAAACTAGATACAATGTTTCTGTTCTGGACACTGTCAAATCTAGTAAACAATATTACATTACAATAGCATGTAATAGAATTTTAAAAATTCAAAACTAACAGACAAATAATTAAATTAAATGTACATAAAACTCTGTTCTGTGACAGTGTATAATGATGTCTAGTGTTGGAACATCATGCCACAGCCATGCAGCATGATGTCCCACACAGTCATATTATCCTGATACTGTGACAACTGTCCTAACACTAACCTCTTAATGCTGAGCGCCGAGCAAGGCAGATGCTAGTACCATGTCACTTGGCAGTGGTTTGAATCTGTGACCTCTGGCATCCAAGGCAGATGTTCTGAGCACTTAGGCCACCTAAGAGAGATTTCCAGGAACTGAAATATAATTATTTCTGCATGTTCGGTTATTACTGTTTATATATTTCTGTTGCATTTGCCACATGTATGTGTTAATCGTTTCATGTTCTTTTTTTCTCACCTGAAGTATAAGTGTTGTTGTTGTAAGCATTCAGATTTAATGTTTTGTCTTTAGGTCAGTTTCTATGTATTGTCTTAAAACTTCATGGGTGTATTCATTTTGTACGTACTACTCGTCTTGGTGATGTATATCAGGCACTTGCATTATTTTAGCATTTGTTAAGTTACTTTGACACTGTTGTGAGTGCAGTCATGAAATTTCATGGGTGTGCTCATCTTGTAATGTACTACTCATCACAGTCACACAGGGTCTTGGTTTTCAGTACTTTATTACATTAGAGTTTTGTTGGCCCAGGTAGCCGAGTGGTGATAAAAGGGTCCATCTTTACTGATCATTGCCATCTCAACTCTGTCCGTGTGGATTTGAATTCTCATGCTTTGCTAATGCATATATGAAAGGAAGCTGCAAGAAGCTTCCCATGGGTTGGTGGATATTACTGGGGTACATGTATTCCCAAGTTCTTTCTCCACCAGTTATAGTGGCCATCATGTATAGTCTATATTTTGCTGAGAAGAGTTATGACTTGACAGGTTTATTAAATTTGGACAGGTCTATTAATTTTGGATGGGTCTATTAAATTTGGAGGGTACTAGTCACCATGATCCAAAGTAGATCATGATTTACATTTCAGACTCCAGTATTTTTGTAACTTTTGCATTTAACGTAGTTCCTTATCAGTGTGTACGGTCATGAATTTTGATGTGTGTTATATAAAAGAAAATTGATATTGCAGTAGTGAACATGCAAGGTTTCTGAATTATGATACAGTCATTAGGGAAGACATTGTTTTTAGCACTCCATTGTTACTTGTCTTCCAGTTAGTTATTATAGTCAAAGGTTTGATTGTTTGACTTAGTAGACTCTAGTACAAAGTAAATAAATCAAGTCATGTCTTTATTACTGTATCATAAATGATTCAACTCCTTAGTTTTTCATATCCATACCGTGTATACTTGACACATTCTTGCTGGCTGATGTTACATCATCATCTCTATTGCATTTTGTTGGAGAGCAAGAGAGAATTACAGAGAAAATTACATTACTAAAAGTGGACCTTTCTGTATAATTTTTTCCCAGAGTTCTCAGTGAGAGACAAGATGGTGGAGAATTTTGTTTCATCATTAACATATACAGCTACACAGTAACAGTTGAAAACACCTGATATTATTCAAACCATTTCATTTAAATTAAAGGAACTATATAACATGTCCGAAGGGTTGACAAATTTTAGCTAACAAAGGGACATATTTGATAGAATATGTTTTGCTTCTGTTTCGTTTAAAATATTATTATATTTTGTTAATTATGAAACACCTGTTTTATAACAGTAATTAAAGCACTTAATTGTCTGTTGCACACAATTTGTTATATATCTGTATACATAATACATTTACCAATTAATCCATTTTGTTGTATTTACGTGGTCATTATTGAATAAAGGAATTTGGTAGAATTACATGAGTTTGTCCTGATTTTCCTCCATACATTGTTGCGTGATCTAAGTAAACTTCATGTTTTATATTTAAGTTACTTAAGCTGTATATTTTTAGTGTCATCCATGCATGTATTTTTGTGCAAGTTGTCATGCAGCTTTGTTCATTGTTTGCTTTACACTGTACAAAATGAGGAGCAAAATGAGGGAGTTATAAGTAATTATCCGGGATGTCAATATTAAGGTTGGGAATACTGCTCTTTGGGGAGCCCCAATCATGTTGTCTAAGGTGCTTGCCTACACAGATCACTGACATCTCACTTCTCTTTGTTGGTTGCCAACTTGTTTATGTGAGAAATGCTTGTCATTAGCTTCCCATGGTTGGTGATTCTTCTGGGGTTTTTCAAGGTTCTTTCTCCACCAAATATGCTGGCTGTCAGGTATGGCCTATGGAAATGATCACTAGCTTAATATTAATCAAAATGCAACATGGACTATGCCTACAGCTGGAGCAGCATGCTGAGATCTTTTAACGAAATGCTTAAATTTAAATTGTGTAAATATTATGCACTAAAATATTTCTTTGCATTTATTGATCACCTTGTCTTCATAAAATATGGAAATGTATTGCTTCAAACAATAAACATATGGTGGAAAAATATATGATGATAAAATTTGTTAACTTGTAATTAAAACAGATGCAGATGCTAATACAGAAATTTTTAAATGAATATGAAGTACATAAGAGCTATGACACTCTCACACAGTAAGGCTGAACATTGTAATGTATTTTCTGTTATAAGGTTTGTATGATTTTGAATCCCATTTTGTTAAGTGTTAAAATTATATGCATTAAAAGACAGTCTTGCTATAAGGCCCATCATTATAACCCAGTTCCTGTTATAAGATGAATATGATTTGGATCCCATTTCATTAAGTAAAATTAAAAGACAGTTTCATTATAAGGCAGTAATTATACTTCATGACCTTCATGGAAATTATAACATTTTCACTACAATGTATAAGGCAATATCCTCTATGGCTCCCAGGGGAATTATAGGGTAGCTTCACTATAAGGCAGTATACTGTATGGTTCTAAAGGACTGTTAGAGAAGTCTTCACAATGTGGCATTATAATCTATGGCCCCAATTGAAATTATGAAATGGTTTACAATAAAGCGGTATATTGTATAGCCCACTAGAAATTATACACTCTGGCCCCAGTTGAAATTATAAAATGGTTTTACAACATGGCATTACACTCTGGCCCCAGTTGAAATTATAAAATGGTTTTACAACATGGCATTACACTCTGGCCCCAGTTGAAATTATAAAATGGTTTTACAACATGGCATTACACTCTGGCCCCAGTTGAAATTATAAAATGGTTTTACAACATGGCATTACACTCTGGCCCCAGTTGAAATTATAAAATGGTTTTACAACATGGCATTACACTTTGGCCCCAGTTGAAATTATAAAATGGTTTTACAACATGGCATTACACTCTGGCCCCAGTTGAAATTATGAAATGGTTTTACAACATGGCATTACACTCTGGCCCCAGTTGAAATTATAAAATGGTTTTACATGGCATTACACTCTGGCCCCAGTTGAAATTATGAAATGGTTTTACAACATGGCATTACACTCTGGCCCCAGTTGAAATTATGACATGGTTTTACAACATGGCATTACACTCTGGCCCCAGTTGAAATTATAAAATGGTTTTACAACATGGCATTACACTCTGGCCCCAGTTGAAATTATAAAATGGTTTTACAACATGGCATTACACTCTGGCCCCAGTTGAAATTATAAAATGGTTTTACAACATGGCATTACACTCTGGCCCCAGTTGAAATTATAAAATGGTTTTACAACATGGCATTACACTCTGGCCCCAGTTGAAATTATAAAATGGTTTTACAACATGGCATTACACTCTGGCCCCAGTTGAAATTATAAAATGGTTTTACAACATGGCATTACACTCTGGCCCCAGTTGAATTATAAAATTGTTTTTCAACATGGCATTACATAATATGGCCCCAATTAAAATTATGAAATGGTTTTACAACATGGCATTACACTTGTGGCCTCATCTGAGATTATGAAATTGTTTTACAACATGGCATTACATTATATGGTCCCAATTGAAATTATGAAATGGTTTTACAATATAGCATTACATTATATGGCCCCAATTGAAATTATGAAATGGTTTTACAACATGGCATTACACTCTGGCCCCAGTTGAAATTATAAAATGGGTTTACAACATGGCATTATGTAATATGGCCCCAATTAAAATTATGAAATGGTTTTACAACATGGCATTACATTATATGGCCCCAATTTAAATTATGGAATGGTTTTACAATAAGATAGTATTTTTTATGGCCTCCATGGAAAGTAAATGTCAGTTTTACAGCATGGCATTACACTCATGGCCCCATCTGAAATTATGACATGGTTTTACAACATGGCATTACAATCCATGGCCCCAGTTGAAATTATGAAATGGCTTTACAACATGGCATTGCATTCTATGGCCCCAATTAAAATTATGAACATGGCATTATACTCTGTCTCCAATGAAATCAATTGAAATTATGAAATGATTTAAGAAATTGGCATTTTACTCAATGGACCCAATGAAATTGTGGAATGGTTCTATGGCCTCAATTGAAATTATGAAATGGTTTTTCAACATGGCATTATGAAATGATTTTACAATAAGGCAAATTACTATATAGTCCACAAGGAAATTAAATGGTAGTTTCACAATGAATTGATATACCAAACACCATAGAAGGTTCAAGACATTTTCACTAAAAGACAATATAATCTCTGGCCCCCATGGAAAGTGTATGGTATTTTCACAGTAAGGCAGTATACATTATGACCCCAGTAGAAATTATAAGGTGGTTTCAAGGTAAGGCAGTATACATTATGACCCCAGTAGAAATTATAAGGTGGCTTCAGTGTAAGGTAGTATACATTATGACCACAGTAGAAATTATAAGGTGGTTTCAAGGTAAGGCAGTATACATTATGACCCCAGTAGAAATTATAAGGTGGCTTCAGTGTAAGGTAGTATACATTATGACCACAGTAGAAATTATAAGGTGGTTTCAAGGTAAGGCAGTATACATTATGACCCCAGTAGAAATTATAAGGTGGCTTCAGTGTAAGGCGGTATGCATTATGACCCCAGTAGAAATTATAAGGTGGCTTCAGTGTAAGGCAGTATACATTATGACCCCAGTAGAAATTATAAGGTGGCTTCAGTGTAAGGCAGTATATATTATGACCCCAGTAGAAATTATAAGGTGGCTTCACTGTAAGGCAGTATATATTATGACCCCAGTAGAAATTATAAGGTGACTTCAAGGTAAGGCAGTATATATTATGACCCCAGTAGAAATTATAAGGTGGTTTCAGGGTAAGACAGTATACATTATGACCACAGTAGAAATTATAAGGTGGTTTCAAGGTAAGGCAGTATACATTATGGCCCTGGGTAGAAATTATAAAGTGGTTTTGAGTGTAAGGCAGCAGTATATTATATGGCTGCCATGAAAACTATGACATGTTCACTGTTTTGGCAGTAAACGTTATAGTAATAATAATTATGAGGACTTTGCATGGTACCTAATCATTAGAAGCTCTAAGTGCTTTAAAACATATATAATGATATGAACACTAAACAGTCAGTATTTGTACAGATGTGTAGAATGATGAAGACGTAACAGTCAGTATTGGTACAAATGTGTAGAATGAAGAAGACTAGACAATCAGTATTGGTACAAATGTGTAGAATGATGAAGACTAGACAGTCAATATTGGTACAGATGTGTAGAATGATGAAGACTAGACAGTCAATATTGGTACAAATGTGTTGAATGATGAAGACTAGACAGTCAATATTGGTACAAATGTGTAGAATGATGAAGACTAGACAGTCAATATTGGTACAAATGTGTTGAATGATGAAGACAAAACAGTCAGTATTGGTACAAATGTGTAGAATGATGAAGACTAGACAGTCAATATTGGTACAAATGTGTAGAATGATGAAGACTAGACAGTCAATATTGGTACAAATGTGTTGAATGATGTAGACAAAACAGTCAGTATTGGTACAAATGTGTAGAATGATGAAGACTAGACAGTCAATATTGGTACAAATGTGTTGAATGATGAAGACTAGACAATCAGTATTGGTACAGATGTGTAGAATGATGAAGACTAGACAGTCATTATTGGTACAGATGTGTAGAATGATGAAGACTAGACAGTCAATATTGGTACAAATGTGTAGAATGATGAAGACTAGACAGTCAGTATTGGTACAAATGTGTAGTATGATGAAGACAAAACAGGCAATATTGGTACAAATGTGTAGTATGATGAAGACTAGACAGTCAGTATTGGTACAAATGTGTTGAATGATAAAAGACTAGACAGTCAATATTGGTACAAATGTGTTGAATGATAAAGACTGAAAAGTCAGTATCTAAAATATATAGCTTGGTGAAGGCTAACCTTTTTTGGGGTTAAACTGATTTACACATGACATCCAGTTTTGTGGCATAATGCACATATTTAAAGTTCGAATTTAAGCACATACTCACTTGATACAAAAGCAGTGGTATGCTTACATTATGACATGAAAGTACACAAGACTAGAGCACTTTAAAAAGTGATTAGTACAATTCTTTGATATTAATGATTATCAGGTTTAGAGGAAAACTGCTGTGGACATGATTGCTTGATAAATTATATTCACCATATATCTTTGCTTAAAACTGGAGTCTGCACAGTTACATCTGCCATTGCATAATGCTCAGAGAGATCAGGGTCTATGCAGTTTGCTAGGAGTAATCAGTAGAACAAACAACATAGACCCTGATTTTCTGGCACATTATGAGATGGCTTGTTAGGGTCTCTGTTCTTTGCAGTCAAACTCAACTTATATATGAGTACATATGGTACACTTCATTCTCAGTGTCCTATAATTGAAATTTCTTGTGGCTTCTGTATGTATTATTCGTAATGATATGATAATTTTAATGAAATCAAATATTGTAAATTGGGAACTGATTGCTTTTCAACTCTTATTTTGTGTGACCCTGACCTTGGTAAAATAATGACATTATTTATCATGTTTTAAAAAAATCCTTGTTTATTCCTTGCTGTCATCAAAAAGTATTATTCATTTGATGAAATAGTGTGTAATAAATAAGCCTATCCATTAGAGACGTGTTTTATATACTAATTGTCACTCAGTGTATGGTAGTCATTCATAACTTCATTGTATGAAATTGAATGGCACACAAAGGTGAATGTCCTCTTTATGTAAATTGCTTGATGTAAATGAAAATACAGTCTATTAGACTTTAAAATCTACTTTAAATTCACATGATCAAACAGCGTGGATGTAAATTATGTTAGCTTGTGGTGGAAATGAAACCAAAGTACTGAAAGGATGTATGTTAAACAGACTTTATTCTTTACCTGTGTCTTGGAACTTGGATAATTTACCTTCCAAAGTTGATCTTTTCAGTCTGTTTGTAAATAGTAATTTTATTGGTTTGAAAAAGTGGCTAGAAGTGCTTCAATTAATGTAATGCTTGGTATCCTTTAATTTATTCATACAAATAACATTATTTTCATCCTATTATATATCATGCAGAGAACATTGTATTATTAAGATCTTCAAAATATTTATGTGTAAATTGTAACTATTAATTTATATCAATATTTATTTGTAAGCACCTGCTCCCCACCTGAACAAAGAAATAGTAATGGAAAAAGTTTCAGATTTTTTGTTGTTGAAATTTTAAACATTTTAGACTCAAACACAGAGGTAGATTAATAATTGCACAATTCTTGTTAAATTATGTTTGCGTACTTGTGCATGGCCTGATTAACACTGATGAAATACAAAATGGAGAAATTAATTTTATGATTTTAAAATTAATAAATCAAGCCCTACCTGTCATATATGTGTAACTTACATGTAAAAAATGAGTAAAACATGATATTATGAAGCTACCATTAAACAACCTTTACTATTTTTGGGAATTTAGTACAGATTTAAACAACCTTTACTATTTTTGGGTATTTAGTACAGATTTAAACAACCTTTACAATTTTTGGGTATTTAGTACAGATTTAAACAACCTTTACTATTTTGGGATATTTAGTACAGATTTAAACAACCTTTACTATTTTTGGGTATTTAGTACAGATTTAAACAACCATTACTGTTTTTTGTATTTAGTACAGATTTTAAACAACCTTTACAATTTTTGGGTATTTAGTACAGATTTAAACAACCTTTACTATTTTTGGGTATTTAGTACAGATTTAAACAACCTTTACTGTTTTTTGGGTATTTAGTACAGATTTAAACAACCTTTACTGTGTTTAGTACAGATTATGCCTCTGTCTGTTTGTTGTTACATATAATATTAGCACACAGTGAGTGTGCCAAAATTAGAAGACAAACCCATGACAGCTAGTGAAGTCGACTGAGTCAGGGTCTTTGTAATATGCTGGCACCTACATTCTTAAGTTGATTTACCATTATCAAAATGTGGCCAGATCTTTAGAATATGAGAACACATTTTAATTATGGTTCTAACTTTTCTACTCCTCAGTGTGATTATCATTTGTGAATGGAGGAAAGTGATGGAAATACAGTAGAACCTGTTTAGAATTACCACCCCTTTTACCAAAAAACAATGGTCTCTCAAGACAGATGATCTCTCATACCAGATCATAACACTATATATTTGATAAATTTGTGCATGGAGATTTTAGTCTCTCAAAACGGGTTGTCTCTCATGACAGGTTTCACTGTATCTATGTTTTGAATGAATATCATCCACATGGGATTTTCTCTTAGCAATGTCAGATTTAGGCATGGAATAAATAGAGACTGTTTATTCTAAATATCAGGTGCCCTGCTTATTTTTAATAGTGGTCATGCTCTATGGACCCATCAAACACAGACATTTACAGAAAATAATTTTTTTTTTAAAGAATATCATTATCTCCATAAATGTAAATATTTGATGAGCATGAAAATTTTATTATTATGAAATGAAAAATATCTATATTTTATATAAATAATGTCAATGTAATTATTTATTACTATCCCTCCCTCCATTCATGTCTTCTCTCAGCCCATATAGATAACATAATAATTTATGTAATTTTAAAAGTGAAATAAAAAGGGAATGTAAATGCAATGTAAGATTTCTTTATAGTATATGATAAATGCATTTTGAAGAATGCGGATAACTAAAATACAAAGCACAGTGATGTATGATAAACAAAAACAGAATACAGTGTAAATAGATTTGAAGATCAGTTACTTTTAGACTGTAGCAGAATTTCAATGGTTGAAAGCCCTTTTACATGATAATCCAGGATCTGATTCTTTACCACAGTTTTAATTTCCATACGACATTGTTCTTATTATAACTGCCATTGTTGTGATGACATTATCGCCATTGATTGACCTTTGTAGAATTTTTTCATTGTTACCTGAAATGGGTGTAGGAAATGCATAATGGTATTTACTTTTGAATGCATCCTAACACATCCGTTTCTAAGAGATTTATGTTCACTCAGAAGTTTGGATGTATAAAAGACATTGTTTTAGTAGGGTACTTCCTGTTGTGAAGACAGTTGGAAATTGGTCTTGTTTGTTTTCTTTTGTACTTTTGGGGGCATATTTAACCTAGAATTTTTAAATCCAAGCCATTTTTTTTCCCACCATGTCTCAAACTCATCCTGCCTTTCGCAAAGGTTTGTCTGTCTGTTTAGATTGAGATGTTATTGTGTAGAGCTAACATCACAGCAGGCAATTTTCAAGATAAAAAGTCAGGTCTTCAAGATTATGTTTTTCTCCCACTGTTTCTTTAACATGAGTAGAAGGTATACATTATTTGGTATCATTGCAGAAAATATGTCTTTGTCTTTTTCTGTATTACCACATGCTTGTTGCATAAGTGATGTTTATGTTGCAGAGTTTGGAAGTAGAGTGCAACTTTATGACAAGTAATCACAGCGTGCAGGTTTAATGAATTAATTGAACATGGAAGCAGTACATGTAGTTCTCTCCCTTTGGCACTCAAAAATGGAAAATCCAACTTAAGTCAACCACAAAATTTGGTACTTTTGGGCAGATGTAGTTGATATGAAGTGAATGACTTTATAAATATTGTTTTAAATGAACAGGTACACAATTGAACCCTGAATTTAAAACAAAAAAAGAGCTAACTCAATACCTTTGCTAAGCCATGAATCCTCATGTGCATCTGTTTATTTGGAGAACTGAAGATAATTAATTACAATCATGAATGCTTCTATGTTCATGTTCTGATTGTTTTCATTAGTTATTGCAAGATTATGAATCACAATACAGCAAAACCTGTCTTGAGAGACCACTGTTATGAGAGACCACCTATTTTGAGAGACTAATCTCCATGCACAGATTTATTGATTATATTGTGTTCTGACCTTTTATGGGAGACCTCTTGTCTTGAGAGACCATTATCTTTTAGCAGAAGGGGTGGTCTTTCAAGACAGGTTCTACTGTATTTATCAATTCCATATGAGGTTTTTGTCAGTATACATTGAGATGTAAAGCAGTAAACTTTACAAATGCTCAACTCAGTAATGTTATTTATTGTTGTACCACTATTTAAAGAAATGGTTAGAACATATTTCTTTTGATTGAAAGTAATATACAAATATTTAAGCTTTACTGATTACTGAAAACTGTGTAGAGTATTATGGGTTAGTTATATGTATAACTTTGATATTTAACTTGATATCTGGTGATTTTACTTTTAATTAGACTGATTATAACCATAAGTCAGAGAAATAGTGTGTTGTGGATTTTCATGCAGCATAAATGTTTGATATGAGCAAGATAATATGCCCTTAAACACTGCAGAACAAAACCCACTGTATAGACTTGCTAATAAGCTCACTCCAACTGCAAACAGCATTGAACCTGATCTATCATCCAGACATAATGCACTGCAAATAATAGCCTTTGTTTTTTTCTCTAATAATTAGTCCTACTAAACTGTATAATACCAGATCTGCTGAAGCATTATTCAGTGCTAGGTCAGGGTCTATGCTGTTTAAAAATAGACTGACTTATAAGTGGGTATGTATGGTATTTTTGTAGTTAATGTGTTACTTGTGAATAAACCAATGAAAGGTCAAACTGCCCTGATGGGTAGTTAATTGCTAACTATTTACTATTAATTTGAAAGTAGAAGCAGAAGGTTATTAAATATTGTTGATTTTAGAGAAATTGAGCATTAAGAATACATGATTTATTTGTTGTCCTCTGTTCCAGATCAAGGTCGTCACACTGTGCCAGCTGATGCTCCACGCAATATTGAGTCCTTAATACGAGAGACTGTCCATTCTCTGCCTGACACAGTTGACAGGATCTGGAAAATGAGGTGAACATTGACCTATCAGTTGCTGTCAATCAGTTATTACTTAACCAAGATCCTGTTAGACCATAGACCAATTAGCAAGTCAAAAAATTACCTCAGTACCACATGTTTGTCTGACACATGGACATTTCTGCCCAAATTATATTGTACAAACTCTACCTTACTTGATACTGTAACAGCATTTGTATTCTTTGCCCAGCACACATTTCAGAAATAAGCTGGGAGTGTTGTTTATGAATATTACAACAAAATCTTTCTTGAAAGATACTGAATCAATTAAAAGTAGTTTATATGTAAATTTTCAGGAGGATATTAGTCGATAGGTCAAGATTAGAGCAACACATTTCATTGGATGCTATATATTCTTGTGTATAGGTCACAATACATCAGCTGTAAACAATATAGTCCCTGATTTACCAATGCATAATGTGCCAGCAGTTTAGGGATCTGTCTTGTTTTGTTCTACTGATTACTTCTAACAAACTGTACAGATCCAGATGTGTCTGTGCAGATCTGGGTATATGCAGTTTTTAGTTGGACTCTACTTACAAGCATGCATATACTGTATAAAATTAATTGTTTGTGCCATTGTCAAATGAGGGAATCATATAGTATTACCATATATACTCAATTAAAATGATTCCAACTGTAACATAGACTCAGACCAACAAATTCTGTAACAAGGTCTATTAAGTATATTTCATTTGTACTGTTTATTGGTTTTGCTTCATGATTATATGTCACACATATCGGTATTTTGTACTTGACCTTTGTCCAAAATTAAGTTAATGGTGTACATTTATTTTGTAAACGACATAATACATAGCTAAAATTTCACAATTAGTATATATTAAATATTCAGATCATTATTAATTGTAAACATGTTTACTTCCATTTTGAGTTAAAGATAGTCTAGATTCTGACCTTAGAAACGTCCAGAAAGGAAATTTTTTTAAAGTTGACAGTATTTCCAGAAAGTCATAATTGTAACTTAGGTTAAGTAGAGGGGTATAGAAATTTGTTTAGGATTAATCATTCTTGCCTTAGAATTCTGATCAGAATCTTAAATTATGTGGATTTATTTTTTTCCTGTGATTAAAAGTGGACTCAAACATTAATTTGGAATTACATTGAATTCAGACAAGTTTGGATTATTGTGATACATCAAAAGACTGTTAGAACATCTCCACATTCCAGAACATTGGCAAATAGCGTATTTAAGACTACATTACACATCAACACATTCAGCATCAGAATGTATTCAGAATACCACAATGACTGTAATTTAATTTGAACTTCATAAATTTGGACTTGTGATAGAACTTTAAGAATATTTGGGATTTAGTTCACAGTACTGTAAGTTCTTTTTAATTTGGAATGTATATTCTATAAAATAAATTGTTTATTGAATTTACAAAACCTGGGTTTTTTTCTTTTCTATTACTTAGTTTAAGACCAGATTGTCAACACTATTGTCTGCAGTTAGACCTGACTATATACAGCACTAAGTTTTTCCATCAATACATGCAGGCATCATCGACTTTATTTCAGCTTTTTTCTCGTGAAGGATTCTTATGAATTGACAAAAATTTGTTTTGGGGTTTAATTTAAAAAGACTAGTTCACATTTTTTGGTAAGGATTTGACCTGCTTACAGTTCATGTCTTAGATGTGTGCTTTTTTATCTTGCAACCTTAGATGTTAGTAGAGGCATCCATATTGGCTGTTGTCACATACAGTATGTTGATTTCATTTGCTTGTTATTTTGTTACTGATTAAACATTTGGGTCAGTGAATTACCTAAGTATTACCACCATTATCTGAACTTGTCGGTAATGTGAATGATTTGTTTAATCTATGTTTATTTTCATTAGAAATTATTGGGTAATTTGTAGGGTTGATCATATTAAGAGACAGCGGTGCCTTGGTGGAAGTCTGGTATCTCTTAGGTCATTATGTTGAGAAAATATCAAATACTCAGAGGAGCTGACAAATTAAAACAAAGAAAAGAAGAAAGAAATAGAAACATTTGTAAAATTGAAATTGTAAGATAAAATGTAACAAACAATTTACATGAGAATTATGGTAAAAGTATTTTAGCTGGACATAGTGGTCACTTTAGTGTTTATGTATGTATGCATATCCACACATCTGTCCATCTGTCATACCCATGTCCATACCAAAAATTGATCTCAACATTAAACATTATATGCCCGCTTTATTGAAGCTCATAGGGTGGTTTAAACTTGTTTGTTTCTTGATTTTGTTTTCACTTTTAACCCAATGAGTTTGACTTTAAAATCCTGGAACATCTTATATCTAGATAAATAGGATGTTTTTGGCAATTCTTTTCAGCAAATTAAATGTATTAATGTTGGACAGAAAACATTTTTTATGATCCAAAAACATGTTTGACAGTATAAAAAATGATTTAAATAATTAATCTCAACATTAAAGTTATTTTTCTTTCCTTTTCTTTCCTTTTATTTTATTACCACTTAACCCTACTCAATGGAATTATAATAAAGTTCAGCATGCACCTAGATGATATATGCTCTCATTATTGAAGCTCATAGGGTGGGATAACTGTGCTTGTTTCTTCATTTTGTTTTCCCTTTAACTCAATAAGTTTGACTTTAAAATCCAAGTACATCTTATTTCTAGATAAATAGGGTGTTTTTGGCAATTCTATTCAGCAAATTAATTTAGTGATCCAAAATCATGTTTGACAGTAAAAAAAAAAAAGCTTTAAATAATTATTAAAATTAAAGTGAAAATATATTTAACAAATTAAAATGTAGGTCTGGTAGAAGTAAGGAATGCATTGTTGAATTTATCTATTTAAGGAATTTAATTGTGGTTTTACAGAAATGAAGCTTTTGTGAGCTACATCATTAGATCTCATAAAACATATTTGCAAACATAAACCTGACATTAACATTCAAAACTCAATACACAAAAGTGTTTCATCTTTTTAATAGATTCTGAAAAATTCGTTAATCAATAGCTGAAAGTATAACTAATTATTGACAGGAAAGGTGATGATGGCACATTATTATCAAAATTTAAAAATATCATGGTTGTTTTAGCTGTCCCAGTTTTGGACATTTTAATAATCAGAAACTTGAATACTTTCACCAGTGTGTTAACATTGACTGGTAATTGTCAGTTAATAAAATGAACCATGGTCTGTCAGAATAAGCTTAGCTAATTAAAAGTTTTATTTTGTTGTTTGACACATTATTTTTGACCTTATTATTGAATCATTATTTCAGAGAAGATTTGGATAAACACTACCAGTTTTACCAAAAGCCTTACAAAGGGGAGATGGGGATCAGGAGTTATGAATATTGGCAAATACCTGATTATTTCATGGTGAGTAAAGTTTTTCAATTGGAAAGGCATGACTCCTAAGGACCACATTTGTTGAAGTTCCCCCAATTAAGGAATTGTAGTTGCTTCTGCAGACTTGTGACAGGAATATTGATGTTGTAGATTTCTAAGGCCTCAGTATAGATGAAATTAACCCAAATCTGTGATTTTCAATTGTTTTTTGGTGCATAGCATATATTGGGTACCATATCTAACCCACTATTAAGTCTAGTCCAACTGCAAAAACATAGACTTTGATCTGCCATCACCTATTGAGCTGACAAATCAGGGTCTGTATTTGTTTGTTCTACTAATTATTCCAAACAATCAGCAGAGACTGAGATTCGTTGGTGTATTATGATATTGAAGATCCTTGGTCTCTGGAGTTTGCTGTTGGAGTCAACTCTCTCTCTCTCTCTCTCTCTCTCTCTCTCTCTCTCTCTCTCTCTCTCTCTCTCTCTCACACACACACACACACACACACAAAAACTTTGTTGGTGATATATCAGTTATCTTTAAGATCAGATAATTAACCCTTTGAACCCCAATCTCCCCATATTTCGGCACAATAACCCAAGCCTTCCCGGCAATTTTTGACAATTTTATAAAAAGTAAAATTTTGCAAAATAAAAGTAATATTATGCCTTAGAATGATAATCCACTATGATATAACAGCAAATATCAAATTGTCTCTTTTCAAACATGCTTATAAAATGCTTTTTATTACTATGACTATGTAACAAACTGTCTCAAAATTTCTTCATATTTCATATTTTTCATATTTTTTCTATATTTCACTGACCATCTAGCAAATAACATAACCCAGGTCAGTATACCGGTCTTTCGGGTTATGACGGTAGATAGCTTGGCCGGTATACCGGCCTTTCGGGTTATGACGGTAGATAGCTAGGCTGGTATAGCGACCTTTTGGGTATATACACCGTTACAACCAGCCGGTAAACCGGCCTGTCGGGTTCAAAGGGTTAAAGTATATTTATACTTTTTATATTCAAAGCAATACAATGAATTTGATACTTCCAGGTAAAGAGCATAGTGGATGAACTGGTAGAGGATTTTCTTAATCATTATTTACAGCCAGATGATGGCTTGGGAAAAGAAACCCATAGGTGAGTAGGACAGCAGTAGAAAAACAGTTTAGTGTATTAGTTTAGTGATTTGCTGAGACACATTTTATGGCATTGTAAGTAGTTATTGGAATAAGTGGGCATTCAATAAACGTTTAATTGCTAATGGGCCAAAAATAAAAAGATTTTCCTATGGAGGCAAGTAGGCATGGCATGGACCTTAGAATTATATTTACCTGTCCCTCCCCATGTTCACAATATTGAATAAAAACTAGCTTTAGTTATGTATGGTACAATAAAATTATGATTATATGTAACATTTAATTGGATACTGTTTCCCCACAAATCAGTACATGTTCCAGGATGATAAAGCATCTGTTGATAGAGCTGTTTTAGTTATACAGTACAAATCTTGAAAATGAACTAAAATGTATGTAAAAGAGCCTAGATTTAAATATCATCGAAAATATGAGGCATAGATTTATTTATGAACTGCAGAATTTGATATAAAATTTGGGTAAAAAATAAGACCAGGGACAGGCAATTAGAACTGTGTGGATATTGGTGTTTCTTAATAACCTTGGACAGGCAATTAGAACTGTATGAACATTTTGTCTCATCTCCATTGAGGGTAAGGATGTGACATATTTCAGAAGTAAGTGGTACTTGGCTGACGTACCAGAAGAAGAACCCATAATTCTGCTTAACATTTTTTACCCAAAGAAATCATGGATATTATTTAAATATGAACATGTTGGCTTTAGGGATATCCTTTGTTATTTTATGTCATGAGCAACTATACATTCTTTTAAATTATTTGTGTGAGACCACTCCGGTAACCTAGTGGTTAGAGCATCCGCCACAGAAGCAGTAGGTCACGAGTTTGATCCCCGGCCAAGTCGTACTAAAGACATACAAAAATGGTATTTACAACTGCCTCACTTGTCGCTCAGCATTAAGAGGTTAGTGTTAGGACTGGTTGGCCAGGTGTCAGGGTAATGTGACTGGGTGTGACATCATGCTACATGTCATTGGCATGATTCCCCAGTGCTAAACATCACTATAAACTGCCTCACTGCAGACGTCGAAGCGATGACTGAATATTTTTTAAAGCTACATTAAAAATTCTAATAAAACAAAATTATTTGTAAAGGGATATTTTGAAAATATATCGTATTTTCTGGCCTATAAGTCGATTTGGAGTACAAGTCGAATTCACCAATTTTTGTAAATTTTCCATCCTTCGTTCATATATGTCGATTTGGAGTATAAGACGAGGCCAGGTCAATATCTTCAATGTCTTGGATTTGTATTTTACACTAGTAATGGCATCATTGTATTATATTCCATATTACTGGCAATCGTGAAATTGCAATACCGATGCTAATATACTTATGATTTTACTTCTGAACAAATCACTGCTATATTATGTTATCAATTGACACAGCTGAATAAAAAGTCCATGCTTGTTTTATTATAATTGAAAGCACATCCTTTTTGTAGTTCATTTTATTATCTGTAGTTACGAGCATAACTTTTATAAACTTTCAATGACACAATCCATATATAAGTCGATTCGGAGTATTAGACAAAGACCTGACTTTCAAGTAAAAGAGTATCGACTTATAGGCCAGAAAATACGGTAGTTCACGTCATGATATATAATAACTCCTTTATTTGTAAACATGATTTGTTTGACCAATTACAGATGTCAGATAATCCTTTAAATCAGACCACCTCATAATTCAGACCCTTTTTCTCTGGTCCAGTCAGTGGTCTTTTTTTTTTCACTTTTGACTTTTTTTTCAGACTAACTTCATTATAAAGAGTTCATAAACAATAATTTGTATTAATAGATAATTT
This sequence comes from Unio delphinus, assembly GCA_029339505.1. Taxonomy (NCBI): domain Eukaryota; kingdom Metazoa; phylum Mollusca; class Bivalvia; order Unionida; family Unionidae; genus Unio; species Unio delphinus. The sequence continues at coordinate 2,980,953 of JAQISU010000234.1, read as the reverse complement.
GAAATCTCTCAGATGTTTTACATTTAACAAAAAAAAATTGAAGACTGTTTCATGCTTAAAAAGCAAATACATGGTACAGGTACATTTAAATATTTTAAAACTGCAGAAAACCTCATTTGTAATTATAGTGTGTACAGTTATTGTGTGAATTTACTGTTGTAATAAGGTGTACAAGTCATCATGGTGTAGCTAATTTCATTATATACCAGTGTGTATGTATATAATGGTATGTATATGCAAATGATGAATTAAAGAAAAACCCCAAAGAATTATGTTTCTTCTTTAAAAACAGTATGAACCTTTCCCTAATCCACAAATTTAAGTATCAACAAAAATTCTGTTCCTTGTAAAAGCATGAAAATGTATAATAATAAAAAAAAAATTCCTGTGATCATTTATTGTAATTGACAAGATACAATCCTTTATGGTTTTATATATGTACCATGTCATTTTATATGATAATATTTTTCTTGCATGATTAAATTGTTTGGGGTCCCTTTTGCTTCATAATATACTTATTTACAATGGAATTACTGCATTAAGGAAATAAACACTATTTAGCCTTTCAAGATTTTATTTTATTTGGATCCCTTGGCATCATTATATATATATATATATATATATATATATATATATATATATATATATATATATATATGGATTTGCTGTTACTAGGGAATAACATTTCATAACACTCCAAAAATTAAATATTATTCCTCAATCTGTTACACAGTGCAATGATTGCCCAAGAGATGGAGTGGATGAAAAGACAGTCTGATGCTATCTCCGAGAGGAAAGCTGTTCAACTTGTTCTGGAGGAAATGGTGCTAGATGTGAGTCAATTGCTTGCTTTAATTTTTTTGGATTAGATTATATTTAATATTTATATTTTGTAAGAACTCATATTGTCTGTCATTATTAGGAGTGCCACAGCATACCAATTTATTGTTGAAGTTTAAAAGTTTTATTATTGGGTTTTATTATATCTTTTGAATAGTATTTAAAAAAATATCTACCTGAATATAAATATTTAATCACACTATTGAAAAAAGTCTGGCTTTTTGAAATTTTGCAAAGAAAAAAAGAAATGTACTGGAAAACACATTCCAATTGGATTTTGGAAATTAAATTGACATTAGTGTATGTTTTCTAAACTCAAATTGTGTTTAGAACCAGCAGTTACTGATAGCCAGGATATTATTATTTACTTTAATTAGAAAATGGGGACTGAAATACTGTATTAATTCAGTCATGAATACAGCCCATACCTTTCACAAAATTTGTATATATGCATGTTACATACATTGATATGACAGTGGCAGCAAGGACTGCCACTCTTGTGTTGATCTACATAGCCACTACAGATGCAGCACTGCCACCAACCAGGACATCTCTCATGGGTGCACTGCCATTGTCTCTCAAGACTAACGGATGCCAACAGTATTTACACATTCTGTTGGAAGTATTCTTATTTTTTTTTTGTTGTTTTAGTTTTTCTTTTTTTCATAGCTTAGGAGCCTATGACCAAATTCACCTTCTGCTTCTTTCCTGATTGCATCATTTTTACATGAATAAAATGTTTTGATATGCATTCTCTTATGTTAGTCTTATACATTTTGGATGATATGTTACATACATTGACATGTTCTGTTAGTTTTTTTCTGTGAGACTGTGTATTTGATACATTATATTACAGGAGACAGGGAAAATGATTCAGGATGTGGTACAGGAGATGTCACATATGTATGGGACTTTCAGAAACATGGCAGATGACATTATTATGTCCACAGTTGAGGTAAAATAGCTAGAAAATTAATGTCCCATTCCTATCTCCTGTATGCATTTCATAAACATCCAGTGCGCCCATGTAATTATGCCTTTTAACCTACCAGAATTTTCCAAAGATTTACTTTGATTATATAATTCTATGACATCCTGGTCATAGATCTGCATGGCAGATCTTCCACAGAAAAGCTTTCACTGTAGAAGTTCAGCAGCAAAGTTTTCACTTTATATATACTTCAGAAGACATGATTGCATACAGTCTGAAGTTGATTAATGTACAGCATGTGCCATTGACTCGTATGGACTCTCTAATCAGTGAATGCCCATTAAAATGCAACTTTTCCTAATTAAGGAGCTGGATATAGAGAAAACATGGTTAGTAAAGGATGCGAACATTTATTTGTCAATTGTATATTGGGTAAAATAGGAAAAACCCAACCGTTACAAACCAACATCATAATCAACAAAGCCCAGTTTTGAAGCAAATCAAATCCCTTGGATTTAAACTATTCTGTTCTGACCATGCAAGTGAGGTGTAGATTCTATTAAGGTTAATTACATCATTATGTGATAGTATACACATCTATTTATTTTGAAAAATACTTCACCAAATTAAAAAAAAATCAACTACAAACCTTGGCAATGTAATAACAGTCAAGAGTATAATGGGAAGACAGATGGACAACAGTTTTTTAAAAAATGGGGGACAACTTTTAAATTGCTAATCATATATCATTAACTGTTTGAGGTAACTTCATTACATTTCGTCTTGAAAAAGAATGGTATCTCTCTCTGATTAGCATTTAATAGTTATCCCCATTTTAAAAAAATTAAATATTGCTGTCCCTCTGTCTCTTGACTGTTAATATCTTCTGTGCCATTTGAGATATCATCATGAAACTTATGTATTTGCTTCATGATACTTACAGGAATGAGCTTTATCAGAATGTTAATTTTAGAGTGGGGATTATTCTGTAAGTGCTCTATTAATGGCATTTTTGTGGTGCATTAAAAAAAAATCAGACATGAAATAACAACCTTGATGTGTACTTAGGAAGGACATTAATTTTACTACATTCATTGTGTACTGTACAGCCATTGGTGACAAGTCATCATGAAATCTTTTCTTCCAACATGATATTGATTCCAAGATAAGTATTGTCTTATACAACAGAATGTAGTATGGAAATAATTTACAGCTATTCATTTTAAGTTTCCTATTAAATCTGAAAGACAATCCATATTTTCCTTCAGAATTGCTTGAAGCAATCTCAACATTAAAACTCCAAATATGGCAGAAATTACCTTGAATATCTAATGGATACAAATCACTTAGATTGGTTCATTAAATTAATTGTGGAATACCATGACATGAACTCTGAATCATTATAGGTATTAAGACACAATGAAGTGAATACAAAATGAGGTTATCAATGGAAAATAAATCTTTGAATAAACTTAGATTTCAAATTATTTTGAGACTTGTATGTTGGAGATGCATAACACTTTATTAGAAATAAAATGCAAATCCAGTTTACTGAGAAAAAACCCCATCAAAGATAATAAACCACTTGTACATATTTAAAAACTTTATATTCACAAGTTAATCAAAATTTGTGGGAATAAAAATTTATTTACATTGACTGATTTTGTCTCCCTTTGATCCCCTAACAGCATAAGCAGTCAGTGTAAAATAAGTCTGCAATCACACGTTGTTTCATTGTGGCACTGATGACCATTGGTTTTACAAGTATTAAATTGACCCATTAATTAACTCCTCAATCTGTTTTATGGATAAAAGGCAGTTTGTTCTTTATTATTACCTGTAACAAGTTCAGTGCTCATGTAGCTTAGCGATCTACTGGATCACAAAGTGCCAAATTATCAGCAGTGGCAACACCTATAATAATCCACCTGATAATTAGGGTAATCAAAATGGTTTCATGGCTTGAGGTTGACTGTATGATCACATTTGTTTCAGTACAGGTAGAACATTACTTAGTGTTTGTTCCATATTTTTAAAAAACTTCTTTCATCAGCTAAAAGATCCCAAACTTATGTAGTACAATTTTGTGTTGTTTAAAATTATTGCACATTTTGACAAACATGATGTCTGGACTGTTTGGGTTAAGCATGGCACTTTAAAAAAAAATAAGCATTCAAACTTGAAAAGAAACAATCTTGCATTTGCAGAAGTAATATATGCTAATAGTGTCAAACTATAAAGCTTACTTTTTTTGCATGGCCAGTGTGCATACGAAAGGTCAGTTCTATAACTATAATATTATTACTATAATATACCATGTATTCCATGTGAACTTTAAATTTTTTGTCCATTTGACCCTAGAAGTTGAAGATATTGTATGACCCTTATACCTGCCATATCGGAGAATATAAGAGAAATCATTCCTGAACATTTTAGTGAAATCAGGTCCCAGTCCACAGAATAATTATCTGCACAGGATAACCTTTAATTTCAGGCTGTGACTACAGGCAACGAAAAGGGCCGTGATCCATCAGATCCCACTTACAACCTGGTGACCAAGGGCTACTTCAGCATACAGGAGAACAGGAATAGACAGAGGTAGACAGTAATGATACCATCTAGTCTTGTGATGTTATTCTGGAAATTAGCAGATTAACATGTGACAAACTAATCTGTGTATTACTGATTAATCTTTATAATTTTGTTAAGGAGTCCTCTGTAGTTGAGGGGTCAAAGGCCATTACAGATCACTATCATCTCAATTTTTCCTGGGATTGGGTTATGGCTCAGCCATTGTAGTATGTAACAAAGCTTGAGAGTAGCTTCACATAAGTCAGTAGTCCTACCTGGGGTTTTCCTCAGTTCTTCCTCCATCAGATACACTGATTGCTATGTATCTCATGCTAAAACAATGGCATTAAACCCACACAAGCAAACCAAGCTGTAATTCTTTTTATTCTAGCACTAATAAGAGAAAACTAGTACTTTTTCTGATTTCACACATGCACTGTTTGAAAACTCTGCTAAAAGTACTTGTCCTGAAGCAAATGTAAACTATAGCCCCATTCATGTGGACTCTTAGGTCCTTTATGTGATCAGCAGACCACACCCTTAAAGTGATACAATTAGAAATGGAAATATTAAATTGTTGTTTTCTTAATATTATTGATCATTGTCAGATGTAGATAAAAATATATAATGTGTCAATCATTTTCCCATCTTTGCAGCATTTAATAGCTTGGTCATATCAATTTGTCATTTCCACTTAATGGCTTTGTATATTTACTTATATATTTAGTTGTTTATTTATTTTTAAATTAAACTGGTGCAAATCTGTGTAAAGCTACAGCAGCCATCTTGAAAAAATCTTATCACTCCTCTGGAATGGAATTTCATATCAACATGAAGTTTTCACCAAAAGACTTTTTATGATGTCTAGTTGATCCTAAATGAAATATTTGGATGTGAGATCCAATATGGCTGCCACAGCAGCCATCTTGAGAATCATATCACTACTAGTCCTTACTAACGAGTCATATTGACATGTTGTTTTCACCAGAGAGGTGAGATGGCAGTGATCCATAATGGAGAGTGCTTTAAACCGCTTGACCACTCAGGGACCCCGTAATATAAAGTAGATAAAGATGCTGGCAATGTAATATACAGTAAATCAAGATGTTGGCAATGTAATATACAGTAAATCAAGATGTTGGTGTTTTAACATTATACAGTAAATAAATATGTTGCTAATTTAATATACAGTAAATCATGATCATGATGGTAATATAACATAATACAGTAAATAAGGATGTTGGTAATGTAATATAAAGTAGATAAAGATGCTGGCAATGTAATATACAGTAAATAAGGATGTTGGTGATGTAATATACAGTAAATCAAGATGTTGGTGTTTTAACATTATACAGTAAATAAATATGTTGCTAATTTAATATACAGTAAATCATGATCATGATGGTAATATAACATAATACAGTAAATAAGGATGTTGGTGATGTAATATACAGTAAATAAGGATGTTGGTGATGTAATTTACAGTAGATAAGGATGTTGGCAATGTAATATACAGTAAATCAAGATGTTGGTGTTTTAACATTATACAGTAAATAAATATGTTGCTAATTTAATATACAGTAAATCATGATCATGATGGTAATATAACATAATACAGTAAATAAGGATGTTGGTGATGTAATATACAGTAAATAAGGATGTTGGTGATGTAATTTACAGTAGATAAGGATGTTGGCAATGTAATATACAGTAAATCAAGATGTTGGTGTTTTAACATTATACAGTAAATAAATATGTTGCTAATTTAATATACAGTAAATCAAGATGTTGGTGTTTTAACATTATACAGTAAATCAAGATGTTGGTGTTGTAACATTATACAGTAAATAAATATGTTGCTAATTTAATATACAGTAAATCAAGATGTTGGTGTTTTAACATTATACAGTAAATCAAGATGTTGGTGTTGTAACATTATACAGTAAATAAATATGTTGCTAATTTAATATACAGTAAATCATGATCATGATGGTAATATAACATAATACAGTAAATAAGGATGTTGGTGTTTTAACATTATACAGTAAATCAAGATGTTGGTGTTGTAACATTATACAGTAAATAAATATGTTGCTAATTTAATATACAGTAAATCATGATCATGATGGTAATATAACATAATACAGTAAATCAAGATGTTGGTGTTTTAACATTATACAGTAAATCAAGATGTTGGTGTTTTAACATTATACAGTAAATAAATATGTTGCTAATTTAATATACAGTAAATCAAGATGTTGGTGTTTTAACATTATACAGTAAATCAAGATGTTGGTGTTGTAACATTATACAGTAAATAAATATGTTGCTAATTTAATATACAGTAAATCATGATCATGATGGTAATATAACATAATACAGTAAATAAGGATGTTGGTGATGTAATATACAGTAAATAAGGATGTTGGTGATGTAATTTACAGTAGATAAGGAAGTTGGTGATGTAATATACAGTAGATAAGGATGTTGGTGATGTAATACACAGTAAATAAGGATGTTGGTGATGTAATATACAGTTGATAAGGATGTTGATGATGTAATATACAGTAGATAAGGATGTTGGTGATGTAATATACAGTAGATAAGGATGTTGGTGATGTAATATACAGTAGATAAAGATGTTGGTGATGTAATATACAGTAGATAAGGATTTTGATGTAATATACAGTAGATAAGGATGTTGATGTAATATACAGTTGATAAGGATGTTGGTGATGTAATATACAGTAAATAAGGATGCTGGTGATGTAATTTACAGTAGATAAGGAAGTTGGTGATGTAATACACAGTAAATAAGGATGTTGGTGATGTAATATACAGTTGATAAGGATGTTGATGATGTAATATACAGTAGATAAGGATGTTGGTGATGTAATATACAGTAGATAAGGATGTTGGTGATGTAATATACAGTAGATAAAGATGTTGGTGATGTAATATACAGTAGATAAGGATTTTGATGTAATATACAGTAGATAAGGATGTTGGTGATGTAATATACAGTAGATAAGGATGTTGGTGATGTAATATACAGTAGATAAGGATGTTGATGTAATATACAGTAGATAAGGATGTTGGTGATGTAATATACAGTAAATAAGGATGCTGGTAATACAGTATAATAGAGTAACTAAGGATGTTGGCAATGTAACATAATATAATAAATAAAGATGTTGGTAACATAATAAAGTAGATAATGATGTTGATGTAATTAATATACAGTAAATAAGGATGTTGGTGATGTAATAAACAGTAAATAAGGATGCTGGTAATACAGTATAATAGAGTAACTATGGATGTTGGCAATATAATATAATATAATAAATAAAGATGTTGGTAATGTAATATATATTAGATAAGGATGTTGGTAATGTAATATACAGTAGATAAGGATGTTGGTAATGTAATATACAGTAAATAAGGATGTTGGTGATGTAACATAATATAATAAATAAAGATGTTGGTAATGTAATATACAGTAGATAAGGATGTTGGTAATGTAATATACAGTAGATAAGGATGTTGGTAATGTAATATACAGTAAATAAGGATGTTGGTGATGTAACATAATATAGTAAATAAAGATGTTGGTAATGTGGTATATAGTAGATAATGATTAATTGCTTGTGTTGTAGAAAAGATATATGGGACCATTCACAGCAACTGCTGAACAAACTGGGAAAGAAAAAGATAAAATACAAAAAGGTCGATGAGAAGGGCAGAGAGGTGGTGGTTGAAGAGGAGGAGGAAGAGTAAGTTATGCCACAGTGAAGAGTGACTAATATATTCAATTTCTTCTAATTGACTCATATTTGAAAGAAAATGGGTGAATTAATTGTTAATTAGCTGAGAAATGCAAAGGACGTGATGGTAAGAAAAGTAATGTAAATTGTAGACTGGAACCCTTCAAAGTCTGTCTTGTGACTACCAGTCGTGCAGTACACACATCTTGGATTTTAGAGTACTCTATCTTGTGACTATCAGTCATACAGTACACACATCATGGATTTTAGAGTGTTCTATTTTAGCTAGTGAGTTATGGAAGAAGGAATAAATTAAAAGTGTGGATCACTAAATCATGTGGATGTCTATGGCCACTGTTGCAGATTTTATCATGGATTTTATGACACAATCTGTGCTATTTGCAGTCCCTTGAAGAATTAGCCATCAGGTACCAGAAGAAGTTTGACATTTTACTTAATGGTAAGGTGATATGCATGTCAGTTTCTTGCAATATCATTCAGGAAGTGCTGAACTTCAAGTGCCATTGTTGTAAATAAACAATAACTGCTGAATGAAAAATCTTTCTTCATATTGCTGCAGTACCAAACTTACTATAAAACTCAGATATCTGGTTTGTGAAAATTGAATGTGGACAGACAAGCATAATGAGGTTAACATTTTTGCCCAAAACTTTTTTCTAGCAGTATAGAAGGCAAGCCATATGAAATTCATTAATTTTCAATTTTCCAATTACAATTTCAACACAGCACATGTTAAAAATGCATAGGTTTGAGCCACATATCACAGATATGCTTTAAAAAAGTCACTATGCATCATGATTTCCAAAAGAAATATACCAATACCTGTATTTTCCATATGTTTGTGACAAAATTAGTTTATTATAGTGAATATCCTTGAAACTGAGAGTAAGAGATACTATGGGTAATCACAATGACTAATCTATAATTGGTTACTACTTTGAAAGTAATTATAAGTAATTGGACATGGCCATTATTTGGATTGCATGTAATGTAAGCCATACCCAGATTACTTTCTAATTATTACAAGGGTTTTTTTTTGCATGCATGTCTGCTTACGACTTATACTGTTTTTAAATTTTCTTTTAAAATAAATGCAGATAAATCAGGGAAGAGTTTTTAAATGATTAGTGAAATATCTGAAGCTTGTCAATTAATTGAGTATTCTTTTTACCAGGGACATATTTGAGATTGTCTGCATTGATTGAGTTTCATTGAGTTGCAGTATTATGTAAGATGTGTCCAAAAATGTTTGTAGATAATATATGATATACAGTTCATTCATTACGTTCATAATAGCTGTATGTTTTATGAATTTAATAATAAAATTCATGAGTTATTTGCCAGGATAACTTTAGGATGTGAAATTTGAAGATCACAGTTTACACGTATTGGACAAACTAACATCCAAAATGGACTGCATGGGGTAGAATCAGTAGTTTTAGATTAAATGCCTAATTTAATGTTTATGAAAAGGCTCTTAAAATAAATTTTAAAATCACAACATTTCTCATATTCTTTATTCATTAATTGAATAGCTCATGAAAACTATTCCCAAGACTGCATTAACATTTTCTCTCATATCTATTTGACTTATAAGCTGATCCATTTTTTATATGGCAATGTCTTGCAGTCACATTTCCACATAACCTTGGTAATTAAAAGCATTATACCTTTAAATTTGTTTTAGAAGTAGCTAAATATTCTTATTTGATTTTTTTGCTGAGTTAAAAATATCATTGATCTCTAGGAATATATATATGCCTTTCAGCGAATTTGTGTTTGAATGTTTTCATTGTTGATTATGATAATGTTTTGTTGGTAATGAGACCCCCTTTTCCTTTGGAAATTGAATTGTTTCTTGTGATTTTATAAATCTTTCCTTATTTTCTCAATGGATATTGAATTAGTTCTCAGTCAAATACCAATGTCAAGGTTGATGATCAGGTTATAAATGCTTAAAACCTTGAGAGATAATTTTGTGACTTTATTATGATTTTGGATTTGAAAGAGTAAAGCATTATTTATTTCTGTGATTATTTGTTTAATATAAGTTAATATTTAGCTTGAAAAAAGAACATTTTGCAATGGTTATTCTAGTTCAGAAGACATAAAAGTGCCATACAATGTTGTGGGTGATGATAATTACATATATTGCCATGACTTTCCAGTAGTCAGTTGAAGTTAATTGGTATGAGCCCTTCATGGACCAGATTAATGAAATCATGAAAATAGCTATGTAGAGTCCTATTGGATACTTAGGATTGATTACTGTGTCAATGTTTTTTTCTTCTAAATTCATGATGTGTGTACTTTAGTGTCATTGTATCATCAAATTATAGAACTTTCTGCATTTAGGCAACACACTATGTGCAAGTTTGAATTATACTTTGCTATTTATTTCTTCTCAATTTTCTTTCCTTGCCAGATTTGCTAAAGACATTTAATTGATCACATGACTTACAGTCTTATATAAACTCGTATACTAAATCATAATATTTCTATGTGTGTAACTTATAATGTTTCTGTGTGTGGAAGTTATAATGTTTCTATGTGTGGAACTTATAATAACACCTAATGACATCATAAATGAGATTACTAAAATCATGTAAGGCTAACATATAATAACTGATTGATCGAGTTTTTTAATTATCTATACTTCAGTTTCCTCTACTATATTTGTTTATTTTATGTCATGCTATAAATTAATTAATCTTTCAATCTCAGCTATTTATTATGATTTTAAATGTAATACAATTAGAATAGAGCCTTTAATTTTGTTTTTTAAGTAAACTTAATGCGGATAATAGTTCTTATATATTTTTATTTCCAACTTTATTTCGTCTAGATAATAATATTTATTTGGTAAGTATATACACAGTGGTAGTAGAGGAACCCAGCACATTCAAGGCTATGCCATGCTTTAGATCTTGTGTTAGAGGATACTGTGGCTTCTGTTTTTACCCTTGCTGCATTATTTCTATATATATATATATATATATATATATATATAAATCTGTATAATTATCCATTTGCTGTCTATCAATTGTAATTCAGTTTCACTTTGTATATATTTTATGCTAATATTGAAACTTGAAATGTTCTGTTAATTATCTCCAATTTAGATCTATTCACCTGTAGATTTATGTAGCTTATGAGCTTTTTAATGAGGATATTTGCCAAATTTGTTTAAGAATTTTGACTAAACAGGATATTCATCAACCTGATTTTTAACATGCAAATGGAAACAAAATGACAACTACTGGACATATTTCAAGTTTAGAAAAATAACAAAATATGCACATTGTCTCATTATATCATTCCTTTCACAGAAAAACATGTTGCCATTACTCGCCTTGTATGTAACTCAAATACAGTCCTCAACATTGATGATCTTACTGTATATACTTGCTTATATGTTGAGTCAAACTGCATCAAACAAAGATTCTGGTCTTCTATTACATATTTTGCCTGCAGGTCAGGGTTACGTTTCTTGTTATACCAATTACTCTGAACAAAACTGCACAGACCCAGATCTGTCAGTGCATTATGCACAGCTAGATCTAGGTCTGTGCAGTTTGCAGTTGGACTGATAAGCAAGTATACATGGCAGGATTTTGGAGATGATGTATTGTTACTTGATCAAGATTTCTGCTTGAGTCAGTCTGAATTTTCCACAGAATGGATAACGTAATTTTATTGTCTGGATCAGACTGTTGCAATGTTATACAATTTTAGTGAATACATCAAGAATATTAAACTGTTTTCTCTGCCTGTGGGTAATTTCAAATAGCTGACTACCTGCTAGAACTGCTCAAGATCAGTCTTTGTCTGGGTCATGATTGGGAAGTTCATTTCTGGGAGTAAGTATGTATTCATGATTTTCCACTTTGACTGCAGTTATCATTATTAATGATACAAGTTAAGAAAACTTAGTGATTAGTGAGCATTGAGTGCACTCCCAAGCATATCAGATTAGTGAGCATTGAGTGCACTCCCAAGCATATAGGTTTGTTGTAATGTCAGTAGGATTGTTCACATGAAGCACTGATGTATACATTATACTACGAGACCCTTTATGACTTTAAGTATAATTACAGACACTGCTGTCCTCATGATCATTACAATCACCACATTTTAATAGCAACACTAATTATCACTTACAAGTATTATAGACACACACACACACACACACACACATATATATATATATATATATATATATATATATATATATATATATATATATATATATATATATACCTCATTCAACTCAGGCATTATGGATTGACTCCATAAATAAATGATGTACAGCTGCTATATTGAAACCCTTTAATTGATTTCTTATTATAGTGTTAATGGCATTGTGCAGGTTTTCTCAAAAGAAACTATACAAATCTTTGAATTGATTGAGCTTTTTAGCAATTCAATCATAATCAATTAATGTTGTTAATCCTTTCAAAATTACTTCTGATCACATGGCATAATTCAGCTTGACAATCTTAAGACATTTAAGCTAAACCAACCCTGCCTAAAGAATGGAAAGGGTCGTAAAATTGTGTATGATGCTTGAAATTAGCAAATAAATTGTCCTGCCTTGCTTAAGGTTGTTGACCCACGTGATCACGGGCAGTCTTACTGTAAACATTCATCATTGGAATCAGTGTGTGAAAATAAATGGAATTTTTTTATAACTTTGAATACACTAGAGATTTCAATGAGCAATGGGAAGTACAAGATCATCTCAATTGAATTTAATATTACCTGTATTAACAACATGTTTTAATTTTTGTGACAAAATATTATTTTATTTATAAAACAGCTGTATTTGTAACAATAATTATATTTATTATCCTTTATTCACATCCTTGACGTGTATGGAAACATGGCAGCCAAATGAATATTGTGAAAGATAATAAGGCCAGGTGAAATGTTTGGAAATTTTTTAGATTTATCAATTTCAGACTGTGAATCATACTTCCATTTAAGGAGAGCGCTTGCTTTCTGTTTGAATATTAAGCGATTTCTGAAGTCCACTAAATATGTACTCATTTGTTAAGTTTGTTTTATGATTATTGGATGTTTTCTTGCTCTCTCTGATAAATATCTTGCACAGGTGTTGGCATCCCACTCAGAGTTTCCCTATCCATTATATCAGTGGTGTAGATTGCAAATTATAGATTTAAATATCAAGACTTCCTTTTTTTATCAACTAGCTCTCTAATGTCAGTACAATGCCATTCACAGGTTGTTCGCAATAGTATAAGCTTAACCCTCCTGCTTTAATGACTGTTTTTAAATTACAACTTGTACATTTAGTATGGATAATTATATTTAAATGTATATATTTAGTATGGATAATTGCATTTAAATGTATACATTTAGTATGGATAATAAATGTAACAGTATATATTAAGTACATGTAATTGAATACAGTATGGATAATTATGTTTAACTGTATACAGAATGGGTAATAACATATAACAGTATACAGTATGGATAATTGCATTTAACTTTATACAGTCTGGATAATTGCATTTAACAGTATCTAGTATAGATAGTGTTAAAATGTTTACTTAGTAATTATACTGTAATTCATATACATAGTGTTTACTTAGCATGTATGCTGTAATTCATATACATAGTGTTTCCTTAGTAATTATGCTGTAATTACTTTATATACATAGTGTTGCATTAGTAATCATGCTATAATTACTGTATATACATAGTGTTTCCTAGTAATTATGCTGTAATTACTTTATATACATAGTGTTTCCTTAGTAATTATGCTATAATTACTGTATATACATAGTGTTTCCTAGTAATTATGCTGTAATTACCTTATATACATAGTGTTTCCTTAGTAATTATGCTGTAATTACTTTATATACATAGTGTTGCATTAGTAATTATGCTGTAATTATTTTATATGTAGTGTTGCATTAGTAATTATGCTGTAATTACTTTATATACATAGTGTTGCATTAGTAATTATGCTTCAGATACTAGTTATGGTAGACTATCATAGATGATTTGGATTGAACATGCATGGATAAAATGACAAAATGCTTTCAGGAGCATTACAATATTTGGACAATAATGTTTACTTGATTGTAGGATTGATTTGAATAATTATTATCTATGGTAATATCAGTTATCATTGTTTCTTTCTTTCTCAATTATATAAGTGTTTGATTTTTTTTCTACAAAGAAACATTTGGTTTGCCAATTTGGGAACCATAGTATTGTAAAAGAGAATTAATATTTAAAAAAAGAAAATTAACTTGACCAAAGGAAAACTCAGTAATCTTTAGTAATTGTATCATGATTCATTTGACTTAGGAAATTTTCCACAGCATACATGATTATTGCCATTTTTCTCTTCAGGTCATCTTCAGTATTTTCTTACTTGGGAACATGCAGTTGGGTCATTTATATTGAATTTTCTATTTGTTATTTCCTCACCTTTTGTATTCTAAATAGAAATCTAGTTAGTGATACATTTAATTAGGATGCACACACAAAAGAACTTGCTACCAATAAAATTCAAAGTTTGCTTTTTCTTAAATTGTGCTTTTTTGATTTTTAGCTTTGTCAGGGCCAAAATGAAGAGAGTCCGCTGTTACTTGTTTTTACAGCACTAACTCATTATAATGCTATGGGAGATGTGAAGCATACTACCTTATAGTTAGGCTGTCTTATACTGAAATATGGTCTCATGTTTAGCATGCATCATCATCAAAATTGCTATTCTCAACTTCTCCAAAGCCACTTAACTTATTTTGAAAAAAATTTCACATCGAGCATATAGGTAATTTAGGGACGAGATCTTCAACTTGATCTAGTTAACAAACTCTTTTAGTTCTTATCGGTCCTACAGGTGTCTCTGTAATATGAATGATCTCAGCTGTCACAAACTCTTGTCAGATATGAACGTCATAAAGGCTGATCAAAGATGACTTGACTGAATAATTTTATCTAATTAAGACTAATCAAGCTGGACATAAGTGAATAATTTCTCCAATTATATTAATAATGTTTGATTGTGTCAATACATTTTGTTTTCATTTGGCAACATTGAAATTGTCCTCTAGGTGAGAAATCTCATGCCCTTTTAGGCCTTGTTTTCGTTTCTTTCTTAATCAGCCAATATTCATAGATAGCAGTGACTTACCTATAAAAGAAACAACATGGAAGAAAATTGATACTTGTCAAAAATCTCCTTATGCTGATCAATATTTATCATAATTAACCCACTTTTGTTTGCTGCTTTGATGAAACTAAATGTATTTAATTGAATTTTCAGTTTAGGAGGTTGATTGAGCTGTTCCTTGTAGTGAGTTGTTGTTGTTGTAGGTTTTAACACCATTTTTCATCACACGATAGGCTATACATGGTGACCAATATTAATGGTGGAGAAGAACCTGGGAAAACTCCAGGAAAGAACCACTGACCTATGAGAACTGCTGGTAAGGTTTCTCACATACCCACATTGACTGATTTGAGGCTCGAAACCCACACAGACAGGTGAGATGGCATTGTTCAGTAATGGAGAGCACTTTAGACCACTTGGCAAATCAGGACCCCCACCTTGTAGTGGGGACATGAATACAGTTTTTAATAGCTTTTAAAAAATATTTAGAATTGAATATTTGACAGTTATTTTGGATATGCTAACCAGAAAATGATCATTATATGCCGGACATAATGCACAGCAAAATACCATACTTTGATGTATGTTGTTATAACTTTCTGTCTATCCATCTGTTTCTGATTTTGTTGTTGTGCAATACATCAAGTTTTCCATTGTATACCATTACCAACTTTGTATGTAGCTTGCATTTGGGGCAAGGAAGAAATATATTGACTTTGGGCTTTTAGGGTAAAGGTCAGTGTCACTGTAATTGAGAGAAGACAATTGGAATTTCACACTTTAACTACATTTGAGACCTGGACACAAGTTTGTAAGTGGCATGTAATTAGATAAAGGAGAAGCTCATTTATTTTATGGTCAAAATATCAAGGTGAAGGTCAGTAGAGCTGAAAAATGGCTTATGTGCAAGAATTTCAGTTTTTGACCATCTACTGTTAACAGAGTTTGTGGATAATTTATGCTTTAGGTAAGAAAGAGGTCCGATGAGATGTATGTCAAAAGGTAAAAAGTCAAGGGTGCTATGACTAAAAGAAGAACAGTCATGGTTTGCATAATAACTTTAGTTTTTGATGATGTACCTTGACTCAAAAAAGTTTGTGATCAGTTTGTTCTTAAGGTATGTAAGAGGCCATTGGAGTTTTGTGCCATTGAATGTTCAGGTCAGTGTGACTAAAAGAAAATTGTCCGATGCAGGAAATAAACCCTTTTTAAAGAGTGTTTCTTAATGAATGTGATAGACTTGCACCTATCAGGAAAGAAACTTTAGATTTAAGAGTTTAAAGGTTGAACGTTGAAGTCATGATAAGATGCATAAGAAAATAATTGTTTTTGCACAGTAGGTTAGATTAAGACTACATACTTGAACTAATAATCAAGGTTATTGAACACTTCGGTCAATAATTTCTTCATTCGACAATACCCTACTAATGCCTGCATATATGAAAATTAATAATGAGATGGGCAGATAATGTATCATTCACAGCACTGTTGTTATTCTTCATTATACAGGTTTTCAGTTTTGTAAACCTTTGTTATTTTTGTTGTTGTAACCAATCGGTTAAGTGCTTACACAGATTTCAGCCAAACATTGTATATAAGCTTTATAGTTTCCATTTATAGGATTGTTTCTCATGAAATTGTGTCGTTGTTAGTACAGTACTCACTTGGTTTCAAATGGCATGATGTAATGTGATATGTATTATGTTTTATTATTTTGCCATTTGAACCATCCAGTACAGTATGTTTTCAGCATGATGTAATATATTATGTCATTTCAACCAAGACTGGAAAATATGTACCAGCATGATGTAATGTGATATGTGTTATATTTTGCCATTTGAACCAAGGCAGTACAGTATTTGCCAGCATGATGTAATGTGATATGCATTATATTATGCCATTTGAACCAAGGCAGTACAGTATATACCAGCATGACATAATGTGATAGGCATTAGATTATGCCATTTGAACCAAGGCAGTACAGAATGTGCCAGCATGATGTAATGTGATATGCATTATATTTTGCCATTTGAACTAAGGCAGTACAGTATGTGCCAGCATGATGTAATGTGATATGCATTATATTATGCCATTTGTACCAAGGCAGTACAGTATATACCAGCATGACATAATGTGATATGCATTATATTTTGCCATTTGAACCAAGGCAGTACAGAATGTGCCAGCATGATGTAATGTGATATGCATTATATTTTGCCATTTGAACTAAGGCAGTACAGTATATGCCAGCATGATGTAATGTGATAGGCATTATATTATGCCATTTGAACCAAGGCAGTACAATATGTACCACTCAACAGATACACCAGGTATTCAGGATTCTAAAGTAATACACACAAGCAGAAATCAGGAAAGATTAAATTGAATGCTGCTTGTAGCATGTTCAGTCAAGGAAGCTGAACATTTAAATGTGCAAATAAAATAATACAATCAAATTGCCATTGGGCTTGTTTACTTTAGAGAATTATGAAAAATTTAATTTCCATTTTCTTCATTCCATTAATTGCATTATGAATTTTCTTTTCAGTGATGAAGACATTGATGCACCTGATGTAACTTTACTAGAATTTCATACCATAACCCCTATAGAGAATAGAACATATCAACCTTCCTTGCTTGATTCACCTAAAGCTGCACAAGACAAAAAATGCAACCTTGCTTATAGACAAAAAGAGTTGGAGTACTGGAAAGTGAGTCTGGCTGATTTTTATTTAAAAAGAGATATAACAAGAGTATTTTGAAAAAATATACTTGTAAGTCAAAGCCAACAATATCCTTAAAGATTTTTTTTTATTTTATTGTGGCGCTGAAAGATTTAAATAGAATTTACCATGGTGACAAGTGTCTTAATTTTCATAACCTTCTAAGCATTGATGGTGACATGCATGTGTGATTGAGTGATTGAATTATTAAGGTAGCTTTAAAGAAATTCCGTCACATCACTATGATGTATGCAGTGTGGGTGTTTATGTCTTGATCTTGGGCATCATGCTGCTGGCTCAGAGATAGCATAATGTCACACCCAGTCACATTATTCTGACACTATCCAAACCAGTCCTAACACTAACCTGTTAATGCTGAGTGCCTTGTGTGGCAGCTGTTATTATAATTTTCATAAATTATTGGTTTGACTCAGACAGGGTTTGAACCCATGACCTTCTGCATCCAAGGCAGACACTTTAACTGCTAGACCACCAGCAGTCCCTGATGACACCGTGATCTCTAAAATCTTCTATGCATTGAAGGGGACACCCATGATCTCCATAACCTTCTAAGCAGTGCTGCTGACATTATCTCATTGACCTTCTAAGCCATGCTGGTGACACCATGATCTCCATAACCTTCTAAGCCATGCTGGTGGGCGACACCATGATCTTCATAACCTTCTAAGCTGTACTGGTGACACCATGATCTCCATGACCTTCTAAGTCATGTTGGTGACTCTATGATATCCATAACCTTCTAAGCAGTGCTGGTGACTTCAAGATCTCCATAACCTTCTAAGCAGTGCTAGTGACTTTAAGATCTCTATGACTTTCTAAGCCATGCTGGAGACACCATGATAGCCATAACCTTCTAATAAGTACTGGTGACTTCAAGATCTCCATGATCTTCTAAGCAGTGCATGTGACCTCAAGATCTCCATGATCTTCTAATCAGTGCATGTGACTTCAAGATCTCCATAACCTTCTAAGCCATGCTGGTGACACCAAGATCTCCATAACCTTCTAAGCCATACTGGTGACACCATGATCTCCATAACCTTCTAAGCATTGCTGGTGACTCTATGATCTCCATAACCTTCTAAACAGTGCAGGTGACACCATGATATTCATAACCATCTAAGCAGTGCTGGTGACTCCATGATCTCCATAACTTTCAAAGCCAAACTGGTGACACCAAGATCTCCATAACCATCCAAGCCATGCTGATGACCAGGATCTCCATATCTAATAAGCAGTGCTGGTGACTCCATGATCTCCATAACCTTCTAAGCATTGCTGGTGACTCCATCATCTCCATAACCTTCTATGCAGTGCAGGTGACACCATGATCTCCATCCATAACTTTGTCAGCCATGCTGGTGAGACCATGATCTCCATAACCTTCTAAGCCATGCTGGTGACTTCAAGATCTCCATAACCTTCTAAGCAGTGCTGGTGACACCATGATCTCCATAACCTTCTAACTGGTGCTGGTGACACCTTGATCTCCATGACCTTCTAAGTAGTGCTGGTGACTCCATGATCTCCATAACCTTCTAAGCAGTGCTGGTGACACTACGATCTTCTTAACCATCTAAGCAGTGCAGGTGAATCCATCATCTCCATAAGCTTCTAAGCCATACTGGTGACACCATGATCTCCACAACCTTCTAAGCCATGCTAGTGACTTTAGGATCTCCATAACCTTCTAAGCAGTGCTGGTGACTTCAAGATCTCCATAACCTTCTAAGCAGTGCTGATGACTTCAGGATCTCCGTAACCTTCTAAGCAGTGCTGATGACTTCAGGATCTCCATAACCTTCTAAGCAGTGCTGATGACTTCAGGATCTCCATAACCTTCCAAGCAGTGCTGATGACTTCAGGATCTCCATAATCTTCTAAGCAGTGCTGATGACTTCAGGATCTCCATAACCTTCTAAGCAGTGCTAGTGACTTTAAGATCTCCATGACATTCTAAGCAGTGCTGATGACTTCATGATCTCCATAACCTTCTAAGCAGTGCTAGTGACTTTAAGATCTCCATGACCTTCTAAGTAGTGCTGGTGACTCCATGATCTCCATAACCTTCTAAGCAGTGCTGGTGACACTATGATCTTCTTAACCATCTAAGCAGTGCATTTGAATCCATCATCTCCATAAGCTTCTAAGCCATACTGGTGACACCATGATCTCCACAACCTTCTAAGCCATGCTAGTGACTTTAGGATCTCCATAACCTTCTAAGCAGTGCTGGTGACTTCAAGATCTCCATAACCTTCTAAGCAGTGCTGATGACTTCAGGATCTCCATAACCTTCTAAGCAGTGCTGATGACTTCAGGATCTCCATAACCTTCTAAGCAGTGCTGATGACTTCAGGATCTCCATAACCTTCCAAACAGTGCTGATGACTTCAGGATCTCCATAACCTTCTAAGCAGTGCTGATGACTTCAGGATCTCCATAACCTTCTAAGCAGTGCTAGTGACTTTAAGATCTCCATGACCTTCTAAGCAGTGCTGATGACTTCATGATCTCCATGACCTTCTAAGCAGTGCTGATGACTTCAGGATCTCCATAACCTTCTAAGCAGTGCTGATGACTTCAGGATCTCCATAACCTTCTAAGCAGTGCTCGTGACTTCAAGATCTCCATGACCTTCTAAGCAGTGCTGATTACTTCATGATCTCCATGACCTTTTAAGTCGTGCAATGATCTTCATAACCTTCAACATTTCTTTCCATAGTCTATAATTAGACGCAAGATTAGAGCACAGTGAGAGACCTCTCAATCATCTATAAGTGGGATCTACAATGGAGAATAATAATTTGGTTATCCACTGTTTGGATGTCCAACTATAATTTCTCTCTCTCTCTCTCTCTCTCTCTCTCTCTCTCTCTCTCTCTCTCTCTCTCTCTCATTGCATTATCATGATGTGACCAAATAATCACTTTTATTTAGCAAATAATTGCTAATTGTGAAGTTTTTGGCACTGATACTTGTTGTGAAATAATGTTACGCCTGATAAAATATACATGAATAGTATTTTGTATATATGTCTGTTATCTCTCAAACACACTTAATCAGATATGACCTTACATCATCATAATTATCATTACCATGCAACATTAACTACATTTTTCTTACACTATATTATTGTTAAATGTAATCTATATTTTCAGAATATTGTACCTGAAATCACCAGGCTGAACATAGCCAGTAGATGTAATGGAATAAATGTTGCTAGACCCTCACCTAACCATAGATATGTTGCATTTGGAACTTTTCATGGTAAGAAATACATATATATTTGCTTGCAAAAACAGTTGATAATTTGGTCTGATCAATCAACCATGGTCTGAATCAGCCATGGTTGGCCAGAATTAATTTTTGGTTAATCTTGATTTGATTTGTAAGCAAGTACATCCAAAAGGATAAATGTCTTTAGCTACAAAATATTACAATTCAGACATGTAGATTTGTTGCCTAAAGTGCTTGTTACTATTATTCATTCAATTTTTCAAATTACAAAAATGACCTTTTGTCACAGTATAGATGATTGGTGTACAGATTAAAAATATCATTTTTCCCAAATATTTTGCCCAGAAAATTAGCATTTCTATTGTATTCTGATAAATTTGTTCCCTGGCTAGTTTGAACCCACGTATCCAAGGCAGATAAATTAAATGTTATATAATAGTCTCTTATGATGCAAAACAGCTTGATTTATGTGGTTAAGGATGGTAAGGAGAAGTTGACTCAATAAGTTCATTTAAATCACCATTATTTTACTCCACCAATATAAATTATAGTATTTTTCATTTTTTCATTTTTACCCCAAATAATATTTAAGTAAAATTAATGTCTCTTAATTAGTCACTTTTTCTTAAGCTAAGGCACAACAATTAAATTAAGAATTTAGGTACTTTTGCCATGTTTGGTGACAATTTCAAGTGAATATTTTTAAGTTCATAAATTGGTATATTTTTATCAGGTGTGGGAAGGGGTATTATATATATATATATATATATATATATATATATATATATATATATAAGGGGGCATTTAGTGCATTGCAAATAGCAAATCCTTTTATTAAATGGAGTCACAAAACATAAAATTAAGAACAAAATATATCTAACTGATATAAATATGACTTCAACAATAAAATGGAGACATGACTACAGTTTAATAATTTTTCAGGAGATATTTTTGTATTTGATGTGTGGTTGGTCCCTTGGAGACCCATTAAAGCCCTGGCGAATGAGGCAAGAGGTGATGATCCCATTGATGATCTTTCCTGGAGTCTGGACAGCAATCGTATCATCACTGTTTGTAAATCGGTAGGATATTGGGAATGGGGGTTAGTTTTCTTGAAACAGAAGGACATGTATTTCCATCATGGTTGGAGTCAATGGTTAACACTTTTGAAAATGTTTCAGAACTTCATAAAGTATACATCTTGTCAGTATTTGCAGCAGTATATTTGATTGTAATGCAAGCACATCTTTTTTAATTGAGTTTGTGATATAAGCCAGTATACTAATTAAAGGTGAGCTGTTGTACTACTTATGGTGTTGATGTCAGTGTCTGTACAGGTAGAAGTATATACATAAACCATTTCTTCCTGTGTCCCAATCAAAAGTTTGGAGAGACTCATTGTAATATGACATCGTTCTGACTTGTATCTATAATTATATAATGAGAAAAGAAAATTCTTATGCAATATTAATAAGTGTAAAAATTTTCCTGAGAAAGAAAATGATAAAAAAATAAGACTTTGAGAAATCTTAATTGATTACAACTGCTGTAAAATGATTGACAGGCATTATGTTGCTTAAAATGTAATTGATCTCAGTAATAATAGCATACTGAAAAATTCCCTCACCACCATGTATGTCAGTGATCTCCAGCTTCTTTGAAGAAATTTAAATTCAGATTATTTGGGGTGGTGGGGGCGGGAGTGATAATTAGTAACTTGGTAAGTTTTCCCCATGTCTTTGTTGTAATGATCACCATGTTTGATAGACATCAACTAGCAGTATTAAAATAAAATGTACACCAAACCTATACATGAATAAGTGATTGTTTGATTGCTTGAAATTTGTTATGTTAAAATAACTTTAGAATTTGTTATACAGTTAAATACTCCATCTGTTTTGAAGCAGTTCTCCTTATTGGATGTATTAGAGTTTTGAAAGTAATATACTGTAACTTGCGTCATATCATAGCTAGATGGCAAGACTTAAGAATATTTCTTTAATCCTTTTCCATTGCAATAATTGCTAATTAGCAAGTTACAAATATACTGAATTTTATGAATTGGTATAAATGTTAGGATTCTATATTATAATAATTTACCCTAAACCTGTTATCTTCTCCATTACTGTATGTACCAGGGATCTGTTCAAATGTGGAGCATGTCTGGAGGATCCGCCATAACAACGGATGCCAAAAGATTGGATCTTGCCCAGGATAAATACGGGGCTTCGGCAACTCAGTTCCTTCAACTTTTGGATCTAGACTCACAAAAGGGGGATTTTACCTTTCAGCAAGGTATACTTTTTTATTGACCATTGAATTGTCAGTAGATATTGGAACCATATAAACCCTCTCTGTATATTCATGTGTTCAGTTACAGCATTTCTTCCATAACAAGACTAGTGGACAGCCTTATTAATGTTATTTATAAAATGGGGTTAGGGCACATTTACCTTATTATCAGAGAAAACTAAGTTATTAAATATATGCCACATATTTGTAAAAATGAGGAATGATTGGGGTAATATTCATGCATGCATTTATGTTTGTTTAAATACTGTATATATTTGATATATTAGTTTTTTTTTTTATATATTTTGTGGTTTGGATTTAACATCTTTTTTTTTACAGTTATTCTAAACTTTTCTGATGTAATTGGAGGGATATTTTAAACATGCACTATAGTATTAGAATTTGTCTTTGCCTGTTCTAATTGATAATTGCTAGAGGTTAATAATCACTGAGATTCTGGAAATGGATTGGACAGATGGTGTTAAATTTTCACTTCATTATTTAACCTGCATTAACAAAGTGGCGAGGATAATGAAAATAATTAATATATGTACTGGTGTTGAATAGATAAATCTTACCCAATGGTCAAAACTTGTGGATATGTATGAGGCTTTGATTTACTTTTGTATTTGTAAAGTCATTTATTCGTTGAATACATTCCCAAATCACATTAACAGTAGGGGATATAAACCTGCAATCTTTTGAGTCTAGCTCTGCTAATAGACAAAAACTAGTCCTTTCCATTTATATCACAAAGGTCAAAGGTCAGAAACTCTTGCCTATTACTTCTTACTTGCCTTGGCAGGTTTCACCAGTTTTTAAGCTTTACTTCCAGACACAACATCAAACGGAATAAACCTTACCATTTTTTATGTTTGAAATTCAAGGCACCCTGTCATAATTTTGCATTCATTTATATTGATATTGACTGTAAACAGGTGCTAGTACAAAATGTTTGGAATAATGAGGATACTTTTTTAAACACATTACTTTTTCAAACTTGGTTATTTTTGTTACAACTTGCTATCATTGATGTATGATGACCTTCAAGTGTTTATGCATACTGTCTTTAGTTTGTGTACTGTGTTTATAATGAGTAATATTTAGCAAATTATTTAATAAATTAATAACAAACTGATGTGTTTATTTGTGTATTGTTTCTTTTATTACACCTATGCAAAAGTATATCTTCTAAATGCAGAAAATGCAAGAAATACAAAGCAAAAGAAGATGTGGTTTTCCAGGTGTGTGCCAATTTTACTTATTCTTCCCCTTGCAGCACATGCAAAGTTTGATCCTAGGATGCAAAAATTATCAAGGTTTAAGGAAAAGACCAGTATGGATGCATTAAGTATACTTCTAATTAAAGAGTCAGTTGTGAAACTTGCATTATCATTACCTCAGAGCATGGTTTATATTAAAATGATAGAAAGCAGGATCAAGAATATTTACACATTGAGTGTAAAGTTGCTTCTGAGCAGGAGTTTTTGTCTGATTCAACCATGGATAGGATGGAGTTTCATTTTAAAGCTGCCATCAAGGAGATATGTCAGGTGTTGCTGGCTTTAGAATGCCCTCAGTCACCTAATATTATTCATGAATATAAAATCAAAGTGCCAATCGACAGTGCCAAGAGTTGCCTTTCTGTCTGCTCCCCCAGTCAACAAAACTCAAGGAGATTAATGATCAGCTGTTACTTTCTTGCCATCAGATCAGAATAAGATATTTTTCAGCATTAGATATGATCACTCATCAACAAATGGACAGTTGGGATTGTACAAAAACTAAAAACCCAGGGTCCTTTCCACAACTGTTCCTTTTTTGATAAGGCAAATGGCCAGCTTAAGTCATTCATAGACTTGAGTGGCATCAACAAATTCATTCTTTCATTGAAGTTCAAGATGGAGATGGCGAGGTCTGTCAAGCTCACCATCTGAATGGAAGGGCTATTGAGTCCTTCCCTTTGATCTAAATATCAACCCCTGGGTTTTAACCAAAATAGATAGATTATATCATCACACTGTTTTGATCTACAGCAACAGTGGCTTATTTTAACAATTTTCTCCAAAGACATATGGTTGGTTCAATTCTTGTCAAAGGCAGAAATGTTCTCTCCCTTTTGGAACCTGTTTTCTAGTGAACTGGAGAAAATGCGATTTTCACCCATTCTAGTGCATTGTCCACCAGGGAATGGAGTTTCTACAAAATTTCAGTCTTGTCTCTCTACCTCATGTGGGCTTCCTCTGGACAATCCAGTGCAGAGTCTGTTTAAAAAAGGACATGGTTTTCATCGAGAGAGTTCATGCAACTCCTTGCCTTACTCTATGTAGCAGCAGATCTAAACCTGCTTGGCCGCCATCACAAATGACTTTGCTGGCTTAATGGTGCTCCATTTTAGTTCCACTTGACTAAAGAGTCCATATCATAAATGATGTATGATTATTCCTGTGTCAGTGGTTCAACCATAATTGGAAATTACAATATGTCCAGATTCCAGCACACATGGTTGGGGAGCCCATTTGCTATTGTGCTTTGATATGGGCAAATGGAACCAGGGGAATGGTCTTTTCATATCAGCCTTCCTGAAATTTAAGCTATTATAACATCTTTCAGCTCTGGAAGAACCAACTCTGCTGGACGTAAGTCCTGATTATGTTGGACAACACAATAGAGGTGACTTAAGTCCTTAAATGGACTCACCAGATCACCTGACCTATCCAGGCTGCAGTTTTTGTTGCTGTTGTTACCAACTTCAGACAGACACATCCATGGAAGACCAAGTGTTCTGGCTGAGATTATGTCCAGATGAGTAGGTTATTCATATGCACTGGACCATTCATCCATCCATTTTTCATTGGATTTATGTACTTTGTGGGTGTTCAATGATTGACTTGTTTGTGACAAGGTTGAATGACAAGCTGGCCACTCAAAGATCCTAGCTTAGTATACACTAGCAATGCAGTTGTAAAACTCTTAACTCAGGATTCACTGCCTTGCATTTAAAAGAGGCATTTGTGGTGTGTATGAAAAGAAACTAATATATTTAGAAATTTACATGTGAACCCTCTCAGTAATTGGTGGACACCATGAATTAACTTACGTTTATATACACTCACACACACATATATATATGCATTCTGTTTTGTGGATTTGTAATTTAATATAGAAAAGCTCATAAAATCTTGAGTGATGATAAATGTCAAGGCTTGAAAAAAGATTTCAGTATCCATTTGTACATCGCAGGCATGCATAATTCCACTGCAGCTATAATTAAGATTGACATGACATGTTTTGGCGTTCTGAAAAACTGGTATTACAATATGAAGCTCTGGGCAATTAAGAATTAGGTTCTGAAATATAAAAAAAAAACAATTAAACTAATGACATCAAACCAAACTTATTTTTGAAAGGGATACATTCCCTCCCTTTGTTGAAATAAATACCAATGACATCAAACCAATTTTTTTTAATAGGGATACATTCCCCCCACCCTTCCTTGTTGAAATATAAAATCAATGACATCAAACCAAGTGTTTTTTGAAAGCGCCCTTGGTTGAAATATAAAAAACAATGAAATCAAACCAAGCTTTTTTTTTGAAAGGGATACATTCCCTCCCTACTGTTGGATTGATCTGTGATTCTCATTTTTAATGCATCTGTATTTCAGGTCCACTTGCAGAAAACAGTGTTTCAGAAAGCAGTGCAATTCCTAAACAAGCTGCATTATTCCCCAGGTTCACACTTTTTGGAACTCAGGTATTATTACAAATTGCTTTTCTTTTTTCCTTTTTTTCTGTTTTGTATTTTCCTTACCATAACGATACGCAAATGCAATAAACGAATTCTGAAATACAAAGAGTTGCCTCCCCTCAATTATTTTCTTGGCCTTTTATATGTGGAATTCCAAGGCTATTAACAACAACATCAACCCTAAGTTTGCATTGACATGCAAGGCAGAATGTTACAATGCTACCAAAATTTACATAAGTGCTTGTATTTTCAGATCGGTCTCTTTATTTTTCATCTCAGAATAGCCTGATAGTTGGCATGAATAATGGAGACCTGTTGAAGTGTAACCTTGAATACCCTAACAGTAATAATAAAACACCCCAGGAAGATGGGGATAAGAAGAGCCTGCAAGAGGATGCTGCCAGGATCAATAAACTATCATCGGCAGCCGTAAGTTGTATTATAACCATTGTAAGGTGTCCATGTGTTGTGTGTGTGTATATATATATATATATATATATATATATATATATATATATATATATATATATATATATATATATATAAGTGTCATTAAGATGATAACTTTAAAAAGAGGACCACTTTAGGTCTCGTGAATCAACCTTTGGAACCCAAAATATTACCATGCATACATCACCATTCACCACAATTACCACCCACCCATTAAATTAGCTTACCCGGTATCACATATTCTGTATTTCAACTGTCTCAAAATACATTGATTGGGATTAAACATGTAGATCATTGAAAACTTTGAGGCTAGGATGATTTGGAGTAAGCTACTTATACGGCAATTCTTTCTTACTTTTTTAAAATATTTTTGGGATGTTGGTAGTTTTGTGTGGAGTATGGCCATCTTGTTAGATCTTGCACACATTTAAAAATGACAATGGTATGTACAGCACACAACCATGTAAAAACTAAGAAACTTTATACTTAGTCGTTCCATGTGAGAAGCAAATAGTTTTTTAATAAATAGGCAGGTTAATTAATTTATTTATAAATTCAGGTGAGAAACATATTTGTAGACCACCTCATTGTTTGGTGTTTAGACCATATGATTGAATATTGGTTGTATTGAAGACAAACACTAAGACTTAATGGATTTATTGTTCATGGTTCAGTATAAATAGATAACCATTATTAACTTTTTAAGAAATTGATGTCTGTCAAATATATGCAACAGTTTATATTTTTCCTTAAATAATGCTACTTATCTTGTGAAATTTATTCAACGAAACTTATTTATTTTGATATCATGGCTTGGCAGTATTTCATGCATTTGGTGAAATGTTGCAAAAAGTTCTGTAGCCATGCCACACTTTTGTTATATTAATATTTATTATAACAGTATGTGTTGTCATGGATTTTCAATTTATTACTGTCATCCGACCAAATATTATCAACATTCATTTTGATTTGATTTTTGTTGATCCCACAAACTTTGGTCTGGAGTTTCAAGGGAAGATGGACTTCATGTTTAAACTCAAGAGAGAACAAACACTAAAATAGATTTCTTTGTACAATGAGAACATTTTGCAAAATGGGTGACATTGTGATGTACAGTTTGGGTCTAGACAAATCAGGTGATCCTTAACAGGTTCTAAAAAATGTGAATATTTATAAATTAAACATACAATTGTCCCAAAATATAATGGCCAGCTTTTATTGTACTTACAAAAAATGCATAATTTTCTATAAAAAAAGTTATGCTCTGAAGATCTGAATCTATGCAGTTTGCAAATGGATCCAAGTTATAATCATTATTATGAAGTAGTTGTCTGTAAGATTAATTTTTATAAAATAGACATATGTAGTATTTTAATCAAGCTAATAATATTTGGTAAGTATTGTATAAGAAACATACTGTACTAGAACAATTGGATTCCAGAATGGCGAGTCATTGGACCAAACTGAGGTCAAGACCTCAATCCCAGATCCTGCATTACAAACTGAGGCAGGCACCTCAGAGCAAACAGGTAATTTAAGTTCAGACCAAATTGGGACTGACCTAGACCTAGACCAACAAAGTTCAAGACTCAGTCCTCAGCAGGGTTCAAGGCTTAGTGCTCAACAAGGGTCAAGACTCAGTCCTCAGCAGGGTTCAAGGCTTAGTGCTCAACAAAGTTCAAGACTCAGTCCTCAGCAGGGTTCAAGGCTTAGTGCTCAACAAGAGTCAAGACTCAATCTACAGCAAAAGTCAGGAAAGAGACTTCCAAAGACTGTTAGGTTTATGGATAAACCAGAGGTCAGAATTCTAGGAAATGAAAATATTCAAATGATGAAGGTATTTGACATGCACAATGTGTTGGCTGCTGGTCTGTAAACAATGATTTGCTAACAGGATTGTCATTAATTTTGCTAATAAATTTTGAAATTGTCACAGCTTGGCATCAGATGGAATGTTTTCAATTTGTATTGGATTTCAGCTATACTACTGTTTAATATTTTGTGTGTGCTGAAATTGTTATATAGTGTTGCTTTTTAATTTTTGCCTGTATGTTTGTTTACTAATTGTGATTGTCTTTAAGTGAGAGCGCTTTCATCATGCTTGTATTTGTTAAAACATGAATACATTTCATTAATACAGTGCACAGAAATTATATAAAACCTCTGTAGCGTCTCTGAAGGAGATCTAAGATAAATCTAGAACTAATAGATTTTTTTTATATTTTGCAAGTGACCTTAGTAGATTCATTTTCCTAGCTAGTTTGATATAAGACTTTCTGAAATATTTCGCTTCATTTGGCAAGAAAATATGTATGTTCAGTTATTTAGTTTACCAGAGAAAGGCTACATTGTGGAATTTCCCATTCCAAAACTGACTTATATTGATTAACTGTCAACACCTAATCATTCTGAAGTTGTTCAGTTAGAAAGTCCAGTATTCTCAAAGTCACAAATAGTTAGGTACAATATTTCACACATTTTCCTAGGAGGTGAAATTATTGTTCTTATCATTAATTTGCTTTATGTAATGTATAGCGGTTAAAGTTAGTTCATAAATAAACTATTACATTGTTTTTAAATTTTGCCTGAATATGTATTTACGTATTTTGTGATAATCTCTTTATTTATTGATCAATAAGATTATTATCATTCAATATATTAAGTACGCATTTACTGGTAATACTACCATCAGCAGACATCACGGATCAGACATCGATCTAATGAACACAGTAGAACTTTGAATTATTACGTTGACCAGTATACTTCTAAGCAGTACATTTTTAGGATTTTGTTATTAATTTTTAATTCATTTACTTCCAATGCAGCATAAACTCAAGTCAGATAAAAAATATTAAAAATGATAAAATTATATACTAAATAATTAGCATCTTATGGAGCTAATTTCCTTTTATGTGAAATAGTTTTTGAGCAGCTTTAAAAACAAAATTTATTTTTATTATTGAAATAAAACACTTTGATTATTACTATACGAACTTGAACTAAAAATATAAAAACATGTATTGGCTCATGCATCATAATTTATGTAACTTTGTATTTGACATTTTTAAGAATAATTCAAATTATTTTTAGTAATAATATCATTTAAACAGAAACATTTTTTTGCCAAAGACTGCATGTTTATTGGAGGTTAGCAGGTGGTCATGTCACGTTATTTGGTAGGTGGAGCAATCTGTCATCTCGTGTAAGGTTGATTGCATTGAGCTGGTCCTGGGATTGCTTAAAATGGGGAATAACATCATCCAAATGGATGTGGATCAGAGTTGATTCTCAAATTCTTAAGACATGATTGTCAGAAAGTAATTGATGATGCATCTTCATGCACTGTGTTTTGAGGAGTAGATCGTACACATGATATTTTGTAATTATTCTTAATTAAATTCTCCGTAATACTTAATAGGATTCATAAACATAGAAAACTTACTTTTGCACAATTTATGAAAATCTTCACTTTGCCATGGCCATTGGTACATGATGTAATTGGGGTTTTAGGCTTCGTGATATGAGGTCATAACAGTAGCAAGATATGAATGTCTTGTTTGTAAATTGCTTTAAAATTTTTTGCTACTTGAAAAAGGATGTTGAGCCACTTGAACAACAATACCAACAAAAATAATTAATGGAGTCTGAAAGATAAGGAATTATATTCTGATAATATAAATAATGGTTGTTGTGTATCTTTTCCTCACTGGGGTCATTTTAAAATAGCATGTATTGTTTTAGTTCGTTTTGTTAACCATATTATACCCTTGTATGAATTCACATAAATCTTTCGGCAATATGCATGATATGAGGTTTTGCCATTATATCTGTATTGCATGAATATTGGTGCCACAATTTACAAGAAAACCATAGGCAATTTAATTGTTAATTTCCTTTATTAAAAGTGGTTCTGGATAAAATCAAATACATATTTAAGGATGAGATAGGGACATATTTTATCTATATAAATTTCATCAGGTTTCTAAAATTGACTCAAACACTATTGCCTTTTTTGTTACTAGCCAGCATATATAGTATATGTATATTTTTTAATTTTATTCAAACAGGCAGATGCTTCAAAAATCAACACTATTGGGATGGATATAGAAGCTGAACTGATGAAGTCACATCGGCATGCAATAGTTCATATTGCTTTCATTGATAAGCTTAAGGTCATGGTCACCGTTGATCAGCAAGGCTTCATCTTCCAATGGCAGTATGAACAGTAAGTAGACATAATTGGTGGCTGGGAAATTAATTTTTTTTAACAAAGTTTAAAACTTTTAAACTGATCATATGTTTGATCATTTATTTAGATTTTTGAATTAGTATAATTATATGAACATTGTAATGAAAGTTCTCAATACAAGAAAATCAATGTACTGAATGATTTTTTTTCTTGTATAGCTAGGAATTTTAACTGTATTGAACAGTTTGCCATAAGTTGTTAATATTAAGATTATAATATATAAATATTACAAACAAACATAGTATATACATATTACAAACATACATAGTATATACATAATACAAACATACATAGTATATACATATTACAAACATACATAGTATATACATATTACAAACATACATAGTATATACATATTACAAACATACATATTATATACATATTACAAACATACATAGTATATCCTCCAACAATTCTTAGCATGGTGATTGAATATACTTTTACTACAATACTACTAATAATAATAATAACAATTTAAGCAGTTTATTTTCCGAGGATAGAACTTATTTAGCTAAAAGTACTCTCAAATGAGACCTTTGAGTGCATACAACATTCTATACATGTATACAATATTTGCAAAAGAAAAAATGAAGATACAAATAAAGGTAATAACACATATTTTCAGTTTAGATACATGTGCATGACTAGAATATGTTTGTAGATTATAATTGTATATGTCAATAAAGGAGAAACTGCCTGAGTATTTGGTGAAAGATCTTATATACTTAAGAAGCAGGATACCCAGTACTGTAGATGTCAGCTTGCTGTAGTAATTGGTCTTGGTAGTATTACAAATATGTATTTGATATTGATCATAAAGAGTACACAGAGGCTGTCTTTGACAAGGATATCATCCAGATTATTGAATTATTAAAAATTAACTTATTTGTATCAAAATTTATTTGAAATTTTGTTGTTAATAACAACTAGTTTTAAGTTTCAAACTTATCAGCAGATGGTGTCATTGTAAAATTCTTGCTGCATACTTTAGAAATTTGATTTTATGATAAATATTATATTTTAGATTAGTTTATTATCAGCATATACTCCTAGGTGCTTATGTCATTCTGTATTAGAGATATATACTCATTATATATATATATATATATATATATATATATATATATATATATATATATATATATATATATATATATATATATTATATATTGTCAGTGTTTTGTTCTGATGTGTAGAATGTTGCATTATTGGCATACAATTCAGGTTTAGTGTATTCTCTATATAACAGCAGGTGATTTATTTATAAAAGAAATAGAATATGTCCTAGGATTGGGCCCTGAAGCACATCATACCTTATTCAACTTGATTGAACACTGTTTAGTTGTACTTGCTGGCTTCTGTCAAATAGTTAAGATTATATGCTGGAAATAGTTTTTGCACTGAAATCATAATAAACTGGCCTTCTAATTGGCTTGTTATCATCATCAGGGGGTGCTTTAATATGGAAGGTTTTAATTTAAACGATAACACTAGACATGGTCATGTGTATAGCAGTGCAAGACACTGCATTACACTATAGACACTGAAGCCAAAATGGAGAATTATATATATGTATATATACACTTTACTTACCATCAATGCTTGGCTGCATTAAACGTGACACAGAAACTGAACGTGATCATTAAAACCATAATTTTTTTATTTGATTGGCCAGCCAGGATTATTTGCAAACATTTCAAAATGTGTGGTTTGACCCGTAATTTTGAATTTGAAAATTTTAATACACATTTAGATTGAATAATTTTATGGAAATTTGCTTAATTTCAGCTTGTTTTTATAGACTAGTCATAATAGGTCTTTAATATGTAGTTATATTATCTTTTTATGTTGATGTATTGATTGACCTTTATCTTTGTAGGAGGTATCTTTCTACATTTGGATGGTATACCCCAGTAAGAAAATACAAGCTAGATATGTCAAAAATAATGTTCAGGCAGACAGTTGATGATATTCCTAATGTAAGTTCTCTACACTTACATATTCACATGGATGTGAATCTTATGTTACTAGCATTATCCATCTGTCTTTCCAACTTTTGCCCACCCATCCATTTGTCAGTTAACCTTTGCTTTTTTGACTAATACATAAAGATTTTTGCAATGTTGAAATGACCTACCTACCCCTTTTAAGACTGTTCCTACTACATTGAAAAAATGGCCTGTGGTGATGCGGACAAAATCGTGAAAATGAACTATATTAATTGATGCATTATATATTGGCCTTGCAAAGGGGGACTGGCCCTTGTTGAAAAGGTCTCTGTGATCAGTGTCCATTACACCTACATATAACTCAGCAATATATTGTATATCATTATCAGATCCCTGACTCCAGTGTCAGAATTATAACCAGGACAAATACAAGTTTAGTATAAATATCTTTATTTCCATGTCTTATGTTGTCTCACTTTTAAACTGTTCAAAGTATTTTTTTGACCCAGATACATATCGTATTATAGCCCTATTGTAAGGAAAAAGAAGTAGTAGTGGTAGTAGTGATTGTTGCCTCATTTCATAAATTTGCCTCAGGTCTGAAATACAGCAGTTTAACAAATGTCATGTTCCCACAGAATATTTTCTGGAGTTCCATATTTGCTTATTATAATCTTGAAACTTTTTAAACAGGACGCAATAACCAGACACTTCATTTATCCGTGTGAAAATATCAGGCAGCCACTAATTTCTAATGCTAATAGTACTTACTGATAATCATTCAGTGATTTTTGCTTGTCATCTAGTCAATTATTGTCAAGTTAGTAGACTAGTTGCGTATATTTTGTATCAGCACAACTTCTGTCATTACCCCCCCCCCCTCCAATTTGGGCCCGCATTCCAAAGAAAGATACTGCCATACTGCGCATAAACGCTGAAAAGATGCATAAAAGATTCTCATTCAGTCACCTGTCATATTATGGCTTGGAGTAGGGTGGGATTATAAAAATGGGAGGCTTAAATATATCTCTAGTTTCATTATATAAACTTTAGATTCATTTATGTATAGAGTTGTACTCTAATCATTGTTGTTTTATTCTATGTAACCTACTTTTTATCATATCAGGTTGTGTTTACTGACAAACCCAATCCAGTGGCAGAGAAAGCACTAACAGCACAGGATATAGCATCTCAGAGGAATAAAGGTAATGACAGGTGGAAACTTTTGATAAATGTCACTTTGCTGCAAGAACGTTTGTTTTAAAATTGTAAGACCTAGAAAACAATTTTTTTCTGTGGAAAGAATAAGGTTTCCTTTCCTAAATCTGAAAGATAATTAGCAGATTCTGAAATTTTACTTTTTTTTCTGCAAAGCCACAAAAATGTACTCCAATAATGCCATTTGTCCAGAATGGATGACACTAAGATGATGAACTTGAAAATCTTGTTAGAGTTATTCCTCTTGATTGAATGGTTTTTTTACCAACATAATGTTTTCACTAAGATATTTTTTTCTATACATAGTTACTCCTAAACGAAAATTATGCTGATGTGACCTCTTAAAGTATGAAAGGTCATTAAGCTGAATGGATAGCCATATTAACTGTTTTTTCTTCCATACAGTGTATAGTTTTTCTATATTGAATAGAAGCAGAACATCCAGCCTTGGTGACTCTTTGAACATTTTTGTAAGGCTACATCATCCGAAAGAATTGTGATATTGGCATAAGGTTTTTATTTCAATACTATTGCATTATATAGCTGGATTTCATAAAATGGTATCATTATGCATATATCACTAATTTTGTTATCACTACTGTTGTTGCCTGAATGGTGAGACTGACAGTACTTCTTGATGTATGTAATTGGTTCCAAATAAAATGGTGAGACTAACAGTACGTCTTGATGTATGTAATTGGTTCCAAATAAAATGGTGAGACTAACAGTACGTCTTGATGCATTGTAATTGGTTCCAAATAAAATGGTGAGACTGACAGTATGTCTTGATGCATTGTAATTGGTTCCAAATAAAATGGTGAGACTGACAGTATGTCTTGATGCATGTAATTGGTTCCAAATAAAATGGTGCAGACTATGAGATCTTTTGTGATGGAGTTTGAGAGCCAGACTTGATTGAACTTGGTGTCAAGTCAAAGGTCATTGCTTGGTTTTTGCAATTTTCTACATTAATATGTACAAATGAATTCGTCTTGACCATACTTTGTAATAAGTTGTTTTCTGATAGTCAGCTCTCATACATTTATTTTAATATCAAAGATCTTAGCACAGTTTTGTGTACTGGCTTGTCAGCAAACTAGTATGAATGAATTTGTTATCAAATCTAGTTTGCAAATACATTTGACAAATACAAAGAATGATGATAGATTTTTACTATTTCTTACATAGTTATGGCCCAAGGTTAATTTTGAATCACCGTTCATATGGTTTGGGAACCTGAGCAAATTTTACTCTTTTGTTTGAGTCCTGTTTTCAATTTGCAATGAAGCTTGAGTGTAACAATATCTTGGATGAGTTTGAAGATGACCTGTTGTGAATCTACATTTACAGAATTATGGCCCCTGAAATACCTAACATGGACTTTCCAGTATTCATATTTACATACTGATCATAATGCAACTGGCGATGTATGTTTATCTTGATAAGATCTCATGTGACTTTTAAGTCTACTTTAGACTTAATTCCCTTGAAAAAGTTAGGCATCAAACTGGCTTCTGGATACAGCATTTACAGTATTTTAATTGGATCGCAACCTCATTTGCTTTTTAAATTATCATCAGCAAAGTCTAAATGTGAACAGAGTTATGGACTTTGATCAACTTAGAATGGCCATGAATCCTAATCTATCATCAACATATTTTTATTTAAAATTTCCACTGAATTTACAGCTTTAACTCGGCAGGATGTTAGTCTGAAATGAATTTAATGATCTGATTTTGACCATATTTTACATGTTGATTGACTTAGAATTTTTGAATGGTGTGTGAAAACTATCATTCATGTGTTTGTGTTTTCAGTCAAATTAATGTTGATGCTTTTTATTTAGCATGATATTAAGTAGATGAGTAATTGCCTATGATTGACTCAATACTACGACAGAGTGTTCATTCTTCAAGCCATATAGTGGGAGGTGGTTATGAACAACGACCGTGTTAGTGTAGTGGCAGTTTGTTTTATCAGAAATGTGTTTAGTGCAACAGAAAGTGATGTTACCTAATAATGAAGTAATCAGTAAACCAGATAAAACAAAATAGGGCGGAGCTCATAAGTTTATTTACACCGCATTTTCAGTTTTGTATAACATAATATTTTATATATAAAAAAAAACTTTTATTCAGAAGAAATCTTTAAAATTTTGATTCATCGTTTCAGTGCAGAGGGTGATAGAGAACATGCAGCTTAGTGACCCCTGGCATGTGACGGAGCTGGAGGATCTAACTGTGAGTATAATTAGATAAAAGATTTGACATAAGTGCTCATTTTGTTTTAAATTTTTAATAATGTATATCTTTTGCAAGCCTAAGAAAATAAAAGAATAATATCCATTCTACAAGTTTTTTAAAATTTATTTTAAAAACTAAAGAAAATGTAAGTTTTTGCTTCTAGAGCTTGAACAAATTGTGTTCCTAAAAAAATGCATTTCAAGTGCATCTCAGAAATGCATTTTGCTTGCAGTTGCATTTTAATTAAAATCGTAATATTTATTGTCTCAGGTTTTACCATAGTTGTGTTTTAAGTAAAATCTCAGAATTTATTGGTCATTATCTTATCACACTATAGTTGCATGCTTTATCATCAACAGTCATCTCTAGTGTATACATTTTAAATGTATTTACAGACTTTTCTAAAATAATATGAGAAAATTACTAGCAATTTTACAACAGTTAACATACACTTAGCAAATTCATGTACTATAAGATCCTTGCATAATGGGGGTGGAAGCAAGCTGTGAATTTCTTTTCAGCTTATATGTTTTATTTTCTCAAGATAATTAATATTTTTTTTAAAAGCTCGGATCATGAATTATGGTGCTATGTATTGCTATAAATCAGAGCAAGATATTTTCAAGCTTTTGACAGGTGGAAATGAAACAAAAAATATGTGTCAAACCCTGACCCTGTACATTGAATTGTTGGTCGCTAATTTAATTACAGTATACCAGTTTACATATTGCAGTATATTCTTAATTAACAGTACTCACTTTGTTTCACAAAATCAATTAATTGTTCAGTATCAGAAAGAAAGTGCCATTACTTGGTGAAAAGTCAATGACAATGGAGTAAATATACTTTTTTTAAATCAGAAATTCCCAAAGTCATTTGCTAATCTCTTGAACAGCTATTATTTAACATGTGTATCTAGGAATGTACACATGCAAAAGAACAAGGAAGTCATTCATATCACACCAATTCTTACAGCCTTTTTTACTTGGAGTTTTGGTATGATTTTTGCAAAATAATGCCCAAAGTCAGTTTCTGTTAATGTGTGTATATGTCTCTGTATGTGTGCATGTGTTCATGTATGCCTGATAGAAGGAGAGTTTGATTGTAGTTGGCATTCATTCTTGTGCCCACTACCAGTTGTTTCATATCCAGGTTATTTGCAAGTGTCAAAATTTAAACTTAGTACCTATTACTGTGTTTTTTTACATAGTTCTGTTTGCAAGTACTCTGTCATGGTCAAAATGAACAGCAGCCTAACTGGAAAAAAAACATTAGTTTGATTCTGTTTGACTGTTATCTTCTAATTTAATTTTTCAAGGAATTTAAAGTAACACTCATATTCTGTTTTATGACAGGTGCTGTTCCTAGTGCCACATTGAGCTGTATGGATTTACTTACAACTTTGTTTATTGTTTATTGTTTACTCTTTTTGGTTTAGCATTCATTGCTTGTAGTTCATTATTCATCTTATTATGGTTATTGTTTTTTAGCAATAGCCTAAGTCAGTTACAGATTGCAATATCTCATGGTGATATATCAACATGTACCAAGGGACAATTTGAAAGTTTGCATTAACACTCCAGGAAAGCCATAATGATTTTGACCAGCAAGGAATTAGCACTTTATCCTTCCTGATCTGAATTTATTTTTATTTTGCATAAATAAATCTTGTGGTTTGTAATTGTAAAACTTGTAGTTAAAAGTATAGAACATTTGAAACATTCTTTAAAATTAACTGTCTAATTCTGAACCAGTAATTTCAGGTTACTCGGAAAAGCAAAGATGTGTAACTTTACTGTTAACTATGCGTGAAATTCCAAATATTTCATCCAAAAAACCCAATTACTATATCATTAAAGAAGTTTTGTGACTAAAAACTATGAGGAGATTCATGAATTTATCCAACATTTTAACCAGAAATGACATCTTTCATTTCACTAGTGCTAATTAACAAATTTTTGGAACAGTTATATATTTTTTAGATAACCTCTAATGCTCTGCAATATTTGGGACATCGGTTTTGCAATCCATTCACAATGGAAAAGAATCTCAAATGATGGAAATATTTTTTTTTTTTCAAAGCTGCATTAGTCCAAAGATTTCAGTTTAGCTGTAACTTCAGCAGTACAAATGGATGTTAATTTTGGTAACTAACATGAAATGACAACATCAAGATTAGCATGGAAGTATCAGAGGCTCATATTAGAGGAACTTTCTATACATCTTTCATGCTGTTTGCATATATACATGTTTCATATAACCAACTTTAAGAAAGTGAAAGCAGAGTATTTATCCAATGAGCTAAGCATAGATGAAGCAAAGTGATCACTTTTTTTTACAGTGTTGGCCTAATTGTTAAGGTTTTGTATTTGGCACTGCTTCTCTGACACTAATGTATGTTTAGTCTTAAAACTTAATCAGTGTATTCATTTTAAGGATGCTGTTTACCACAGACCAAAGTAGATCAAAGGGATCTACATTTCACCTGACAGCAATTATGTCAAGTTTTGCTTTTATCTCAGTATCTCTGACACAGTTGTATGTAGTCATGAAATTTGATGAATATTTATTATTTTGAAGTCACAGTGACCTACTTTTCTTGCCTCTAGATTTTTCACAGTGTTTGAATTGTGATAGTATTGCATACAAGGCATCACATACTTCAGACATTTTGTATGTACCGGTAGTTGTAAACTATCAAGACTGCAGCCATAAATACCCATATGTTATGATCTTTTAATAACAATTGCATTAATATAAACAAAATCAAGATACCTTGAATCATTAAAAAGGAAGTAGATGAATCACAGCTGATATTCAAGGATGGTAAAACACAGACAAATAAACCACTCATGGTAGATAGAGAAAAATAAAATTCTAGTTTGAATTTTTCAGACCTATTGATGGTGACTGAGAGTGTTTGTTCCATATTAACAAATTAACATTATATTGAGTGTTGGTCCATATACTATAGGATATTAACATTAAGAATATTGAATTTTGGACCATAGGGTTATAGTATAAACATTATAAAGCATGTTGGACAATGGTGAACTTTCAATAGCTTCCTTGCTTACTTCTGTAAGGGGATGCATTCTAGTGAAATGGGTACTTTAAAGTGTTTCTTGATCTTTTCCAGTTGATTAATTTTTTCTATATTTTATTTTTGCCACAGACTCAATATTTCACCCCAGAAGGTCCAGTATCAGAAACTGGAGCACTGTTTCACATAATTACTCGTTACACAGACACCAAACAGCTTGCCACATACATCACCCAGTTGTATAGACCAGTCAAGGTATGTCTACTTACACTGCAGTCCATTCTTGTTTATCTGAACATGAATTTTGGTACAGATTTTGTTAGAGCAGACTAAATTGTCATCAGATAATCTGACATTTTCATGACTTTTGGTATGTCCACCATTAAGTGCAACATGTCATGTTAAGATGTTGTCTGTCCAGCCTTACATCATTTTTTTCTTTCCTATTTTGTATTTTCATGATAACTCAATTACTCCATGGTCTATCATTACCAGACATTATAAGTAGCTTGCATTTGGAGCAGGGAAGAAATTTGTTGATTTTAGGCTCAAAAGGTCAAAAGTCAATGTCATTTTGACTGGCAGAAGGAACACTGTTAAACAATAGCTTGATCTGAATACCGGATTTCTCCTTTGAATACGTTCCCCAATCACATTACTTTAGGGATATTAGCCTGCTACCTCGCGAATCCAGCCCTACCAAAAGACGAAAATTCGTCTTTCCTGTCTATTTCATATAGACAAAGGGCAATAACTCTTGCCCATTACCTCCCCTTGCCGCCCGTTAGGTGTCGCTTCTTTAGTTTTTAAGCTTCGCTTGTACTGTGCAAACATTATTTTACAATATTTTCCAATTTGAGTGACTTTGTCACCTTTTCTAAACTTCGGACCAGGTTGCAACGTGGTCAAAGCACGCTTATGGCGGTACTAGCATGTAATACATGTAGCACTCAATAATTTCGCTTATTCCGTATGTAACGTTTACGATATTAGCGACTAATAACGTGCTGCATTGATAATATGTGCTTTATTTATCTTCTTTGACGTTTCAGTAGACTTCAAAAAAGTCTTTGAACGACCAATTTGTGACTTTAATGGCGGACTTCGTCTTGTAGTCACGAGTTCACGCAACACTTAATCATTTCGCTTCCTACGTTAGTTACGGTTATGGAATAGCGACTTAATAGCGTACTGAATTGTTAATTTGTGCTTTGTTTATCTTCTTTTCCGTTTCAGTAGACTTCATCTCTGAACGACCAGTTGCGACTATTAATGGCGGAATTTCGTGTTGTAGTCACGAGTTCACGAGACACTAAATCATTTTGCTTCCTCCGTTAGTTACGGTTATGGTAATAGCGACTTAATAGCGTGTTGAATTGCTAAATGTGCTTTGTTTATCATCTTTTTCATTTCAGTAGACGTCGTCTTGAACGACCTATTGCAACACGCTCACGGCGATAACTAGTGTGGTCATTAAGAGTTAACATGGCACGGAATAATTTGACTACTCCGTTTATAACGGTTATAGTATTATCGAATTAATAATATGCTGAATTTTTAATTTGTGCTTTGGCGGAATTCATGTTGAAGTCATGAGTTCACGCGACACTAAATCATTTCACTTCCTCCGTTAGTTACGGTTATGGTAATAGCGATTTAATAGCGTGCTGAATTGCTAATTGTGCTTTGTTTATCATCTTTTTCGTTTCAGTAGACTTCGTCTTGAACGAACCATCGCAACACGCTCACGGCGATAACTAGTGTTGTCATTAAGAGTTAACATGGCACGGAATAATTTGACTACTCCGTTAATAACGGTTATAGTATTATCGAATTAATAATATGCTGAATTTTTTTTAATTTGTGCTTTGTTCTCTTCTTTTGTCGTTTCAGTAAGCAAAGTCGACAACGAAGGCATGAATGGCAAAATGGGTGTTGGCAATGTGGAAATGGAGGAAATTATGTTGACATGGTTTAGGCTGCCCAGTGGGTGTAAATTTCACCGCAGATCCGTACATGGCTTTCGGGCCTGTAAGTCAGGAAGCATGGAGTCTATGCTGGATCAATTGGATCCATTTTATTATGCACTTTCGCCGGCCTTCCAGCTGTCAGTCCAGCCGACACCGTCAGTTCAGCCGGCACTTCAGCAGGCAAACCGGCATTAACCATCAATCAGGCACCGTCCGTTCAGCCCAAATGGCACCGGACGGCCAGCCGACCTTCCAGCTTGCATCAACAGGCACCGGCCGTTCAGCCCAAATGGCACCGGCCGGCCAGCCGACCTTCCAGCCTGCGTCGACAGGCACCGGCCGTCCATACGGCAACGACCGTTCAGCCCAAATGGCACCGGTCGTCCAGCCGACCTTCCAGCCGGCATCAACCGGCACCGGCCGTCCATCCGGCAACGACCGTTCAGCCAAATTGGCACCGGTCGTCCAGCCGACCTTCCAGCCGGTATCAACCGGCACCGGCCGTCCATCCGGCAACGACCGTTCAGCCCAAATGGCACCGGTCGTCCAGCCAACCTTCCAGCCGGCATGAACCTGCACCGGCCGTCCATCCGGCAGCGACCGTTCAGCCCAAATGGCATTGGTCGTCCAGCCGACTTTCCAGCCGGCATCAACCGGCACCGGCCGACCATCCGGCAACGACCGTTAAGCCCAAATGGCACCGGTCTTCCAGCCGGCATCAACCTGCACCGGCTGTACATCGGATTTACGGAGATTATAGTGAGGTACCCGTCAGTCAATCTACACTACTGGTTACATATCACTACCATGAGAGAAATGTTATAGATGAATCTCCCTCCAATCAGACCATTCGAGAGGCAGGTGCCGGTCATAGCCGGACCTTCTCCGACATTCCGGCCGACCATATACCAGACAAATCAGTCGGTATAGCCGGTGTACACCTCCCGTCACGTCAAATACGTGTCGGTGTGATTTTAAAACAAGGGAGAATTAGTGACATTATCAGAGATGACGGAATTGAGTTATCTATGCCACTTGGTATGCGCTATCCAGATATGGCAGCTTTACCAGAACAGGACTTTCAGGCCGACCATTCGTCAGTTCAATCAGCCGTTAGTGCCGGCCGTCCATATGTTCACGGCTTCTCCACAAGGGAGATTTAGTGAAAGTGTCAATTATGACAGAATTGCGTCATCTAGGTCACCTGGTATGCTGTACAGATAGGCAAGCTATACCAGAACCAACATTCCCTCTGAGCGAACGGTAGATGGGTGCACAGTGATGGTCGCACTACATAAGCATTATGTAATTATTATTACCTTCTAGCCGGCACCAACCGGCACCGGGCGTCCATCCGGCAATGACCGTTCAGCCATATGGCACCGGTCATCCAGCCGGCACTAACCGGCACCGGGCGTCGATCCGGCAATGACCGTTCAACCCAAATGGCACCGGTTGTCCAGCCAAGCTTCCAGCCGACACTTGCCGGCACTGACAGTCCATCCGGCTCCGGCCGTCCAGCCCAACAGGCAACGGTCGTCCAACCGTATGGAGATTTTAGTCATATACCAGTCCGTCCGACTGTACCGCTGTACCAGCACGGGGACTTTTATCATACCGCAATCCGCACAAATCGGATTGACGAAGATTCTAGTGATGTTTCCGTCTGTC
Source organism: Unio delphinus (assembly GCA_029339505.1). Taxonomy (NCBI): domain Eukaryota; kingdom Metazoa; phylum Mollusca; class Bivalvia; order Unionida; family Unionidae; genus Unio; species Unio delphinus. The sequence continues at coordinate 2,936,857 of JAQISU010000234.1, read as the reverse complement.
AATCCGTACTACCGGTTACATATCACTACCATGACTCTGATGTTGGCGATGAATCTCTCGATCCAACCCGACCATTCGAGCGGTCGGTGCCGGTCATAGCCGGCCCGTCGCAGGCGTTCAGGCCAAACATATACCAATCAATTCATTCGGCATTGCCGGCCGTCCATAGGCTATCAACTCATCCACAAGGGAGAGTGAATGCCTTTTTTAGAGATGACGGAATCGAATCATCTATGCCACCTGGTATGCATTACCCCGATATGGATGCTTTACCAGAGCAAGATTATGCACATAGTGAGTGCGATGAAGCACAGGCAAATCAGCTGTATGCAGATCCAACTATGGAACGGACTGAGTTCAGCTTCAAAGCCGCAGTGGAGGAAATTTTTAGGGTGTTAAGGCCCCTTCAGAATGCCCTCCACCTCCTGCTGCAATTACCGACTATAGGATTAGTGCGTCGGTCGATCTGGATGAAGGGGAAGAGATTCTATCCTTCCGCCTCCTTCCCCAGTCGACAAATTAAGGAAATTAATGACCGTCTGTCGACACGTACAGGGGATCCAGGAAATGCTAAGGCGTTCTTTTCTGAAAGCCAAGTACCAGCGTCGTTTTCAGGTCGATGGTACAAAACTCACTCCGATGCGTTCAATACTGAGGTCCTGGCTTGGGATAAAATAGGGCAACAGTCCATATGTCTGCGGCATTGTCTTATAAAGTGGACAAAACTATGTTCAATTCCACGTCCAGGCTGGTTCGAATGTAGTCGCTACGTCTTCACTGTTAGACCTAGCCTCCCTAGCCATTTTCAGGATCGCTGGAAAATCTGGCAATGAACATGCTTGGGATTCGACGGCCCGGTTAGCTAGGGTTCTTAACAGGGCAGTTCACCATTCCATGGCCAATGCGCTGACTGCTTCTGCCAACCTAGACCTGATACGTCGTGACGCATGTCTGAAGGGCACGTCGCTTAAACCCCATCATAAGCTGGCTAGATATGACCGACGCACATTTCACGTCCCTATCCCACGAGTAGCGGACATTCTCCGTTGTGCTTGTCGGGACTAGGCTTATCAGCTCCATGTCATACCTTTTGGCCTAAATTTAAGCACTTGGGCTAGTACCAAGGTTATGGGTTACGTCGTCACCCTGTTCCGCTCGACTTCATCTATTGCGTCGGCAGTATATTTGGATGACATCCTCCAGAAACATCTGTCAAGTTCTATTCTGCTCAAAAGCAGAAACGATCTTATATCACTTTAAGTCATATAGGCTTTCTCGTGAACTGGATAAAGTTCGATCTCTGTCCAGTCCGGATTTTGGTCCATCTGGGTGTGGAGTTTCTCCCGATCTGAATCTGGTAAGGCTTCCTCGAGTTTGCGATTATCCAGATAATTGCACTCGTAGAGTCCGTTTCCGACAGGATGCGCATTTTAGCGAGAGAGTTGCAGATCCTCGGATTATTCAATGCGGCAGCAGACTTGATCCCGATCAGCCGTCCTTTTATGCGCCCTTTACAAAGGACGTTGCTAGCGTAATTGCGCTCTTTTCAAGTCCCTTCGATCCCAGAAAACAGTCATGCTCACGCCAGAAATACAATCATTCTTGAGTCAATGGCACAACCCCTGTAGGCTGTCCACAGGGATTACTCTGGAGATACCCCAAGGGGATAACGGTATGTTCCGCCACTAATACCTACGGTTGGGGTGCCCACCTGTTGCCGAACTTCGATACTGTCAGCGGCACGTGGGTGCCAGGGGCGAGCCCTTTCCACATCAACCTTTCAGAAATAACGGTTGTCATCAATGCCTTTCATTTCGGGCAGGATCAACTCTTATTACAAACTGCCCTCATTATGTCAGACAACATTGTGGTGGTGCCTTGCCTCAAAACAAGGGGACACCAATCACCAGACCTGTGCAATCTGAACTGGCAATTTCTACATTGGTTCGACAATCTCCACCTCAATGTACAATTCAGACACATTCTTGGCAGACTCAATGTCTTGGCTGACACTCTATCTAGTCATTCACACAGAATGGTCACTCCATCAATCGGACTTTCTTCCAATTGACACACTTTGGAGACGTCCGATGATTGATCTTTTGCAACAAGATGGAATAGCAAGTTCTCCACCTTTCATCTCACAGGTTCCAGACCCAGAAGCTTGGGTCGTGGATGCTCGATCAATCACCTGGGAAGGGTTGTGGGCATTCTCCTACCCTCCCACGGTCTTGGTACTGGAATTAATCCAGAAGTTAAGGGGTCAGAATTGTCAGATGGTTCTGATTACCCCTCTCAGATGGAACAACTCCTGGGTCTCCGATCTACTCAATCTAGGCGATAGATCTACCCAGGAAGATTACAGTCAGCACAAATATTCACAAGCAACCGCGGCCAGGGGTGTTCCACCCCTGTCCGGACCGTCTTTATGTTCAAGCTTGGCTCTTGTCCAGACAGCCTTGCAAGACAAACAATTTAAATCTTTGATTGCGGAGAGAATCTCGAGAGCAAGAAGGCCCTCTACTCTGAAGGTTTACGAGGGCAAGTGGCATGTTTTCAGAGACTGGTACCATATCATTCACATTGTTCCTCTGAATGTCACAATCCCTCAACTGGCCAACTTTCTCTGGCTTTTCGAGGAGAAACATCTGGCTCCAGTTATTCTCAAATGTTACCGCTCAATGATATCAGACACATTCCGCCATTCTGGTACATGTGCTATCAGCCATGACAAAGATTTGTCAGATCTTTAGACATTTAAAAAAAAAAAAAAAAAAAAAAAAAATTTAATCGACTTATATCCCTCACCCTGTTTTCAAATGGAATCTGTCCTGGGTTTTAACATGACTCAATTCAGACAGTATTGAGTCTTTAACCCACGATTAGTTAAAGCTACTATCATACAAATTGGGTTTCTTGATAGCCTTAGCTTCAGCATGCAGGGTGAGCGAGTTACATGTCCTTTCAAGTGACCCGAACTCTTTCGTTTCGATCAGAGAGTTTGATGGTCCTCTTGACGCAGCCAGGCTTCGTAGTCCAAAATAGATTACCATACATTGCGATCAACGAGTCGTCATTAGCTCGCTTTCTTTATAGATAAGTCAGGATCAACAGCCATGTAAGATCCTGTTTGGGCACTCTAGCACCATTTCAATGCATAGAGGTGAGTCAGGTCACATACTAGCACCTCTTTCTTCTGGTGATAGCTGGGATATGAGATATCACCATTCAAGCCCTTGCTTCATGGCTGTAATGGGTTATATGCTCGGCGTACTCTGAGAATTCGCAAATCAGTCATCTTATAGAAGCTGTTGCAGAGTCAACCTTCTACAGTTTTATCTTCAAGTTTGTACTCGCAGAGGCAAACATTGATTCTAGTAGGTCCGGTGTTGGGCAGCCCAGACGCCCACCAGACCCATGTGCAACAATCAGCACAGCCTATTAGCTTCGCTGGATTCGCCAGATAAATTTTCGTAGGTAAGAAGATTTCAATAACTATCTTCTTAACTGCATAAAAGGGTCACATATCACGTGACCCTGGGCTGTGTTGCTGATTGAAAATTAGGAGACCGGGTTATCATTCACATGGGGAATCCAACCATCATTCCCTAGAGGATACCCGGGGTGGAGGTCGGATGCTCCGCATTCCCTCCTCCTATTACTTATTCTCCTAAAGTAATGTGATTGGGGAACGTATTCAAAGGAGAAAGCAAATTTTTTAGTAAATTATGTTTCTCCGAGAATACTTACCCAATCACATTACTAAGAAACCCTCCCAACCACCCCGCCATGCGAGCATCCTCGTGTTTTATATATCGCTCAGCTTAAAACTAAAGAAGCGACACCTAACGGGCGGCAAGGGGAGGTAATGGGCAAGAGTTATTGCCCTTTGTCTATATGAAATAGACAGGAAAGACGAATTTTCGTCTTTTGGTAGGGCTGGATTCGCGAGGTAGCAGGCTAATATCCCTAAAGTAATGTGATTGGGTAAGTATTCTCGGAGAAACATAATTTACTAAAAAATTTGCTATCTTGCCCAAACTTTGTACATGTCATGCAATTGAAATGAGAAAAGCTCCTAATGCTATTGGAGTCCAAATATCATGGGTATGTTTGTTATTATCTTCCTACATTGTCATCTATTCAGTCTTACAAAATATGATACCCTGTGTGATTACCCTAACATGATAGGTTTATCTGGAGTTCATGTTACAAGTACAATTCCAGTGACAGACAAAAAAGGCTGGATCAAAACTGATTAGAATAAGCACCTCGATAAAGACAAAGTTAATTGATCACTGCTGGTAAAATTTTTATTTTTGTCCTCGCTTTTAAGTTCCTACTTTCCATCCTTCTGTCTTTACATAAAATATTAAATATTATCGGATTTTGTTCAAATTTGGTATGCATCTTGATCATGATAAGACCTTGGCCTAGTATATTGTCAGCATTCCAAGCCATCATTTGGCAGTCTAGAGTTCATGGTTGTCAGAGCCACAAACTTTTGTTCTGCACATAACTCTCTTAATTATTGTTAGATTTGAATGAAATTTGTTATGCAACTTTATTTTCATGAGGCCTTGGTTGAGTTAGTGTCTGCATTCTATGTCATTGTTTCGCAGATTTATAGCCTCTGATTATTAGACCCATTGTGTTCCGTTTCCACATAAAAAATTCCATAATTGATTTTTGGACTTTTTGAGCAGAGTTATGGCCCCTGGAGATCAGCCTTGCAAACAAACAGTTCTTTATAGTGATTTCTTCAAATTTCTGTTTAATTCCAACTCTGATTTGGTATGTAACTTAAAAAGGATGACACCTTGATTTAATCTAAATTTTTCAACATTTGATCATCATCATTTAGCTGAATTTTGGTTGGCTCATGATTGTTTTATCCATGCACTCTTGTTTTCACAATAAATCTCTTATTTTTTAATAGATTTTAGGACATTTTTATTGGCAAACTGATATCAAATTCAGTGAAATATGATTATCAGCTTCAAGAGTCATAATTTGGTGGAAGTTATAGCCACCAAGTGTTTTCACCCACATTTTGTATGCAAAGACTTCATCAGCTTTTCAAGTTAACGTTATCTCCTTTTTCTCTATCATCTTTACCACCTAGCACTATCCTTTAAAAAATTACATTACCCTACTTCACATGATTTATAAAAAACTAGGAAAATTCTTGAATTTGAGGAATTCTCTTGAAATCTTGAATCTTGAGAATGACAACTCTGGCTTTGCACACTTCCCCGAATGTATCTGGGGAAGTACAAAAATGTTAATGGCGCTTTTAAAGTTCAGAATTGTTGTTATTTATATATTTTTCAAAATAATGAATATGTATATAAATTGAGATACAATAATCCATAGATCAAATGACACAGTAGTAGTGTCCTTTGCAGGAGTGACATTCCTTTGACACATGAGAAGTGTCCCTTTGCTGTAGTGTGCTGGTTGGTTAAATGTTAAATCATCAGCTTTTGTACATTTTTATGCCGGATGCAGTGATAAACAAAACTAATGAGGAAATTTGTTTTCCATAACTTACAAAATTTCCATATTTAATGTTCTTTAAACCTCCATGCAAATTCAGTCTGAAGATTAGCTGGGGCTATATGAACCATTGTCCAGTGAAAAGTTGGGGGACATCAATTCCTGGAATTTAATTGGTTTTTTTTTCTTCAGGTGAAATGTACAAGACTTGTACAAGTACTCAGTTCTCCAGCTGCTACTGAGTTGATGTTCCTGCTTCTGTTTCGGAAATATCCTCCAAAAGGTACATTTTTAACATTAAAACATCATTTGAAACAATAATAATGTACACCAAGAATAAGATGCATCCTCTAAGCAAAATGTGAATCTCTCATGTGTGGAAATGATTTATTTTGAGAAGGACAAGAGATAAGAAAAAAAAAGGAAACCTTTTTAAATTAAAAACATAATAGTTTCAGAAATTGTGTAAATGTACAATTACTTGTTGTGGGGAATATAGCATTGTCAAAAATAAATGGAAAATGTGTAAACTGATTTAAAGTTCATACTATTTTAATATCCATTTATTCAGATTAGGAAAATATTGACCCAGATTGAAATATTTACCTATTAGTCTTAGAGAGAAAGAGATGTTGCTGAATCTATGGAACAGCTTCATATATCGACATAGGCGGATGTCGAGATAAGTGGTTTTTTCGAGGGAGTTGGCTGAATAAAGATAAAAGTTAAAATTCGTCAGCAAAGGGTGACCCGTCGTCAGTAAATAGCATTTACTCTCCGAGAAAACAATGTAAATTTTTGACAACATGAAGACAGAATCAGTGTGAAATACATTTGCATATTGACAAATTACATTTTGGTTACATTTGTGTAGTAAAATCCAACTTAAAATATTGCATTGATCACATCCTGATAAGAAAAACATTACGATATTCAACGTTGGCATTAGCATATAGTTGGAGAGTTGTCATTTACATGATTCATATACATGTACTTAAATTGGCCTCGATTTTGGTCAGTCTGTTCCCATCTTATTGAGGCTAGCAAGGGGATGGGGCTATTCACAGGAAAGTGAAAAACTGTCAACAGTACATGTATTCTCCACAAATACTTTTGTATCCGATGTTATGACGAACATTAAAGTGACTGAACCAACCACTTGTTGCAGCGAAGTTCTCCACACTAAGTTTTTTCGATAATGCTCCATTGAACCATTTTGATGCTTCCTCCATGTCTTCAAATGTAACAGTCTTGCTTCTTCCTTTGGGGAGCACAGTTGCCTTCAACTTAGTCTTTCTTTATAGACTCAGCAGCTTTCATCCTTCCTGATCAGGTGTTATTTTTAAGTGAAAAAATTTCACAGACCTCTTTGCGAGATGTTCATCTCATAACTTCCATAACAGCCAGATATTTAGTTTCCAGAGACTGTAAATTTAATTTGCATTTTACCCTGCTGTTGGTAGCCATCGTAAATGTAAATAAAGTACAAAAAGGTAACTATCACAGCAAAAAAAAAATTGTTTTAATCACTGATCACTTGCAAAGGTCTTGGAAACGTGTAATCCGTATTTTCACACAATTTTTATATATGGGATTCAGAAAATCATGTATACAGGAGTTCTCTGTATGCATCAATTTCCTGGACAGCAGATTTAAGGGCTTGCTAGTCCTGCTTCGAACACCTGTTGATTGGGAAATTGTGTTCATCATTGATCCTTTTAGCTGTGCTGATACTTACGATCAGAAAATTCAGTGGCTGAAAGACCCACAGATGTACATGTTGTTGTCACAGAATTAGGCGAAAATTTGAACTGATTTTTGTTGTTCTTCAATTGCAAACGAAACTCACCATTTTTCTTGATTTCGTCGTACACGCATTACCTGGGGTGATTAAGTGGCGTGTAACGATTTGCATGTGCCAATTTGTAATTTACATGAAATCCGAAATACTCGTTTTACGTGGTGCACTGCAAGCTCGATGTGATTTATGTTCACCTATTGAGAGTATATAAGGCGAACTATTTATCATAATTTTTTACGGGATCTAAAATATCTAATCGAAGGATAGATAACCTCGTCTTGCAAATCTCCAGCCAAAGGGGTGAGTGTTAAATTTACATTTTCGTTTTATTGTGAATTTTATTCAGATTATCATTTCGTATAATGATGCTTTTATTGCAATTAAACGTGGAATATTTGGAATTACTAGTCACTTTTAGACTTTAAATACAATATCGTAATCTACGGCTTAGATTATTTTTGAGACAACTATTATTAGTCTGGTTTTGTTTATTATAGCTGATTCAGTCTGATTACGTCGTTGATTCCGTCGTTGATTCCATCGTTGATACCGTAGAAGTTCATCACTGATAGCGCATCTAATAACATCGTTGATACCGTCTCTGATACCGTAGCTGCTAACATAGTTGTTACATTGTTTCTGGTACCGTAGCTGCTAATAACATCGTTGATACCGTAGCTGCTAATAACATCGTTGATACCGTAGCTGTTAAACACATCTGATACCATCTTTTGATAAAAGTCTTTGATATCGTTTGATTTGTTGTGGGACATCTATTGTTTGTTCTGGAACATCTCTGTATAAATATCTGAATATGCTTGTGCCGTTAATTTGTGCAAACGGAATTGAAGTATCTGTCTGTGTGTCGAACTGTCTGTTCGTCAATATCTGTGTAACGTGTAAATATCCGGAAAGCTAGAAGTCCGAGTGTCGGAGCTGTCTTAGAGTTGTAAAACGTCCGGGTCGACATCTAGGGGAGTGAGGAACCGTTGGTTCGGGTAGATGTTGTATGCTGTCTGAACGTATAACTGTGGTGGATCCGTGTAGGGAAACGTCCGATAATAGTATTGGTCAACCCTCGGTTCTCGGGGAAACTGGGAGACGATTCAACTGTTGCTGAATCGTGCGGTTATACAGGGGAGACACATAGGTGTATTGAAATTGTGATATAATTTAATACATTGTTGTATTTGCATGTTTATGTCAGATCGCAATAATATTTCAAGTGATCACATAGATATCAATAAAAGCTAGCAACTTGATTGAATACAAGTATATGATCGTGCTAGTTATCGCAATCCATCGTGCGATAGATAGTTTGTCGTTTGTGTTTATTTTTTTTCGTAAATCATAGTTGCATTTATTTAACTTTCGTAAAGGATTCTTGGATCTGTGTATAATCCAAGAGATCCCTTTACATTTGTGATTCCTTTTGTATTGTTATTTAATTTATTCATGTATTGTGAATGGTTGTGAGTGTAATTGTGGGTTGAGTGCATGAATTATTGTGTTGTTACATCTGTATTTTTTTCATTTACAATTTATTACATAAATTTATATTTTCTTTCACAAATTGTGTTTGTATTGTTCATTTAATCCACCCTCCTCTCGGTAACAATTCTGTTACAATGGTGTCAGAAGTGGGATCGTTGGATTAAGTGAACTGTCAATCATTTTTGTGAAGGTATACATTTAATGTTTATATTTGAGCGTGACCTTCTGTTAAGATAATACTCTAGTTGGAGTTTATTTTTGTTTAGTTTACCTAGGTCCGTGTGTCCAGTATAAACGTGTTTAAAGTATTGGTTTGGTTATATATCTATATTCATATTACAATTGTCATGTCATCCCTTAAGGACTTGGTTGCCTTAGGCAAAGAATTTGGATATGAAGGTGAAAGCCTAAGGAAATTTATTCAAGAAGAACAAGCCCGGGAAAGGGAAGAAAGGGCAAGGTCAAGGGAATTAGAAAGGGAATCTGATGAAAGGAAACGGGAATTAGAAAGGGAATCCGAAGATAGGAAATGGGCCTTTGAGAGGGAAAAGATAGAATTTGAGAAGGAAAAGATAGGATTAGAGAAGGAAAAGATAGAATTAGAGAAGCAGGCCGAAAAAGACAGGATAGAATGGGAAATGGAAGCGGAGCAAAAGCGAATAGAGTTAGATAAACTAGCTAGAGTAGAAATGTTAGAGTTAGAAGAAAGAGCAAAACAACGGGATCATGAGCGTAAGGTAGAATTAGCGACATCTGGAAGAGAACACGATTCTGCCACTAACAAATTAAGGGGCCCCAAATTACCTCCCTTTGACGATGAAAAAGATAACATAGATAGTTATCTTCATCGGTTTGAGCGGTATGCCGAAAACCAGAAGTGGAGTCAAAATGACTGGGCGCTGCATCTGAGTGCTTTATTAAAAGGTAAAGCACTGGATGTATACTCGCGACTTCCTAGGGACGATGTGTTTAAGTACGACGTCCTAAAGGAAGCACTTCTCAAAAGGTACGAGCTCACTGAACAAGGTTTTCGAAAAAAGTTCAGGTATAGCAAGCCCGATAAGGGAGAAACCTTTGGTCAGTTCACCGTCAGAATTGCGAACTATTTTGAGCGGTGGATTGAATGCGGCAAAGCGGTGAAAACGTTTGAAGGGTTGACTGATTTCTTGCTCAGAGATCAATTATTTAATACAGTTGGGCGAGAATTAGATCAATTTCTGAAGGAGAAAGTCTTCACAAACGTAAAAGATATGGCTAAGCAAGCCGATTTATTTGCCGAAGCTCATGGGGGAACCCAGAACGTGGTTTTAAAAGATTTTAAGTCTGGAAACCAGTCTGTAAGACCTATGCCTAGGGAGCCTGTAAAATCAGCTGAGGTAAAAAGGTCAGTTGGGAATCCAGTTTTTCAGCGTGTGCGGTGTTTCTTGTGTAATGCATTGGGTCATGTTCAAAAAGACTGTCCTAAAAGAAAGGCACTTATACATAAGGTAGCAGTGGCTATACAAAGTAAAGGTATATCCGATAACAACGTACATGTAGAACCTTGTATTCATTCACTTGGCACGTGTTTATTTCCTGAAGCGCGTGTACCAACCGCGAGAGGGTTTGTCAACGGTCGAGAAGTCGTGGTATTGCGTGATACTGGTTGTACGGGCGTAGTGATCAAACGTAGTCTCGTGCAGGATAACCAAATGCTCGGGTGGGAATCCCCATGTATGTTACTTGATCAGACGATGGGTCGCATTCCCGTAGCAAGGATCACAGTAAAAACACCTTTCTTAACGGGAACTGTTGATGCCCTTTGTATGGACAATCCTATTTACGATCTGACGATCGGTAATGTTGAAGGTTCCCGTCTTCCAACCATGGCCGATTTTAAAATACCTTTGGCTCAGGCAGTCGAAACGCGAGCGCAAACACGGCGAGAGAAAACCGCGTTTCATAAATTAATAGTCCCTGAATCGATCTCAGGAATTTCCCGTGATGATTTCAAACAAGAGCAAGATCGTCATGAATCCATCAGAACAATTGTTGAGAAAATCACGTCCGGCGCGATTAAACATTGCAAGCGTGGGGGTAGCTCTAGATTCGTACGCAAGAACGGATTAATTCATAGGGAGTTTAGCGCTCGGGAGGGTAAGAAGTATTGGCAAGTGGTCGTACCCCAGAGATATAGATCTCAAGTACTTAGGGTGGCGCATGAGTCAAGCATGGCAGGACACCTAGGTAAGGCTAAGACCACTAGCAGGGTAGTCGCTGAATTCTACTGGCCAGGTGTTAATGGCGATGTCACACGGTTCTGTAGGTCGTGCGACGTATGTCAGAAAACCGTCTGTAAGGGAAGGGTCACAAGGGTGCCCTTGGGACAGATGCCATTAATAGATACACCGTTTAAAAGAGTGGCAGTAGATATTGTAGGACCAATACACCCAGTTACCGAAAGAAAGAATCGGTACATACTTACTCTGGTTGACTACGCAACCAGATACCCTGAAGCCGTAGCGTTACCAACTATTGAAACGGAAAGGGTAGCTGAAGCATTAGTAGTAGTGTATGGGGATACTCTAGCGTCAATGGGAAAATCCTATGTAAAACAGCTTGGGAACATCTAGCGTCAAGGGGAATTTAACATGGTGGGGACTATCTAGCGTCAAGGGAAATTTAACATGGTGGGACTATCTAGCGTCAAGGGAAATTGAACATGGTGGGACTATCTAGCGTCAAGGGGAATTGAACATTGTGGGTCTATCTAGCGTCAAGGGGAATTGAACAGAGTGGGACTATCTAGCGTCAAGGGGAATTTTAACATGGGAACTATTTGGGACTATCTAGCGTCAAGAGGAATTGAACATGGTGGGACTATCTAGCGTCAAGGGGAATTGAACATGGGAATTATTTGGGCCTATCTAGCGTCAAGGGAAATTACAAGAAAAAAAAAAATGGTGGCAAAGAAAGCTACTATCTTTTCGAGGTATAGGAGTGGCCCAAAAAACAAACCACACAATATCCTATCAAAACAGAAGGGAAGGAAAATAAAATCACACAATCTCCTATACACACAGAAGGAAAGGAAAACAAAACAATGATAATTAAGAATACCATACATTCTATGTGAAATATGTTCATTTTCATTCATTCATCGATTTAGTAAAATGGTAAGGTGATATTTATTGTCGACTGACTTCTTAACATATATCAAATTTAAGGGATGTCCTGTGTTTCTATGCACACGCTTCAAACAATGTTGCGAAGTTGTAATAAATCTAAGTCGAAGGGGGGAAAAATCAACAGTAAATATGCTTTGTTATATCGACAGTCTAAGATGTGTGTTATGATTTGAAATTCAAAGTTAACCATAGGCAGGCCTATAAAGTGCAATGTCACTCGCGTCAGTCATTGTTACATTGTTACAATTCTTCCGAGCGTGTGTTTTGGTTGTGGCATTTTTATTTCAAAGTTAGCCATAAGCAGGGTTATACAGTGCAAGATCACTCGTGTCGTTCTTGAAATAGTTTTGTAGTTGTTTCCTTTCTAAAAAACGGTAGAGCTCATGCTTAAAAAAAATTCCGTGACACATTGCAGTGCCAATTATTAAAATAAAGCTCTGATAACTGAATTGTACAAGTTTGTCAACTCAAGATTTTATTTCATCCAACGATTTACTGACTGACTATTTGTAAGGGCGTAGCGTTTGAAAAACAAATTACATGACAAAAGAAAATTATGGTGCCTACTGATTAAAATTTTGGAGAGGTATCTTCAAACGGGAAAATCTACCATCAGGATTTCAATCAAACGTATTACGACGGAGAGAGAGAGAGAGAGAGAGAGAGAGAGAGAGAGAGAGAGAAAGAGAGAGAGAGAGACTACGTTATACCTACTTTAAAAAAGAATCAGGACACATTCGCTTGTTTTTCTGGTATATTTTCCTTTAGAAAAATTCAAAGAAACACACATCCCACTTAGAAAATCAATTCCATAGGAAAGGTCCACGATTTTAAAATATCTCCAGAGTGAACCGATGACAAATACGACTAAAATGTTCTCACAGAATAGTACATCCAAACATGTTTCAGTATATTTCGCAATAAGACTGACATTTCTACGATGGTGCGATTATTTGTGCATAAGTTTTATTGTTTGGAAAGTGACTAGTGGACAGGTACAGAAATACACGACTTATCTTCTCGCTGTCAGAATAACAACTGAAGCCGATTTGAAGCGAAGGCGGTAAAAAATATCGGTTTGCCAATGAAATCACTTACAATGAGTGACGCATTGTTTGGTTGGAAATTCAAGGTAGGTCGTGTAGTGGTCAGGCACAGAAAAAAACACGTCTTATCTTGTCACTGTACTAAGAAAGAGTGACGGCATTTTGAACCTAAGGGGTAGAAAAAATGTGTAGTCAATAAATTGCTTATAAGGACTGGCGCATTGTTTTGCCTAGGCTCATGCATTGATTCAATTGCAGCGCAGACAGACTGGAGTGTGAACTTACAAGCCCTTTGTTGCACATTGTACCATTTCTTCATGACACATCAACTACTTAATTGCAATTATTGTTCGAGTTTTAAAACTGAACCAAAAAAAAATATTTTCTCACTTTGACAGAAACACATTCGTCTAGGTAGAGACAAAATAAAAAATACGCTCTCAAGTTGTTCCCATTGCAATGCAGACTGGAATGTGAACTTATATCCCTCCGTTGTGTATTGTAACATTTCTTCTTACCACATCAACTACTGAATGGTCACAGTATTCGTACCATTTCTTTTTACCACATCAGCTACTGAACGGTCCCAGTACTGGTTCGCATTTTGAAACTGACACTTTATATGTTTCTGACTTAACCATTTTGACGTACACACTCACATCGGTATAGTCAAGAGTGGTGCAGTATTAAGTGGCATGGTTTTTCATTTTCTTTTTTTTTTTGTTCTTTTTCTTTTCAAACTTGTGAATCTGGGATTTGTACGAATTAACGAAGCAAGTTCAGTGACCTCGAGGATAAAAAACCCAGTTGTCTGTCTATTGATGTGAATATTTACATTAAAAACAATATGACCTGCAAAACACAAAGATATACGGCAAGCATGATTAGAATGAACACAACAACACCTAACTGTTGTAACAAAGAGATATTTTTCTTCACGTCCGCGTAACTTAAAGTTTCGGTCCTCTTTCAAGACAAACTTGGTATGCTTTTGTGAGCGTGAAATTAAAATACTGAAGAAACTTAAGCGCATTGCTATAGACTATAGTATACATAATTTCAGCAACAAACTAAACAAAATAAATACCGTTACAACAATAGACAGCCCGAAATCGTCAATTAAAAAAGAAATGCGTTAAAAAAATAATTAAAGATTAACGATGGTTAAGCAATACAACCGAATTTAAGAAAAGCAATGGGATTTGTATATAGTCCTTTCACTCTGATATTGTATGCGGATGTAATCTGCCATGTATTAACAGCTTGTAAAAAGGAATACGCAAAGAGAAACCTCAATTTAAACTGACTTTTTCAGATTTGTTCCTTCTTTTTATTTTTTGGGAACACTTCTAAACACCATTCAAGGAAAATACACATATCAAAACATACTATTTACTATCCACACACCGGTAAGCAGGCAAAACAAACCACATCATTTACTAACCAATATCACACCATCTACCATCCACACACACACAAAGAAGCAGCCAAACAAACCACAAAATCTACTATCCAATATCACACCATCTGCCATCCACACACGGAAAGCAGCCAAAATAAAACATACAATTTACTATCCACACACAAGAAGCTGCCAAAAGAAAACAAACAATTTACTATCCACACACCGGTAAGCAGCCAAACACACCATTTACTAACTACACACACACACAGACACACACACACACACACACACACACATACACACGGGGAAGCAGCCAAAACACACCCTATTATATACTATCCAAAATCACACCCTATACTATCCACACACACGGGGAAGCAGCCAAAACACACCCTATTATATACTATCCAAAACACACCCTATACTATCCACACACACGGGGAAGCAGCCAAAACAAGCCAAACCCTTTACTATCCAAAATCACACCCTATACTATCCACACACACGGTGAAGCAGCCAAAACAAGCCATATTATATACTATCCAAAATCACACACTATACTATACACACACACACACACACACACACACACACACACACGGGGAAGTAGCCAAAACACACCCTATTATATACTATCCAAAATCACACCCTATACTATCCACACACACGGAAAAGCAGCCAAAACAAGCCATATTATTTACTATCCAAAATCACACCCTATATTATCCACACACACCGGGAAGCAGCCAAAAAAAGCCATATTATATACTATCCAAAATCACACTCTATACTAACCACACACACGGGGAAGCAGCCAAAACAAGCCATATTATATACTATTCAAAATCACACTCTATACTATCCACACACACACACGTGAAGCAGCCAAAACAAACCAAACCCTTTACTATCCAAAATCACACCCTATACTATATACACACACACACACACACACACACACACGGGGAAGCAGCCAAAACACACCCTATTATATACTATCCAAAATCACACCCTATACTATCCACACACACGGGGAAGCAGCCAAAACAAGCCATATTATTTACTATCCAAAATCACACCCTATACTATCCACACACACGGGGTAGCAACCAAAACACACCCTATTATATACTATCCAAAATCACACCCTATACTATCCACACACACGGGGAAGCAGCCAAAACACACCCTATTATATACTATCCAAAACACACCCTATACTATCCACACACACGGGGAAGCAGCCAAAACAAGCCAAACCCTTTACTATCCAAAATCACACCCTATACTATCCACACACACGGTGAAGCAGCCAAAACAAGCCCTATTATATACTATCCAAAATCACACCCTATACTATACACACACACACACACACACACACACACACACACACGGGGAAGTAGCCAAAGAATCATACATACATGTTCTAGAGTGGTAACAGAAAAGTATCAATATAAGATGCAAGTTCACTCAAAATATGTAAAGGTCTTGCTCATTATAAAAATCCACACACACCGGGAAGCAGCCAAAACAAACCAAACCCTTTACTATCCAAAATCACACTCTATACTAACCACACACACGGGGAAGCAGCCAAAACAAGCCATATTATATACTATTCAAAATCACACTCTATACTATCCACACACACACACGTGAAGCAGCCAAAACAAACCAAACCCTTTACTATCCAAAATCACACCCTATACTATCCACACACACGGGGTAGCAACCAAACCACACCCTATTATTTACTATCCAAAATCACACCCTATACTATCCACACACACGGGGAAGCAGCCAAAACACACCCTATTATATACTAACCAAAATCACACCCTATATTATCCACACACACCGGGAAGCAGCCAAAAAAAGCCATATTATATACTATCCAAAATCACACTCTATACTAACCACACACACGGGGAAGCAGCCAAAACAAGCCATATTATATACTATTCAAAATCACACTCTATACTATCCACACACACACACGTGAAGCAGCCAAAACAAACCAAACCCTTTACTATCCAAAATCACACCCTATACTATACACACACACACACACACACACACACACGGGGAAGCAGCCAAAACACACCCTATTATATACTATCCAAAATCACACCCTATACTATCCACACACACGGGGAAGCAGCCAAAACAAGCCATATTATTTACTATCCAAAATCACACCCTATACTATCCACACACACGGGGTAGCAACCAAACCACACCCTATTATTTACTATCCAAAATCACACCCTATACTATCCACACACACGGGGAAGCAGCCAAAACACACCCTATTATATACTAACCAAAATCACACCCTATACTATCCACACACACACGGGGAAGCAGCCAAAACAAGCCATATTATATACTATCCAAAATCACACTCTATACTATCCACACACACGGGGAAGCAGCCAAAACAAACCCTATTATATACTATCCAAAGTCACACTCTATACTAACCACACACACGGGGAAGCAGCCAAAACAAGCCCTATTATATACTATTCAAAATCACACTCTATACTATCCACACACACACACGGGGAAGCAGCCAAAAACACACCCTATTATTTACTGTCCAAAATCACTATACTATCCACACACACGGTGAAGCAGCCAAAACAAGCCATATTATATACTATCCAAAATCACACTCTATACTAACGACACACGGAAAGCAGCCAAAACGCACCATATTATTTACTATCCAAAATCACACCATAAATTAACCACAAACACGGGAAGCAGCCAAAGAAGTCAAAGAGCATCTATATTTTACAAAAATGTAAAGCAAACGACTGACGTATTGGTTTCAAAAGACATTTGTTTATTCATATAAGAAACAACTAACAAAACACAATTTTTTTCAACTAACAAATATTTCTTCCAAGAAGCAGTGTACGAACTACAGTTCAAAGGTAATAAAGTTACCAAGTATCCTTTTTTGTAGCCTTGTTTATTTTCCTTTCCTTCACAGGTGATGATAAGTCATCAATTCGATCCAGACTTTTTGCTTGAAACGGTCTGTCAAGTAACTGTTGGTTAGATTCGTCTCCTTACTCTTGGTCAAGAGAGCTTCGATGCGATCAATTTCTTGAGCAAACATTGGAGGAGAGGAATGATCACGCAAGTCTTTATACCACTGAAGTAACACGTCTTCTTCTGGGATGAGACTCCAAGCTTCGTTCAGATAATCGTCCAATTTTTCTTTTTGACTATTCATCATATATTTATCGTGTTGAATTTGACTGGGATGATCGATTTGACATCCATAACAATCTTTTCTAATCATGTTCCTCATTTTATCTTCCACGTGTTTGGCAAAACAGGTGACTAATTGTTGTTCCTGATCTAGCCATTTTACTTCATCATCACTACTTCTTCTTTTTGGTCTTGGGGTCTGCTTTCTCTTAAACCTCACATTCCATGTCCATGGATTCTCCACTATTCAAAGAGCGACAAGATTTGTCTAATAGTAGTGTCTAATAGTCTAAAATGACTTCTTTCAAACTGTGATTTCTATGGTATTATCGAATTCGGCATACAGAATGACATTTACCGTTTCGGTAAGAGCTCTTGCAAACTGAAGTTCCACACGCAGTTGCCCATATTTTATAGGGTGGAAATGTCTCTCGTCGCTGCCTTGGTCTGGAGTGAAATCAAAAGCCCACAACGTGTAAGCTCCTGCCTAATCGTCGTAGGAAATGCCGTGACTGGTATTGGTTCCTAACTGTCCTGTGGCTTCGTACACTGACAAGTACGACCTCAAGTAAGTCTTCTGGGCAAAATTGGGTTCGAAAGGTCAAGTCATCGACTATAA
The DNA here is from genome assembly GCA_029339505.1 of Unio delphinus. Lineage (NCBI taxonomy): Eukaryota > Metazoa > Mollusca > Bivalvia > Unionida > Unionidae > Unio > Unio delphinus. Next base: position 2,918,598 of record JAQISU010000234.1, on the reverse strand, counting down.
AAAGAAGTGACCATCATGCCTTTCAATACAGCTTCAGTGACGACAGTGACTACTCCTTCACCCACTTCCTCTCTGCAAGATTTACAAAAGCAACCTTTGTGGGTGTGGTGTGGAGAACGTGTCCCTAAAACGCAAATCGTCTTTTTCTGTCAAATCTTTGTAGTGTATTGTGTCATCGGTGCAGCCATTGCTAATTTGAGTTTGCAACAAGGAGACAAACAATTGTGGACCATTTTACTCAGCAGTTGCATCGGTTATCTTCTTCCCAATCCTTCCCTGAAATACTCTTACAACGGGAACAACAGTAACACTATTGGGAGTCTTGCGTCCAACGTTAGCCATTCTCCTAACAGTCCCCCTTCCAATCACAATCCTCTGTTAGATACTCCTTTAACCTCGAGTGACTCCTCGGACAGAAGAACATTAGAATTATGAACCACACTATGAACCAATTTTACTTAACGTTACCCAGTGACAGTTCCATGGAGGTGTTTCCTAACAACACATTGTGCTGTTACACGTCTAAATTACCTCAAGTTATGCATTTGGATCAAGATGATCATTGGGAAGTAGCTTTAGTGGAAATGATACACCCGACACAAATCAAAAACATCGTCGAAAATCAAAACACTTTTACTGTAGAAGTGTATGACAAGCAATTGCAAGATGTCTTAGACGAACGAGCCATCACTGGCATTGACACAAAAAAATCAGATGGACCACCAACTAAAACCCTGTCCACACATGTGTTCACCATTCCTGCAGGCTATTATTTTAGTGGTCAACATTTAGTGACTACACTGGCTACCAGGTTCAATAATCTGTTTGGTAAAACTATGGACAAAGCTAGAAAAAGTGTTACCTTTGAGTACAATAAAGTGGCTCGTCGTCTCATGATGAAATTTTCAGAGAACAAAATGATGGGCATTACCTTTTGTCCTGAATTGTTTGAGATTTTAGGTGGAGACTTAAGGATGGTCAAGAAAAAAGAAATACCAGGTATAGCCAGTAACTTGGATTTTACGAAATATTTTCGATCCCCTATAGAAATGAACCAAGGACTCAACTTGATGTTTGTGTACTCCGATGTGGTGGAGTACAACGTGGTAGGACACACCTCTGTACCGTTACTGCGTGTTATTCCGTTCAAAGTGGATACCACTACCGCTGATGTGGAAGGTGGAAATACCTATCACGTTCACCGTGAATTTGTACATCCTCATTATTTGCCCGTCAGCAAGTTGTATTTCGACAGTGTCAACATTACTATAAAAGGAGAACTAGGACAAAATATTCCATTTACCAAAGTGAAATTCACAGTGAAACTCCATTTTCAAAAACGATTCTCGAACAACTGAAAATGTGATGTATCCTGTGTACCGAGATGTCAGTCGACAACGAGGACATGGTTTAGGAGATATGTTTGAATCCGCCTTTCGTTCCGTGGTCCCTGTTTTGAAACCGATGGTGACACGAGGATTGCACGCCTTAAAAGATGCCGCATTGACTCACGGCAAAGATTTTCTCCATAATGTTCTCATTGACAAACAAAACCCCAAAGAAGCTTTTTTGAGAGCAGGCAAAAATGTCTTGCTTCAAACGGGTAAAGAGATTTTGGGTCGACGAGAAAGTCCTATAAATGCCCTGAACGGTACCGAGTCTGGCATTCCTGCTTCCCTGACGACACAGCAAGGACAAGGTAGAAAGCGACGACGAAGGCACCCTTCCAAACGTCTCCGTACCTCTAAAGCTAGAAAGACAAAGAAAAAAAGAACCGCTCGAGACTTAGACATTTTTGATTATTAAAAGTGAAGAAAAAAAACATAAAGAAAAAATGATGCACTAAGATTCTTGTGCCTGTTCCAAGTCGGAACTAGATCTCTTTGCCATGCCACCCACCATGATGACCATGCAAGAAGCCCAATAGGTTGAATTTCATCCCATCTCCTCTTTGACGGATTCAGCTCCCATTGAGTTTGAAATCAACCCAAAGATTACATCGATCTGAACAACAGTTACTTGTATTTGAAAGTGAAAGTGATTAAATCGACGGACAACCCAATGCCCAAGTAGCTCCCGTTAACAATTTCATGCATTCCTTGTTCAGCGAAATGGATTTGTACATGAATAACAAACTGGGCAGCAGTAGTATGGATACTTAGCATTACCGAGCGTACCTCGAAAATCTCTTGACGTACGAAAAAGAAGCAAACAACACTCATTTGGATGCTTAAGTGGTATGGAAAACCTGACACAGCAGATAAGTTTATCGACACAAACTTGTCCGTACTTGACGGTGAGAATCCCAATCTTCACAATGTGGGTTTTAACGAACGTCGAAAGAAAATTCTGCAAGGACGTAGTTTAGAACTGTTCGATCGTTTGCATTTGGACATGTAGTTTTAAGAGAAGTATTTGCTGAACGGAGTGGATATTCGCTTGAGACTGAATCGTAGCAGTACTGCTTTCCATTTGATGGCTGATACCAACGACTACAAACCATGATCCAAGAAGCCAAGTTATACGTGCGTCGTGTGAAAGTGTTAACTAAAGTGGGAAATGATATCAGCCACACTTTGAGCAGAACGACAGCCAAGTATCCGATACGACGCGTGGAAGTCAAAACTTTCACCATTGCCGCAGGACTCCGATCTAAGATCGAAGATCATCTGTTCCAAGGACAGTTACCCAAACGTTTATTCATTGGTATCGTCAGCAATGCAGCCCTCAATGGTGCCTAGAATATCAATCCTTTCCAGTTTCAGCACTGTAATGTAACCAAACTCAAAGTCAGTTGCGGTGGCAAAACGTTGTGTACCCGACCTTTCGAACCCAATTTTGCCCAGAAGACTTACTTGAGGTCGTACTTGTCAGTGTACGAAGCCACAGGACAGTTAGGAACCAACACCAGTCACGGCATTTCCTACGACGATTAGGCAGGAGCTTACACGTTGTGGGCTTTTGATTTCACTCCAGACCAAGGCAGCGACGAGAGACATTTCCACCCTATAAAATATGGGCAACTGCGTGTGGAACTTCAGTTTGCAAGAGCTCTTACCGAAACGGTAAATGTCATTCTGTATGCCGAATTCGATAATACCATAGAAATCACAGTTTGAAAGAAGTCATTTTAGACTATTAGACACTACTATTAGACAAATCTTGTCGCTCTTTGAATAGTGGAGAATCCATGGACATGGAATGTGAGGTTTAAGAGAAAGCAGACCCCAAGACCAAAAAGAAGAAGTAGTGATGATGAAGTAAAATGGCTAGATCAGGAACAACAATTAGTCACCTGTTTTGCCAAACACGTGGAAGATAAAATGAGGGACATGATTAGAAAAGATTGTTATGGATGTCAAATCGATCATCCCAGTCAAATTCAACACGATAAATATATGATGAATAGTCAAAAAGAAAAATTGGACGATTATCTGAACGAAGCTTGGAGTCTCATCCCAGAAGAAGACGTGTTACTTCAGTGGTATAAAGACTTGCGTGATCATTCCTCTCCTCCAATGTTTGCTCAAGAAATTGATCGCATCGAAGCTCTCTTGACCAAGAGTAAGGAGACGAATCTAACCAACAGTTACTTGACAGACCGTTTCAAGCAAAAAGTCTGGATCGAATTGATGACTTATCATCACCTGTGAAGGAAAGGAAAATAAACAAGGCTACAAAAAAGGATACTTGGTAACTTTATTACCTTTGAACTGTAGTTCGTACACTGCTTCTTGGAAGAAATATTTGTTAGTTGAAAAAAATTGTGTTTTGTTAGTTGTTTCTTATATGAATAAACAAATGTCTTTTGAAACCAATACGTCAGTCGTTTGCTTTACATTTTTGTAAAATATAGATGCTCTTTGACTTCTTTGGCTGCTTCCCGTGTTTGTGGTTAATTTATGGTGTGATTTTGGATAGTAAATAATATGGTGCGTTTTGGCTGCTTTCCGTGTGTCGTTAGTATAGAGTGTGATTTTGGATAGTATATAATATGGCTTGTTTTGGCTGCTTCACCGTGTGTGTGGATAGTATAGTGATTTTGGACAGTAAATAATAGGGTGTGTTTTTGGCTGCTTCCCCGTGTGTGTGTGTGGATAGTATAGAGTGTGATTTTGAATAGTATATAATAGGGCTTGTTTTGGCTGCTTCCCCGTGTGTGTGGTTAGTATAGAGTGTGATTTTGGATAGTATATAATAGGGTTTGTTTTGGCTGCTTCCCCGTGTGTGTGGATAGTATAGAGTGTGATTTTGGATAGTATATAATATGGCTTGTTTTGGCTGCTTCCCCGTGTGTGTGTGGATAGTATAGGGTGTGATTTTGGTTAGTATATAATAGGGTGTGTTTTGGCTGCTTCCCCGTGTGTGTGGATAGTATAGGGTGTGATTTTGGATAGTAAATAATAGGGTGTGGTTTGGTTGCTACCCCGTGTGTGTGGATAGTATAGGGTGTGATTTTGGATAGTAAATAATATGGCTTGTTTTGGCTGCTTCCCCGTGTGTGTGGATAGTATAGGGTGTGATTTTGGATAGTATATAATAGGGTGTGTTTTGGCTGCTTCCCCGTGTGTGTGTGTGTGTGTGTGTGTGTGTATAGTATAGGGTGTGATTTTGGATAGTAAAGGGTTTGGTTTGTTTTGGCTGCTTCACGTGTGTGTGTGTGGATAGTATAGAGTGTGATTTTGAATAGTATATAATATGGCTTGTTTTGGCTGCTTCCCCGTGTGTGTGGTTAGTATAGAGTGTGATTTTGGATAGTATATAATATGGCTTTTTTTGGCTGCTTCCCGGTGTGTGTGGATAATATAGGGTGTGATTTTGGTTAGTATATAATAGGGTGTGTTTTGGCTGCTTCCCCGTGTGTGTGGATAGTATAGGGTGTGATTTTGGATAGTAAATAATAGGGTGTGGTTTGGTTGCTACCCCGTGTGTGTGGATAGTATAGGGTGTGATTTTGGATAGTAAAGGGTTTGGTTTGTTTTGGCTGCTTCACGTGTGTGTGTGTGGATAGTATAGAGTGTGATTTTGAATAGTATATAATATGGCTTGTTTTGGCTGCTTCCCCGTGTGTGTGGTTAGTATAGAGTGTGATTTTGGATAGTAAAGGGTTTGGTTTGTTTTGGCTGCTTCCCGGTGTGTGTGGATAATATAGGGTGTGATTTTGGTTAGTATATAATAGGGTGTGTTTTGGCTGCTTCCCCGTGTGTGTGGATAGTATAGGGTGTGATTTTGGATAGTAAATAATAGGGTGTGGTTTGGTTGCTACCCCGTGTGTGTGTGTGTGTGTGTGTGTGTGTGTATAGTATAGGGTGTGATTTTGGATAGTATATAATAGGGCTTGTTTTGGCTGCTTCACCGTGTGTGTGGATAGTATAGGGTGTGATTTTGGATAGTAAAGGGTTTGGCTTGTTTTGGCTGCTTCCCCGTGTGTGTGGATAGTATAGGGTGTGTTTTGGATAGTATATAATAGGGTGTGTTTTGGCTGCTTCCCCGTGTGTGTGGATAGTATAGGGTGTGATTTTGGATAGTATATAATAGGGTGTGTTTTGGTTGCTACCCCGTGTGTGTGGATAGTATAGGGTGTGATTTTGGATAGTAAATAATATGGCTTGTTTTGGCTGCTTCCCCGTGTGTGTGGATAGTATAGGGTGTGATTTTGGATAGTATATAATAGGGTGTGTTTTGGCTGCTTCCCCGTGTGTGTGTGTGTGTGTGTGTGTGTGTGTGTATAGTATAGGGTGTGATTTTGGATAGTAAAGGGTTTGGTTTGTTTTGGCTGCTTCACGTGTGTGTGTGTGGATAGTATAGAGTGTGATTTTGAATAGTATATAATATGGCTTGTTTTGGCTGCTTCCCCGTGTGTGTGGTTAGTATAGAGTGTGATTTTGGATAGTATATAATATGGCTTTTTTTGGCTGCTTCCCGGTGTGTGTGGATAATATAGGGTGTGATTTTGGATAGTAAATAATATGGCTTGTTTTGGCTGCTTTTCCGTGTGTGTGGATAGTATAGGGTGTGATTTTGGATAGTATATAATAGGGTGTGTTTTGGCTACTTCCCCGTGTGTGTGTGTGTGTGTGTGTGTGTGTGTGTGTGTGTGTATAGTATAGTGTGTGATTTTGGATAGTATATAATATGGCTTGTTTTGGCTGCTTCACCGTGTGTGTGGATAGTATAGGGTGTGATTTTGGATAGTAAAGGGTTTGGCTTGTTTTGGCTGCTTCCCCGTGTGTGTGGATAGTATAGGGTGTGTTTTGGATAGTATATAATAGGGTGTGTTTTGGCTGCTTCCCCGTGTGTGTGGATAGTATAGGGTGTGATTTTGGATAGTATATAATAGGGTGTGTTTTGGCTGCTTCCCCGTGTGTATGTGTGTGTGTGTGTGTGTGTGTGTGTGTCTGTGTGTGTGTGTAGTTAGTAAATGGTGTGTTTGGCTGCTTACCGGTGTGTGGATAGTAAATTGTTTGTTTTCTTTTGGCAGCTTCTTGTGTGTGGATAGTAAATTGTATGTTTTATTTTGGCTGCTTTCCGTGTGTGGATGGCAGATGGTGTGATATTGGATAGTAGATTTTGTGGTTTGTTTGGCTGCTTCTTTGTGTGTGTGTGGATGGTAGATGGTGTGATATTGGTTAGTAAATGATGTGGTTTGTTTTGCCTGCTTACCGGTGTGTGGATAGTAAATAGTATGTTTTGATATGTGTATTTTCCTTGAATGGTGTTTAGAAGTGTTCCCAAAAAATAAAAAGAAGGAACAAATCTGAAAAAGTCAGTTTAAATTGAGGTTTCTCTTTGCGTATTCCTTTTTACAAGCTGTTAATACATGGCAGATTACATCCGCATACAATATCAGAGTGAAAGGACTATATACAAATCCCATTGCTTTTCTTAAATTCGGTTGTATTGCTTAACCATCGTTAATCTTTAATTATTTTTTTAACGCATTTCTTTTTTAATTGACGATTTCGGGCTGTCTATTGTTGTAACGGTATTTATTTTGTTTAGTTTGTTGCTGAAATTATGTATACTATAGTCTATAGCAATGCGCTTAAGTTTCTTCAGTATTTTAATTTCACGCTCACAAAAGCATACCAAGTTTGTCTTGAAAGAGGACCGAAACTTTAAGTTACGCGGACGTGAAGAAAAATATCTCTTTGTTACAACAGTTAGGTGTTGTTGTGTTCATTCTAATCATGCTTGCCGTATATCTTTGTGTTTTGCAGGTCATATTGTTTTTAATGTAAATATTCACATCAATAGACAGACAACTGGGTTTTTTATCCTCGAGGTCACTGAACTTGCTTCGTTAATTCGTACAAATCCCAGATTCACAAGTTTGAAAAGAAAAAGAACAAAAAAAAAAAGAAAATGAAAAACCATGCCACTTAATACTGCACCACTCTTGACTATACCGATGTGAGTGTGTACGTCAAAATGGTTAAGTCAGAAACATATAAAGTGTCAGTTTCAAAATGCGAACCAGTACTGGGACCGTTCAGTAGCTGATGTGGTAAAAAGAAATGGTACGAATACTGTGACCATTCAGTAGTTGATGTGGTAAGAAGAAATGTTACAATACACAACGGAGGGATATAAGTTCACATTCCAGTCTGCATTGCAATGGGAACAACTTGAGAGCGTATTTTTTATTTTGTCTCTACCTAGACGAATGTGTTTCTGTCAAAGTGAGAAAATATTTTTTTTTGGTTCAGTTTTAAAACTCGAACAATAATTGCAATTAAGTAGTTGATGTGTCATGAAGAAATGGTACAATGTGCAACAAAGGGCTTGTAAGTTCACACTCCAGTCTGTCTGCGCTGCAATTGAATCAATGCATGAGCCTAGGCAAAACAATGCGCCAGTCCTTATAAGCAATTTATTGACTACACATTTTTTCTACCCCTTAGGTTCAAAATGCCGTCACTCTTTCTTAGTACAGTGACAAGATAAGACGTGTTTTTTTCTGTGCCTGACCACTACACGACCTACCTTGAATTTCCAACCAAACAATGCGTCACTCATTGTAAGTGATTTCATTGGCAAACCGATATTTTTTACCGCCTTCGCTTCAAATCGGCTTCAGTTGTTATTCTGACAGCGAGAAGATAAGTCGTGTATTTCTGTACCTGTCCACTAGTCACTTTCCAAACAATAAAACTTATGCACAAATAATCGCACCATCGTAGAAATGTCAGTCTTATTGCGAAATATACTGAAACATGTTTGGATGTACTATTCTGTGAGAACATTTTAGTCGTATTTGTCATCGGTTCACTCTGGAGATATTTTAAAATCGTGGACCTTTCCTATGGAATTGATTTTCTAAGTGGGATGTGTGTTTCTTTGAATTTTTCTAAAGGAAAATATACCAGAAAAACAAGCGAATGTGTCCTGATTCTTTTTTAAAGTAGGTATAACGTAGTCTCTCTCTCTCTCTTCTCTCTCTCTCTCTCTCTCTCTCTCTCTCTCTCTCTCTCTCTCTCCGTCGTAATACGTTTGATTGAAATCCTGATGGTAGATTTTCCCGTTTGAAGATACCTCTCCAAAATTTTAATCAGTAGGCACCATAATTTTCTTTTGTCATGTAATTTGTTTTTCAAACGCTACGCCCTTACAAATAGTCAGTCAGTAAATCGTTGGATGAAATAAAATCTTGAGTTGACAAACTTGTACAATTCAGTTATCAGAGCTTTATTTTAATAATTGGCACTGCAATGTGTCACGGAATTTTTTTTAAGCATGAGCTCTACCGTTTTTTAGAAAGGAAACAACTACAAAACTATTTCAAGAACGACACGAGTGATCTTGCACTGTATAACCCTGCTTATGGCTAACTTTGAAATAAAAATGCCACAACCAAAACACACGCTCGGAAGAATTGTAACAATGTAACAATGACTGACGCGAGTGACATTGCACTTTATAGGCCTGCCTATGGTTAACTTTGAATTTCAAATCATAACACACATCTTAGACTGTCGATATAACAAAGCATATTTACTGTTGATTTTTCCCCCCTTCGACTTAGATTTATTACAACTTCGCAACATTGTTTGAAGCGTGTGCATAGAAACACAGGACATCCCTTAAATTTGATATATGTTAAGAAGTCAGTCGACAATAAATATCACCTTACCATTTTACTAAATCGATGAATGAATGAAAATGAACATATTTCACATAGAATGTATGGTATTCTTAATTATCATTGTTTTGTTTTCCTTTCCTTCTGTGTGTATAGGAGATTGTGTGATTTTATTTTCCTTCCCTTCTGTTTTGATAGGATATTGTGTGGTTTGTTTTTTGGGCCACTCCTATACCTCGAAAAGATAGTAGCTTTCTTTGCCACCATTTTTTTTTTTTCTTGTAATTTCCCTTGACGCTAGATAGGCCCAAATAATTCCCATGTTCAATTCCCCTTGACGCTAGATAGTCCCACCATGTTCAATTCCTCTTGACGCTAGATAGTCCCAAATAGTTCCCATGTTAAAATTCCCCTTGACGCTAGATAGTCCCACTCTGTTCAATTCCCCTTGACGCTAGATAGACCCACAATGTTCAATTCCCCTTGACGCTAGATAGTCCCACCATGTTCAATTTCCCTTGACGCTAGATAGTCCCACCATGTTAAATTTCCCTTGACGCTAGATAGTCCCCACCATGTTAAATTCCCCTTGACGCTAGATGTTCCCAAGCTGTTTTACATAGGATTTTCCCATTGACGCTAGAGTATCCCCATACACTACTATTAGTTGATATCTTCAGTAGGGTAGGGGTGCCAGAGGAAATCCTCACTGATTGTGGTGCCCAATTCACCTCTGACCTCATGGGTGAAATAAGTAGGCTGTTATCCATCAAACAGCTAAACACTACCCCATACCATCCGATGTGCAATGGACTGGTAGAGAAGTTTAATGGTACCCTGAAAAGCATGCTGCGAAAGATGTGCGCGGAACGTCCGCAAGACTGGGACCGTTATTTAAACGCTGTTCTTTTCGCGTACCGTGAAGTACCGCAGGAAAGTTTAGGGTTCTCGCCCTTTGAACTGTTGTATGGTAGAACAGTTCGAGGCCCGATGCGGATACTACGCGAACTATGGACTGGTGATGTCGCGAACGAGGAAATAAAAACGACTTACCAGTACGTGTTAGATCTAAGAAACAAACTTGAGAGTACATGCCAGATGGCACGTGACGAATTGATTAAATCGGGGCGCAGATATGCCAAGTATTACAACCGCAGAGCGCGTAATAGGAAATTTCTTGTGGGAGATCAGGTGCTATTGCTTCTTCCAACGAGTTCGAATAAGTTATTAGTCCAGTGGAAAGGTCCATATGAAGTTAAAGAAGTAAAAGGTGACATGGACTATAAAATTGACATGGACGGTAATGTAAAGACATTCCATGCAAACATGCTCAAGTTATACATCAAGAGACAGAGCGACAATGTCAATAAGGGGAGTTGAAAATATAGGCGCAGACTACTTAAGTAGGGCATGATGGGAAATTTGTATGAATTTGCCCAGTAATAAAATCCAGTTTGTAGTATAACCAGTGTAAATGTTGTAAGATATCATCAATAGTTATTTTTCTTCTATTCTGTGTTAGTTTTAAAAATGTGTACATTTTTATTCTTAGGGGGGAGGTATTGTCACAGAATTAGGCGAAAATTTGAACTGATTTTTGTTGTTCTTCAATTGCAAACGAAACTCACCATTTTTCTTGATTTCGTCGTACACGCATTACCTGGGGTGATTAAGTGGCGTGTAACGATTTGCATGTGCCAATTTGTAATTTACATGAAATCCGAAATACTCGTTTTACGTGGTGCACTGCAAGCTCGATGTGATTTATGTTCACCTATTGAGAGTATATAAGGCGAACTATTTATCATAATTTTTTACGGGATCTAAAATATCTAATCGAAGGATAGATAACCTCGTCTTGCAAATCTCCAGCCAAAGGGGTGAGTGTTAAATTTACATTTTCGTTTTATTGTGAATTTTATTCAGATTATCATTTCGTATAATGATGCTTTTATTGCAATTAAACGTGGAATATTTGGAATTACTAGTCACTTTTAGACTTTAAATACAATATCGTAATCTACGGCTTAGATTATTTTTGAGACAACTATTATTAGTCTGGTTTTGTTTATTATAGCTGATTCAGTCTGATTACGTCGTTGATTCCGTCGTTGATTCCATCGTTGATACCGTAGAAGTTCATCACTGATAGCGCATCTAATAACATCGTTGATACCGTCTCTGATACCGTAGCTGCTAACATAGTTGTTACATTGTTTCTGGTACCGTAGCTGCTAATAACATCGTTGATACCGTAGCTGCTAATAACATCGTTGATACCGTAGCTGTTAAACACATCTGATACCATCTTTTGATAAAAGTCTTTGATATCGTTTGATTTGTTGTGGGACATCTATTGTTTGTTCTGGAACATCTCTGTATAAATATCTGAATATGCTTGTGCCGTTAATTTGTGCAAACGGAATTGAAGTATCTGTCTGTGTGTCGAACTGTCTGTTCGTCAATATCTGTGTAACGTGTAAATATCCGGAAAGCTAGAAGTCCGAGTGTCGGAGCTGTCTTAGAGTTGTAAAACGTCCGGGTCGACATCTAGGGGAGTGAGGAACCGTTGGTTCGGGTAGATGTTGTATGCTGTCTGAACGTATAACTGTGGTGGATCCGTGTAGGGAAACGTCCGATAATAGTATTGGTCAACCCTCGGTTCTCGGGGAAACTGGGAGACGATTCAACTGTTGCTGAATCGTGCGGTTATACAGGGGAGACACATAGGTGTATTGAAATTGTGATATAATTTAATACATTGTTGTATTTGCATGTTTATGTCAGATCGCAATAATATTTCAAGTGATCACATAGATATCAATAAAAGCTAGCAACTTGATTGAATACAAGTATATGATCGTGCTAGTTATCGCAATCCATCGTGCGATAGATAGTTTGTCGTTTGTGTTTATTTTTTTTCGTAAATCATAGTTGCATTTATTTAACTTTCGTAAAGGATTCTTGGATCTGTGTATAATCCAAGAGATCCCTTTACATTTGTGATTCCTTTTGTATTGTTATTTAATTTATTCATGTATTGTGAATGGTTGTGAGTGTAATTGTGGGTTGAGTGCATGAATTATTGTGTTGTTACATCTGTATTTTTTTCATTTACAATTTATTACATAAATTTATATTTTCTTTCACAAATTGTGTTTGTATTGTTCATTTAATCCACCCTCCTCTCGGTAACAATTCTGTTACAGTTGTCACTGTAAGAGTACATCTGAAGAACATGACCCACAAGCTAGGCGGCAAGATCAAAGACTTAACTAGCTGCAGAGTGGTGAGAAAATGTGCTGCTATGTTTTTTTTATCTGACCGCGACATCAAAAGCCTGGCGGCAAGATCAACTAATTGTTGAACAAAATATGGGTCAGAGCTGGCAGTTTGTCGACATAAATGATTAGAAAACAAAGGACTTGTTAAAGCTGGGACCAAGGGCTTCTGTCGACATGTACGTTTATCTTTTATCTCGACGTCAACATAAGCATAACAATTTGATAATAATAGTAGACCAAGGGACTGGGACTTTGCTTTTGTCGACATAGGCAGCTTGTCGATATAAGTGGGTAGGACTATATATATGTATGTATATATATATATAGTTTGAATCAGAAATTGTTTTTAGTTTCAAGTTTTGCCATTTTTACCTCCAACTAATGGATCATGGAAATTATACCACAGAGAGAAAATTTCCCTTATTAATTAATCCAAATGACAAAATTCACAAAATGATGATTCACAAAAGTTTTTCAATGCAAAAACATCCAAACATGCAATACATTGTCAGTTGATGGCATGCAACACATTACAGTCAAGTGTTATGTGCTTAGATATTTATTCATGTTATTGATTAAAATATAGAAAATGAGTACAGAACACAAATTAGGATGGGAGGACTTCCAATACATATGAATTTTTTAAATATCTAGAGAACAGGTAAGCACATAAGCTGGGTTTTTCTTTATTTTACTGTTTCATTCTTTCTAATAGTTTTACAGCAAAACCCAATGAAATTTAGTTCATGATCTCAGAATATAAGTGTATTATTTTTTCAGATGCGCATATGACAGTTTTAATTCTTGACCTGAAGACCATGGAATTCCGAGATTACCGCCGAGACTTGCCACTTTCTGATGATGAGTTTGACTTGATGCAGAATAAAACTATTGTATCATGTGATGTAAGATGAATGTACTTATTACAGTCAATTGTCTTAAATTGTAGTGAATAAGTGTTTTTTGCAAATGAACTTTGTCTGTGAAATGTATTAAAGGGTGTATTACAATGAAACTCATTTGTAAAAGACAGTCAAGAAAGGCAAAGTTTGTCGACATTCTTTGGGAAGAAGCTAATTATAATGATCTGTTTGGTATCTCAGTTTGTCCATCCATTATTCTGAATGTTTATTCACACCCTTTATTAAGGCCAGTGTTGATCCTCACATTAAGGTCAGTGTTTATCCACACCCTTTATTAAGGCCAATGTTGATCCTCACATTAAGGTCAGTGTTTATCCACACCCTATATTAAGGCCAGTGTTGTTCCTCACATTAAGGTCAGTGTTTATCCACACCCTTTATTGAAGCCAGTGTTGATCCTCACATTAAGGTCAGTTTTTATCCACACCCTTTATTGAAGCCAGTGTTGATCCTCACATTAAGGTCAGTGTTTATCCATACCTTTTATTAAGGCCAGTGTTGATCCTCACATTAAGGTCAGTGTTTATCCACACCCTTTCTTAAAGCCAGTGTTGATCCTCACCCTATTACAAGCATTTAATTTGTAGTTAAGTAAAAGTTAACCATGACGGAAAGGGGGTTTCTTGTTTTCAATATTGGTGGGTATCATCTACAAGGAAGAATCTTTCATTTTTTTGCTGGATGTACATGGTCACAATTCATCTTTATTACAGTGGATGAGAAAGATTTATTGATTAATACAAAATATATAATGAATAAGTTTATGAACAATTCTTCCATGAGAAAACTCCTAGATATTCATTGTTGATGTGTAATGTTTTTGATATAAGGTTTAAGTGGATATTTAGACAAAAACGGACTTCTTTTGATCTTATCACAAATATTTTATTTACCAGGAATATTATTAATAAGGACTTTTAAAAAAAACTTTTTGGGAAAGATATTATAACCTTTACATCCAAAGGATCCAACAGTTGTAGCAGTGTTGATTCCAGTATTTCCATTTCTGTCTCCCCATCTATCCATGCATGAAATGGTTTCTGTACAACAACTTGAATTTGCTGTTTGTTCTATTCATTATTTCCTTTCATGGAACTTATTTACTTGGGGGTTAAAAGGTTGAAAGTTAAGTTCACTAGTACCATAAACAGCTTACCATGCAACTTTGCATCATGTCAATTTCTTTACTTAGGTCAGCCGAGTCTTTGGCCCCACTGGAGCAGATTATCTGTTTATCATGTTCAATGGAAACATGAGGGTTATTTCCCTTGTAACAGGACAACTGGTGCTGAAAACAGGAAATAGAAAGAACACAGCAGGTAATAACAAAAGTATCAGCAGCAACAAATTCTGGTAATAGATACAACAATAACAGCAAAATTAACAGGAAAGTAATGATAATAACAGTAACAATAGCAGTATTAATATAAATATATTTCTTGTTGTAACATAATTCCAGATAAAGTGCAGCACAGAAATGGGACCTGTGACCGAAATGTGACCAATGTACTATCATGGCAATATTTAGTTGAATGAAGAAGAAAAAAAGAAGCTTAATATTTTGTCTTTATTTATATTTTAAAACATTTGTTTTTCCACCACAACCAACACCCATACACACAGGCATTAAATGTTTTATCAGTCTTGCAATATCATGTTTTGGCACTCCTGCAGTTATTGGTATACTGCAGTTCAGTACATAATACAGTTGGTAGATATGGACTCATGCATGCTGCTGCATTATAACAATGAGAAGCTGTTTTTATTAAGCAATTTATTATTATAATTACCATTGAAATTAAATTTATTGACTCAATTTCTTTATGTTATTTTTTTAAATATAAGACTTGTTATAAACAAGCAACAGTTCCATTTCTGGGTCTGATTTTACTGACTGTAATCAAACTGAACCTTGATCTGTTTTGCCTTGTTAACATCATAGCCGGAAATATTCCATATAACCATGAAAGACAAATTCAGATCTGCAGTGTATTCTAAACTTGCTAAAAAAATTCATTTAAACATACTTGGTACCGAAGGAATGTAGATTTTAAAAATTATATGCCAGAGTATTCTGATTCCGGAATAAACTTATCTGAAAATGATGCAGACTTCAAAATTACATGTTTTACTACAGACTTTAAAATTACATGTTTTATTGGAACATCCCACATAAAAATGATTGGATTTAGAAAAGTGTTACCAGTGATTTGTCATTGTTTTATTAATGTAAGAATTAAATGGGTTCTGTTATTTAGGATTTTCTTGTTTGCTTTTGTTAGAGTTACTGAATACATTGGAATAATTTCAGGGTTTGATGGCTGTGTGATTAATCAAGGAGACATAGACTTACCTGTTGATGCTAGAGTTACTACTGTCTGCACAAAGGGAAAAATATTCGCTGTAGCTTATGCCAAGGTGAGTGCATAAAATAAATTTACTTCTACTGGCATTTGTTTCGCTAAACTTCCTTAAGTTTCTAATTCAGATTGAGATTTTTTAATATCTCTCTTATTATCTATTTTGTAACCATGACTTTTTCACTACAGATTAAGCAAGTATCCTAGAGTAAACCTCAGTCGTAACATTTTCAATTACTTGAAGGGAGTCAGGACATTCTCAATTTGAGTATATTCCTCAAAGATTCTTCTGCAAGAGCCAAAATATTACCAGATTTATAAATTTAAAACCAAACAAATTATATTTGTCACTATTTTCTCAGACTTTCACTATGATAACAATATTGTTTAAAGTATCATAAGATAACATAACAGTCATCATGCTTAAATGGTTATCATATCAAATCCAGAATAAGTGGCCATCTTGAATGTGATCTTACTACTTTTTTATGATTGATGGGATTGACATCAGGTTTTCAGCAAAACAATTCTTGCAATATTGAATAAGGTCTGAATGAAAATATTGCTGATTGGACCAACTGCATATTCATACTTGTGTAAAGTGGTTTTAAAAATCAGACATAAATGATCTTGAATCAAGTCAGAAGTCAAATTTTGCATTTTTGTGCTTCTTTATGAGCACAGTGATTATACCAATGAATTTTGACCAGGCTTTATATTTAGTCACTTTCCAGTGAAAATGTTGTTGAGACATTGATTTTTTTTCAGTTAATGGTATTGGCTCTGGTTTTAGCTGAATTGGTTTGAAGGCATGATGACACAAAGAAGGACATATATAGTTTTTATAGTTTAGTTACAAGGAATAATTCAAATGAAATTGTTTTTGTTAATAATGAAATTACTTTTTCACATAAAAAAATAATATAGATTTAGTCACAACTTAGCACTTTTCAGGTATATTGTGAACATGTTTACCTCAGACAATTAAGAAAATATTTTTATTTACCAAATCTGGTAGCAGATTGTTTCAATTTTCAGTAGTATATAGAAGAAACAGTCCTGGAAATTCTTTTAAGGAAGTACAACATTTATTTGTGCGGGACTCTTGTTGATTGAACTGTGTCTTTTTATCTTATAGCATAATACAATGTTTGGCACAATCTTATTAGTACAAAAAATCTTGTGGTTTTTCATGGATTGTCCAGAAATTTAGAAAGAATATTCATCACCCAATGATATGCAAATCAAGAAATACTTTCCTCCCACAATTTTTGTTAATGTTATTGCCCTTTATTTATTTAGCTTAATGCAGTGTATGTCACAATTCTGTTAGAGCAACTAACCCTGCAGTTTTTGATTAATTGGTTTGAAACTTGGTAAATGTTAAAGCTCATTAACCAAAGATGTCATGTCAAGAAATCACCTCCTCTTGCAACTTTGCAGGAGTTACTGCCTTCTTTATTGTAGCTTAATACAGTCTTTTTTACAATCTGACTAGTGCAACTTGTCCTGCAGTTTGCCAACAGATGTATCTATCTTTCAATGAATGAGTTCTTTATATTATGCCCATTTTTACTTGTCTATGCCAATTGTGTTAACACATCTAGTCTGTGGCTCAGTTTTCATGAGATTGCATTCTTGTTAATTCAGACTTGTATTATTTTTATTACATCTTACATGAAAATTATGAGAAGTTTTGCGTGCTTTTATTGTTGTAGTGTTTAATGCCATTTTTCAGCGCACGATAGGCTATACATGGCAGAAAATATTAATGGTAAAGTAAGAACCCGGGAAACCACCCGGAAAGAACCACCAACCCACGAGAAGCTACTGGCATTCTTTCTCACATACTCACATTGGCTGAATATGAGACTCAAATCCATGCAGACAGAGTTGAGGTAGCAGTGATTCATAACAGAGAGTGCTTTGGACCACTGGGCCACTTCGGGCCCCTGGTTTTTGTGCTCTATCAGGTCAGAGTTTGAAAATCCTAATCTTCTTTGATTCATTGAGGTCATCTTTTTGAATTGCTTTTAGAGTATAGAAATTGTTCTATGATTCACAACAAAATGTGCCACGTAGATAATGTTAACTTCATCTGCCTGCTTGTCTCTCCATTTGTGTAAAGCTGTGATGACTCGGTGAGCCAGTCATTGGACTTGTGACCAGCAGGATGCAGGTTCTCTTTCCAATCTGACTGGATAATCTGCCATGGTTTATCTTTGGGCATGGCATTTAACTCTACCAGCTTCATTGTGTTGTTCTTCTGTAAAACAACAACCTAACCAAAATCATATGTTTGTCCAACTCTCCATCATATCTTAATTCAGTATTGCACTTCATGAAGTAAGTTTTTTGGACACTGTCACTTACTATCTATAGTGTAGTGTCTGGCTATGATGTTAAAATAGATCACTATAGCTGACATGTTACTTTTCAATGACTTCTTTTACCATGCACATTTGGTCACTAAGTCCCACAACGTTGATGATATTGGCTTCATTGATTACACTACATATTAAAAGTAGGTCAATATTACCTATATTTCATGCTTCATTTTCACTGCATAAAGTTCTTTGTTTATAATCCATGTCTTTTGTACTATTCACTCTGCAGGTACTGGCTTATATCTGTAGATCTCCAATCAGCAAGTTAATGTTTTCATTACACAGTTTATCTGTTCCTATTATCTGTTGAAATTTCAGTACAGAATTTCTGATTAATTGCACTCCAAGGGGCAAGCTAGACAATGAGCAGGATTTAGGAAAAGTATATGTTGCCTTGCAAGCTAGAATTCTCTTAGAAATTGCAACAACTTTTGCTCTTGGTAAAATGTTACTGCCCTTTTGGACAATACCAATTAGTTGCTTAAGTGATATATCAGGCCTGTTCCAGTAAAACATACATGGTACACAGAAAAGGTAGTTTATAAAAAATATAAAATTATAAGAAATTTCTAAATTGCATGTATGTGTGAGTACACCACATTAAAAGTGCCTTCCCTGTGTCCCATGTAAGTTTTACAGGAACACCCCTAATTGAAGGAATTTAGTAGTTTATATGCAAATTACTGGTAGGCATCCATTTATATAGCTAAAGTATACTGCTTATACTTATTATAAGTAAAATGTGAGCCATTCTCTTGCTACACTAATAGTCACGTATAAGTAATGGTCATGAAATTTGGTGACTATATTCTCGTTTGCTTGAACAGTACCTCTAAATGAAACTTGAGAAAGTCATTCTTATTTTTAAGGACTGATATATACAGTTATGAAAATCAGATTACTGTGACTTGCTTTACGTAACTTTGCTAGGTATTTGTAATAGGCAAGTCATAGTATTTATCCAAATTCATGTTTATTAAATCATTCCTATAATAAAAATGACATGATAAGTATAATCTTTTGGATCTTCTAGTAAAAACATTATAAAATATGCCATGTCAGTCTAGACAGGTGAATCTGTGTAAGGCAATGCATTTATTCAGGTGAAGGAGTGATGGACTGATTTGTATGCCTTGTAAAAACTATCTCTTTAATCAAATTACTTCATTTTCATACAGTTTCTAAATGAAGTGAATAAGCTGCATGAATCATAGACCATTGATAACATTATCAGTGTTGAATTTTTAGAGGATATCAGAGTGTATAAGGCCTACTGTCGTATATGTCTGATTTAATATATATTTAATTGTTTGTTTGTCAGTTTAAATAATTTGTATGTTTCATTATATGCTATTGTAATGTAAATTAATTCAATAGACATGTTTTCTCAAAAAATTAGTTGAGTGAAATAATCTTTGGTAAACACGTATACTTGTTGACCTATATCCTGACCTAGATTCAAGGTTAGTGGCAACCATGTGAACAGGTTTTATTTTTATTGTAAAATAATTGGTTGTTGTCAAGGTCAAGATGGAACTAGTGAAGAAGTAACAACATTTTATTCTTAAAGTAAAAATGATTGGTTCTTGTCAGGGTCATGTTAGGAGGATGTAATATAAATGATTACACAACTCCTTTCACTCCTTCTTGATTTTGCAATTTGGAGATTTTTTCAAAACTGCATTTATTTTGACTTTTAGATTTGATTCTTAAAACTTTAATTAATTTTTCCATTTTTTACGATCTTTTTCCAGGGAAATAAATTATTTGTTAAATTCTTATAAAGCTTGTTGTTTTCACCTTTACTGTGTTACTGTTTATTAGAGCCTAAACACGTAACACTATTCCTTGGACTCAGTGACACATCGTTTATTTTAGTTTAAAGTTGTGGGGCACTTTTTAATTCATTCGAAAATTACATGACGGAAAATGAACTCCAACTGAAATTTATTTTTTAAAATATAAAACTGTGTACTTGAGATAAAAACTCTTTAATCCACTGCAGGAGCATATCATCAACACAACCCTACTTCTGCACACATACAATCCATTCTTTATGTACATGAATATCTTTTTTAGCTTTCTCATACCGTGAAAAATTGTTTGAGGCAGCAAATCATCTGAAACAGAAACTGCATGGACATAAGTCAGATTTTTTTAAAATGTGCAATAGTCTTGCTAATTCTCACTTTTCTCCCCCATCTTATCGTCAGTCTAGGAATGCGATCAAAGTACAATTGAGTTCCATCCATGTTAATGATCATATAGTCTGCAAAATTATGTTTATCTTCTGGCCGTCACGAATTCATTACTTGATTTTATTTTCTCCAAATCTTCTGGGCAACACTAGGTCATTAATGTTCACGCATGAAGCACTGTTATGTGTGACTTTGAAAACTGTTTCATTGTTTAAATTTATTTTCAAAATTTCCGTGAATACCGTTGAAAAGGAACAATAAAAGATCAGCACACTTATTAGAATCTATGGTTGGCTTGTGAGGTCAGCTTGCTTAATAGCAATAAAATAACCTTTCTATTAATATCCTTTTTTAAAAATCTGGCTTCAGAATCCAAAGTTGATTTTTGAGGTTGGCTTGATTTGTAATAAGTGTGATTCTTAAGTGGTGTAAGCACTCTTTACTGAGTGATTTGAAGTGTGGTTTTTAAATGGTTTAAGCACTCTAGACCAAATGTTTTGAAGAGTGGTTCTTAAATGATGTAAGCACTTTAGACCAAATGTTTTGAAGTGTGGTTCTTAAATGTGTTTTGAAGTGTGGTTCTTAAATGGTGTAAGCACTCTAGACCAAAGGTTTTTAAATGTGGTTTTTAAATGATGTAAGCACTCTAGACCAAATGTTTTGAAGTGTGGTTCTTAAATGGTATAAGCACTCTAGACCAAATGTTTTGAAGTGTGATTCTTAAATGGTGTTAGCACTCTAGACCAAATGTTTTGAAGTGTGATTCTTAAATTATGTAAGCACTCTAGACCAAATGTTTTCAAGTGTGGTCCTTAAATGGTGTAAGCACTCTAGACCAAATGTTTTGAAGTGTGGTTCTTAAATGTGTTTTGAAGTGTGGTTCTTAAATGGTATAAGCACTCTAGACCAAAGGTTTTTAAATGTGGTTTTTAAATGATGTAAGCACACTAGACCAAATGTTTTGAAGTGTGGTTCTTAAATTATGTAAGCACTCTAGACCAGATGTTTTCAAGTGTGATTCTTAAATTACGTAAGCACTCTAGACCAAATGTTTTGAAGAGTGGTTCTTAAATGGTGTAAGCACTCTAGACCAAATGTTTTCAAGTGTGGTTCTTAAATGGTGTAAGCACTCTAGACCAAATTTTTCAAGTGTGGTTCTTAAATGTGTTTTGAAGTGTGGTTCTTAAATGGTGTAAGCACTGTAAACCAAATGTTTTGAAGTGTGATTCTTAAATTATGTAATCACTCTAGACCAAATGTTTTGAAGTGTGGTTCTTAAATGTGTTTTGAAGTGTGGTTCTTAAATGGTGTAAGCACTCTAGACCAAAGGTTTTTAAATGTGGTTTTTAAATGATGTAAGCACACTAGACCAAATGTTTTGAAGTGTGGTTCTTAAATGGTGTAAGCACTCTAGACCAAATGTTTTGAAGTGTGGTTCTTAAATGGTGTAAGCACTCTAGACCAAATGTTTTGAAGCGTGATTCTTAAATTATGTAAGCACTCTAGACCAAATGTTTTCAAGTGTGATTCTTAAATGGTGTTAGCACTCTAGACCAAATGTTTTCAAGTGATTCTTAAATTATGTAAGCACTCTAGACCAAATGTTTTCAAGTGTGGTCCTTAAATGATGTAAGCACTCGAGACCAAATGTTTTCAAGTGTGGTTCTTAAATGGTGTAAGCACTCTAGACCAAATGTTTTCAAGTGTGGTCCTTAAAAGGTGTAAACACTCTAGACCAAATGTTTTGAAGTGTGGTTCTTAAATGTGTTTTGAAGTGTGGTTCTTAAATTATGTAAGCACTCTAGACCAAATGTTTTGAAGTGTGGTTCTTAAATTATGTAAGCGCTCTAGACCAAATGTTTTCAAGTGTGATTCTTAAATTATGTAAGCACTCTAGACCAAATGTTTTGAAGAGTGGTTCTTAAATGGTGTAAGCACTCTAGACCAAATGTTTTGAAGAGTGGTTCTTAAATGGTGTAAGCACTCTAGACCAAATGTTTTCAAGTGTGGTTCTTAAATGGTGTAAGCACTCTAGACCAAATGTTTTCAAGTGTGGTTCTTAAATGTGTTTTGAAGTGTGGTTCTTAAATGGTGTAAGCACTGTAAACCAAAAGTTTTGAAGTGCGATTCTTAAATTATGTAATCACTCTAGACCAAATGTTTTGAAGTGTGGTTCTTAAATGGTCAGGAACCTTGAGCTATTGTAGCTCATAACTGAAAGGTCATGGGTTCAGTTCCCTCTCAAGCCAGCTTGGGTCAGCTACATTTGTGTCCTTGGTAAAGCACTTAGCTTCCATTTCATTGGCATGATCAAGCTAAAAAAGAAACCAACCATCTGAGAATGTTGTTGTTGTTTTAGGGTTTAACGCCATTTTTCAGCACACGATAGGCTATACATGGCAGCCAGTATTATTGGCGTAGGAAGAACCCAGGAAAGAACCACTGACCCACGAGAAGTTACTGGCAAGCTTTCTCACATAACTACATTAGCCGAATCTTAGACTCGAACCCACGCAGACAGAGGCAAGACGGCAGTGATCCATAACGGAAAGCACTTTAGACCACTCGTTCCCCCCCTCATCTAAGAAAGTACAAAGGTCATGGCCTGAATCCACATAGAAGTTTGCATCATGCTTATTTTGAGAAAATAATCTTAGCTCCTGTACAACATTTTTAAAAATTTGGTTCATGTAGACTTGCATAACCATAGGTAAAAATTGAAAATGGATTTGACTGTATTTTTGAAAATTATAATATAAATGTTAATATCTTGTGCAGGCTTCTCACAAATGATTCTTTTATCTAGTATATGATTTTTACTTTAAATTCATGTGGAATATAGAAGGTCTTTGATGAACCATACATATGTGTGTATTACTCTAATTCCAAACTATATAGATCCAGATCTGCCATTGCCTAATGTTCCAACAGTCTGGGTCTGTGAGGTTTGTTAAGACTAATCAGCAGAACAAATAACATTAACCCTGATATGCTTATGCTTTGTGCAACAAGTCATGGTCTATGTTGTTTTGCAGTTGGACCAACTTGTATGTGATTATTTATGTAAAGTATATTTTTTATAGGAATGGACCCCCATTAATGATAAAAGTTCTAATTTACCATTGCATGAAATGTTAGGCTATCTCTACTTTTCACAGAGAATATCCAGGTTTTATGTGCTGTCCTTGACAGATGGGAATACTGATGAAACAAGAAAGATCATGTGGAGATTGTGCAAGTCTTGGTAAGTTTACCATGTCTTAAAATCAGCTCAGTTCGATACACGAGTCAAAAAGATGAAGCATAAATGGATTATTTTGACTCATCACACATGATGACAGTCTTTTGATCTTAACAAGCCACTCCAGATATTATTTCTAAAGTATGAATATCTGTTCCTAAATGAAGCTTGTACAAGTTGACTAACCAAAGTGTCAGCCCTCTGTCAACCCAGAGACAGTGGGTTTTGGTCAGACCAGTCTTCCTCACTGTGTTGGTGTGTCTCAATTCAAGACACTGTAATCTGATTGCCCTGACACTAAATAACCTTCCTGTGTTTTTGTACCATATTATTGACAACCATATGATGCCTTACTTCTCATTCCTCTGGATCTCATAGGACTTTTTTTATTTAGATGTTACATTTATTTACCATACATCAGTTCTAAAAAAATAAAATAAAATGAAATTGATAGACTCTGGTGTTTTCCATTTGTTCATATACACAAACAACATTTGTAAAGAAACAAAAACATGTTTGTTGGTGATATTACCAGTCTGTCATCTTCAGTAATAGAAGAAAAATAAATAATAGTTTTAAAAAATATACTTAATATTTTTCTGTCAGAACATTATGAACTTAACATCTTTCTGCCAGAATTTAAAGACTTTTTATTTTTCATGTTTTGTAAAATGATCATGCAGTCTCTTAATAATTTGTTATTTTTTCTGGGTAAAAAAATACATTTATTTCATTTACCTGAGATTTCTGCGTCCATGTCACCAAAAAGGAGAAGAATATTTTGCAGTGTTCTTTTGTTGATATTTAGTGTGGCTTCACTTCGTTGTTTTTTTAATACTTAAATGTATTTAAGCAAAGGGTAAATTCATTGGAAAATGTTGAATAATGTTTTCTATCTAAGCCTTGTAATCAGTAAGAACATGCAAAAAGATGTGTTTTTACTTATGTTTTCAAAATGTCATAATTTCAAATTGTCACATTGCTTAATTTTTTTAAGTTCCATTCACCGTGAGGTAGCAGCCGAACTTCGAGTAGACACAGTGTCCTGGGATCTAGATGACATGCAGCATCCTGCAGTTGCTATGAGAAGGCTTGTACTGGGGCATCTAGACAAAGAGCTCAGACAACGGGAACTCATTACAGATGATCCAGAAGTTATTAAGTCCATTGCAGCATCAGACAATGTTGAGAATTACCGCATCTTAGAGAAAGAGGTACCGTCTTTACTATTTTTATACTAACCTCTTCAAAGAAAAGAAGTCTTGGACAAATGCAGGAAGGGCAGCAATTATGTTTAGTATGTTTATTGTACATAATTTGTTAACTTGAGCAGATTATATCTTGTGGCAGGAGAAAAGATTGTCATCACCAGATGAAATCGGAAATGAAAAGCAAAGATGAAGATACGGTATAAAGTCATTGTGCTCCTGAAACTGCAGCTTTTGAAATTGTACTTACAGTAAAAAAGGTCTTAGTGTGCTTTGCAGACTTTGAAATTGTACTTACAGTAAAAAAGGTCTTAGTGTGCTTTGCAAACTTTGAAATTGTACTTACAGTTAAAAAGGTCTTAGTGTGCTTTGCAGACTTTGAAATTGTACTTACAGTAAAAAAAGGTCTTAGTGTGCTTTGCAGACTTTGAAATTGTACTTACAGTTAAAAAGGTCTTAGTGTACTTTGCAGACTTTGAAATTGTACTTACAGTTAAAAAGGTCTTAGTGTGCTTTGCAGACTTTGAAATTGTAATTACAGTAAAAAAAAAAAGGTCTTAGTGTGCTTTGCAGACTTTGAAATTGTACTTACAGTTAAAAAGGTCTTAGTGTGCTTTGCAGACTTTGAAATTGTACTTACAGTAAAAAAAAAAGGTCTTAGTGTACTTTGCAGACTTTGAAATTGTACTTACAGTTAAAAAGGTCTTAGTGTGCTTTGCAGACTTTGAAATTGTACTTACAGTAAAAAAGGTCTTAGTGTGCTTTGCAGACTTTGAAATTGTACTTACAGTTAAAAAGGTCTTAGTGTGCTTTGCAGACTTTGAAATTGTACTTACAGTAAAAAAAGGTCTTAGTGTACTTTGCAGACTTTGAAATTGTACTTACAGTAAAAAAGGTCTTAGTGTGCTTTGCAGACTTTGAAATTGTACTTACAGTTAAAAAGGTCTTAGTGTGCTTTGCAGACTTTGAAATTGTACTTACAGTAAAAAAAGGTCTTAGTGTACTTTGCAGACTTTGAAATTGTACTTACAGTAAAAGAGGTCTTAGTGTACTTTGCAGACTTTGAAATTGTACTTACAGTAAAATAGGTCTTAGTGTGCTTTGCAGACTTTGAAATTGTACTTACAGTAAAAGAGGTCTTAGTGTACTTTGCAGACTTTGAAATTGTACTTACAGTAAAAAAGGTCTTAGTGTACTTTGCAGACTTTGAAATTGTACTTTTAGTAAATAAGGTCTTAGTGTGTTTTGCAGACTTTAAAATTGTGCTGACAGTAATTAAGGTCTAAATGTACTTTGCAGACTTTGGAGTTGAATATATTAAATGCCTCACAGAGAAGGTCTTGTTAGAGTTAGCATGTTTGGGTATGTTTACTAAATGCACAAAGTTGTCTCCCAACATGACAAAGAAGGAGTACTATGAAGGTATCTTAAAAGGTCTTTGTAGTTTCTCAGTAAGTTGTGTTTGGATGGAGGAAACGCACACAAAAACTGTTTGAACAACCACTTTCTTAAAACGATTAAGAACAAAGCATGATGCCTCTCCTCAGTACATGTTGACCATATTATGTTATGTCTTATAATGAAGAAATGCCAACTCATTTGATATTATCTTAAACTGCTATGGTATGGTATCTGGAGTGAATTATATTTTTCTCTGTAGCAGAAGCATACATGTTTTACAGACATGGATGTAGTTTATTACAATTTCAGATTTCATTTTTATGAGAATAATCCTTATGATATTAGCCCAACAGACAGTGTGTAGAAAGAAGTCACATTTTGAAGCACTGATTTTTGTCAGTTAAATTTGCTCTCCAAAAGATATTGCCATGGTAACTGGACAATTAGACACTGATCAAACTAACTCTTTTTATTTTCTAGGTAAAGAAGAGTGGTCTCATGGAGAAGGAAGTGGCAGAGCATTCTATTGGACTTCCTGGGAATTTTAAACGCGAGACAAAAGAGAATGCATAGGGGGCTGAAGAGAACCAAAACCACCAGTCTAGTCATGTCTTTAGTTCCTGGGTCAGCAAACTGGCATATTGGCAACCCCAAAAATAAGCAGTCAGATGTTGGATCTTCACAAGCATGTTGCTTGGGAATTAAATAGAATCTAGTCTGTGGAAGTACCATATATACTCGCATATAAGCCGAGAAATTTAGGAAGAAAATAAGGCCTGGAAGAAGGGGGATCAGCTTATATGCGGGTCAAGGTCTGAGTCTGAAATTTACGATGCTTTTTTTCTCTCAACTTACAGCTCATAAGATTTGTCCTGTCGTGAAAAGAAACAATTTTTTTTTCTAACTTAAGTGGTATAATATTTAATGTTTTAACGTACTTGACGTCAGTTTTACAGATGTCCATCCACCAGAAAAATACATGTTATGTGAACCATTGAAATACGTGTATTTTCCAAAAGAACCGCCATATTAGTAATCTCTAAATAAGATTCATACCTATCGTTTAACAAAATTTATTATGTCTATCATTTTTCAAATTGAAATGTTATGTGCAATACATCAATGTTATGTTGCCATATTTTGGAACCAAAGCTTGCAGGCATCGATTAAGTCTGATGTACTTTGATTTTGATGCCTCATGCTGTCTAAATCCAGCTTGATATCGTTCAATCATAATCTCAACATCATCTTGCTCCTTGAAAATGTGGTCAACCAGCTTGCAGACAGACAGATGATGACAGTCTACTGTCTGTTGTTATGACCAATGCCATGGCTCAACCAAATTATTACTGCATGGTAAAATGTCATTTACATGGTCACACATGTTCCACAGATTAACAGGAAATCTCGGATTTCCTCAACGGTTTCTTCGTCTTCCCATGTAGTTGTCTTCCCAGTAATCATCAATTGGTGTAAGTTCCAGAGGGCTGCTTTCCCCTAACTCATCAAAAGCATCTCTAACATCTTCAACTGAAACAAAACTGAGGACTAAAAGCATTTTAATACACATGCAAACATTTTCATCATCACATATAGCTTCCACTAAATGACATTTATGTACTTTGTGCCACAAACATTGTCCTAGATGGAAGAAGCATCCTGCTAATCATGCTCCTGGGAAAATGGTTGCACAAGCATTTAGACTGGCTTTCTTGAAATGCTAGCAGGATCAAGACCAGGATGCAGTTCAAGAATTTTCTGCATGACACGTTCATAGTCATGCTCTGTTTTATCCGGCACCAAAACATAGACTAGAGGATAATAGGCTGAGTTGTTAATTAAAGCATGGATAGTGAATAGCTGTCGACACAATTTTAAAAGTACCATTGATAAACCAGTGATCATTTTGCTGTAGAAGGGTCAGATTTTCAGTTTTGGGTCAGGCACTTTGATAGGGTATCAGTGTTGGACAAAAATCATTTTTAGTTCTAAAATCAAAAATAGTGGATGATAGCAGCTTGTTGGTCGAATGAAAAAAACTTAGTAATCGCCATCAATTGAAAGCTCTGGATGTAATTATTTTGTAATATAAAACTTCAGAGCTTGTATATAATAGAATCCATTAGAGTAGTTTGAAATCCCCAAACTTGACAAGAAAATAGAACTCAGAACAAAAAGCAAATTCATAATGCAGTTGTAATTTGTTATTTTAACAGTGATGTCATATACACCTGAACAAGGTTGATAAAACTTAAATGTTCAACTAGAGCCTCATTTGCCTTAAAGCAAGACTTAAATATGGTATGATGAACAGTCAAGAATAACAAGCAGGACATAAAAATTAATGTTAAACTGTACAGTCTATGCAAATGTATGACACAGCATTTCACCTTGATATTGTAAGAAGATAAAGCCGCTATTCTAGTTACAAGCTCTTTAATTCCCGTACCTCTTATACTTGGAAATAAATCTTACCCAAAACTCATTTCGATTTCTTACATCTTGCTTTTGATGTCAGTTTAACTTACCTGATGGTGATGGCAGTATTGTCAACAATTTTAAGGTGATATTTTCGGCAAGTGAAGACTTAATCTAAATCTGTACACAAAATTACAGGTAATACAGTGCATACATGTTTATTGTGTTCATTAATGTTTATTGTCAATATTTATTCAATATTCAGTTTTTTTGCATTAGATGCTAAGGCAAAGAAATATGATGAAGCTTGATTTTCCATTAAATGAATAATAACACGATTTTCCATTAAATGAATAATAACACGATTTTCTATGAATGAATAATAACACGATTTTCTATTGAATGAATAATAACACGATTTTCCATTGAATAAATAATAACACAATTTTCCATTAAATGAATAATAACACGATTTTCTATTGAATGAATAATAACACAATTTTCCATTGAATTAATGATAACACAATTTTCCATTGAATTAATGATAACACTTGCATTGTCTTCGTAACCAGTTCTTCAGTGTTTATTAAATACAACATTTACCTGAACAAACCTTGAACTTGACTACAAATAGCATGCAAATTGATTTGCATACATATATCGTGGCTTACATAGTTTAATTAATACCATATGCAGAATGAACATTGTAGATGATCTTTCGGTATAATTTATGATGGAAAATCGAGTCTGTATTGTTTGCGTTTGGTACCGTATAAGAACTACATGCATACAGTAGGTGTCTAAGAATACTTTATACCAGATGCAATTAACTAAAGTTCCCTTGCACAATAAAACCATATTGTCATTGTGACCAAAAGTATAAGAATTGAACATCATCATAAAATTGCACCAAATTAAAGAACATTTTGTAAAATATATTACATAATGGTTTTCAATTTTTTTTTTCTCTTTGTTTTTGTCATTTGCAGAAGAACTCATACCTCTTGGTCAATTGGATAACTTGTTTATTGCCCCACCCTAGAGGCGTATCAGTGGATTTGAAAGTAACAAGTTCTGTTCATCTATCTTTGGTTTGAGTGATTTCCTTGTGATAACTTAAAAATGTTACTTCTCAATATGTTTAGCTTAAACCTTGTAGGTAGATAGCCCTTGCTTAGAGAGGTTAACCTGTTGATTTGGGGTCAGAAGGTTAAAGATCAAGGTTAGCTATGCCTAAATTATGATTTGATTGTATCAAGCAAATGGATTGTAATGCACTACATGATCATATATACACTTATTTTAGTGTTGATTGAGTAGTAATGGATTAAGATTGCATATGTTGACTGAGTCATAATGCATTATGAAGTATATGTTGAATAGTAATTTATTATGATGAATGTGAATGAGTATTAGTGGATTATGATTGCATATGTTGACTGAGTTGCAATGGATTATGATGTAAATGTTGAATAGTAATTTATTATGATGAAAGTGAACGAGTAGTAATGGATTAAGATTGCATGTGTTGACTGAGTCATAATGGATTATGATGTAAATGTTGAATAGTAATTTATTATGATGAATGCGAATGAGTAGTAATGGATTATGATTGCATATGTTGACTGTAGTAATGGATTATGATGAATGCATAGGATGGCTGAGTATTAATGGATTATGATTTAAATTTTGATTAGTAATTTATTATGATGAATGTGAATGAGTAGTAATGGATTATGATTGCATATGTTGACTGAGTAGTAATGGATTATGAAGAATGTGCAAAGGTTTATGGACTAGTAATGGATTATGATGTAATAAATTTTGACTAGTAATTTATCATGATGAATGTAAATGTTGAATGAGTAGTAATGTTTGTGATATATGTAAAGGTTCACCGAGTACTAATAGATAATGGTGAATTTAAATGCTGACTGAGTACTAATAGATAATTATGAATTTAAATTCTGACAGTACTAATAGATTATGAATTAAATACTGACATAGTACTAATAAATTATGAATTAAAATTCTGACTGAGATTTTGAATTTAAATGCTGACTGAGTACTAATATATTATTAATTAAATACTGACCTAGTACTAATAGATTTTGAATTTAAATGCTGACCTAGTACTAATAAATTATGATGAAACCAAATGCTGACTGAGTACTAATAGATTATGAATTCAAATGGTGACTGAATACTAACAGATTATCAATTAAATACTGACCTAGTACTAATAAATTATGATGAATTCAAATGCTGACTGAGTACTAATAGATTATGAATTTAAATGCTTAGTACTAATAAAATTATGAATTTAAATGCTGAGTACTAATAGATTATGAATTTAAATGCTGACTGAGTACTAATAAATTATGAATTTAAATGCTGACTGAGTACTAATAGATTATGAATTTAAATGCTGACTGAGTACTAATAGATTATGAATTCAAACGCTGAGTACTAATAGATTATGAATTTAAATGCTGACTGAGTACTAATAGATTATGAATTTAAATGCTGACTGAGTACTAATAAATTATGAATTTAAATGCTGACTGAGTACTAATAGATTATGAATTTAAATGCTGAGTACTAATAGATTATGAAATTAAATACTGATTGAGTACTAATAGATTATGAATTTAAATGCTGACTGAGTACTAATAAATTATGAATTTAAATGCTGATTGAGTACTAATAGATTATGAATTCAAATGCTGACTGAGTACTAATAGATTATGAATTTAAATGCTGAGTACTAATTATGATGAATTCAAATGCTGACCATGCCATGAAGGATTATAAGGAATCAAAATGTCATCTAAATAGTAACAGATTATGAGGGCTTGAAATGTTGACATGTATACTTTTGACATGTAATATTAGCAGCATACATTGTTAGACAATATCAACAATAAAAACGAATCAGCATAGAACTGTAGTGTCATTCAGTGCTTGTATTGCTCATAATAGATATAATACTTGAATGTTTCTTTGCTTTTACTTTGATTTCATAAATGATTTATGTGTACCTATACTGATTAATTCATTCAGAATATGTACATCAATCTGATGTTTTTCCATTGATAAGCTTAGGCTAGTAGATATTCTCACTTCAGGCATATTAGAACATTTTAGCACCTTTTTTTTTTAGATAAAGTTATCCTGTATCTGGTGATATGAATGCCTAAGCTTTTAAAGATGTTAATTACAAAACCTCCTGGATGTATCTTGGGAAAAATACAGTGTAATTATTTTTTGTTGAGAGAATATTACCATATTGTAACAATTGTTTATTGAGTTTTACCAGATTGTTACACATGATCTACACATTAGTTATATTTTCAGGTGCATCAATGTCTTCCACACTTGTCATGAAATAAACATGTTTATTTTCTTAGTGATTGTTCTGTTTCCTTTTGAAACTTTAGTTAGGCATTATCCAAGGATGCAGATACATTGAATATATGTATTGGCAGGAATCCTAAAAAAATGTCTACATGTAACCATACATTTTGATAGACTTCATTGATACAGATGATTCTTTTTTTTTTTTTTTTTGGTATATATATTTATTAACTTTGTTTTGGTCATCTGTTGGTCTCGTCAGTTAGTCCCAGAAACAGTTTTACCCTGAAATTTGTTACAGAATTTCCCATAGTTCATCGGTTTGGCATAAGTATTACAACTGCTTGATATATACAGATATCTGTTTGTAATTTTTTACTTCCCTTCCACTTCCTGACACCACTTTTGGTGGCCTAGTGGTTAGAGCGTCTACCACGGAAGCGGGAGGTCATGGGTTCGATCCCCGGCCAATCATTCCAAAGACTTATAAAAAGTAGTACTAACGGCTGCCTCGCTTGACGCTCAGCATTAAGAGGTTAGTGTTAGGAGTTTAGAGTGATGTCTAGCACTGGGGCATCATGCCGCAGACATGTAGCATGATGTCCCACCCAGTCATATTATCCTGACACCAGGCCGACCAGTCCCAACTTTAACCTCTTAATGCTGAGCATCAAGTGAGGCATCTGTTAGTATGATTTTTTTAAGTCTTTGGTATGACTTGGCCAGGGATTGAACCCATGACCCAATACTTCCGCGGCAGACGCTCTAACCACTAGGCCACTGGAGTGGTTTGCGGGGAAAGAGGAAAGGAGCAGAAATGTGTTGATATTTGCTATATCCACCCAATTTTATTCAGCTTCTCACTCATCAGTTATGCTGTCTTGTAAAACTATTCAAACAAAACCAATTTTGTGTGTATGTTTGCTGACGCCTCTCTGCTCTCCAACCAATATCGATTGTTGATCTTCATGGTGACCATCTTGGTTCCAAAAATTTGAATTTTTATATGTTTTGTTTACCTCCAATATACTATTGTTGTATATCAAAATATATAGAATTTCTATACAATTTTATGCAATTTGAATATGGTTTGTATTTAAGTTGTATATGTATATACTTGTACTTAACCCATCTCAGGAATTTGCTTGTTCTGCTTCCAGAGCTTATTGAACAACGCTCTTACTCCTATCCACGAGGTATGCACCTTTTGCTTGGTTTCCTTGCCTTGGATACTGGCTTCTTCACAAAGAAATCCAAAACAGAAACCAATATTTTCGTTGTATTGCAAAATCTGAAAGCCACTTAAGCTGAAATGTAACTTAGTGTCCATATTCTCAGTGACAGTGTTGTAAATGCAGTGGATATGATATATATTGGCTTATTAAGTGAAACTGAAGTTAAGTTCATTTATGATCGTAAACGTTTCCTTTGAGTGTTGGTATCTTAGAAACTTATAGGAAGCCATACATAATACAACGTCTTATTCATATCCATAATGTAATGTGAATGGCCAGACTTGAATGACTTGAGAGGAATTTCTTAGGGGTACTTTAACGAATGAAGTGAAAGTGTAGACCAGTGTTTTTCAACCGGAGTTCCGCTGAACTTTAAGTACCGTGAGCACCAGCCAGGGGTTCCGCAGGTGGCCAGTAAAAATATATACATAACGGCCGAAATCGCCAGGGACCAGGTCTGGCAGTACCGGAACTGTGTGGTAATAGTCATTGTTTATCCACTTAATTACTGTTTCCTTTCTTGTCCTAATGAGCGTTTTGCGTTTGAATTAATTTTCATAACACTGTTGTTTTTGCATGACCATGGACCGATTTATTAAGAAGAGAAAATTAGACGATGCCACAGCTAACGACCAAACTAAAACTCAAGAGTAGTCGCAGTCGACTAAAGCTTCAGCTAGTACCGCGTCATGAGAGCCGAACGTACCAAAAATTGACGTCGATCGGAATCATATAGTTCGTCAGTACAGTGACTATTACTTAGCTATGAGATTCACTTGGGCAGTAGACCCAGACTGCCCCTTACCACTCTGTGTTGTCTGCGGGGAAAAGCTTGCCAATAGTGCCATGGCACCAGCTAAATTGAAGCGACACTTAACAACTAAACATCCGGATGTAGCGCACAATAATGTGGCGTGCTTCGAGCTAAGCTTGAATAAAAAACAAACCGCTACATTCGAGAAAAAGTTAAAGATAAGTGACAAAACTCAAGAAGCATGTTATGCTGTCGCGGAGATCGTTGCAAAGAAAATGAAATCGCATACCCTCGCCGAAACCGTAATCTTACCTGCATGCCGAGAAATTGTGAGAGTTATGTTTGGCGAGAGTGCCGTATCTGACATCAATAAGATTCCACTGTCAGACAATACGATAAGCAGACGTATTTCAGACATGTCCAGCGACATTAAAAGTCACGTTTTAGCGGAAGATAAAGGCGCGTGGATTCTTTACACTGCAGGTGGATGAAAGCACCGATGTTGGCGGTAAATCACAGCTTATGGGGTTTGTACGTTTTATTGACAATGGAGCTATTGTTGAAGACATTTTTCTGCTGTAAGGAGTTACCAGAAACAACAAAAAAAAGACAAAACATATTTAACGTTGTCAATTCATATTTGCAGTCATGTGACTTAAACTGGAAAAACTGCGTTGGCATTTGTACAGATGGCGCCCCTGCCATGACGGAAAATGTCAAAGGTTTTGCCTCGCTGGTGCGACAGATGAATCCAGCTATCATGGTCACACGCTGTTTCATCCACAGAGAAGATCTAGTTGCTAAAACAGTTGGAGCCGAGTTAAAGTCTGTGCTGGACATGGTGGTGAAAATCGTTAACTATATGAAGATGAGACCAATGACATGTCGCCAGTTTGCCAAACTTTGTGAAAGCATGGAAGCGGACCATGTCACACTCATCCAACACACGAACGTACGATGGCTGTCTCGCGGAAAAGTTTTATCTCATTTCTACGAGCTGAGAGAGGAGATGCTGATGTTATGTTCTCGTGAAAACTTGAATGATCTTAAAGAAGTCCTGAGCAGCGAGTGTTGGTAAGCTTATCTGGCCGACATATTTCATGATATGAACATTTCGAACAGTGGAATGCAAGGCAGACATGAAAACGTCTTGACTTCAACTGACAATAAACGCATTTCTGAAGAAATTGGTAATTTGGGAGAAGCATGCATCTGCTGGAAATTTGTAAATGTTTCCCAGTATTGTTCAAACAAATTACCAAGAAATTCTTCCATTGATTGTGACCCATTTTGATGCTCTGTTGAATAGTCTCAGCAAATATTTTCCGTCGATATCTCTTGGCCATTACGACTGGGTTAGAAACCCGTTTGTGTAATTTGAACCGTGCCAAGGACAGTGTACTTTGAAGGAAGAGGGGGAGCTCTTTAGCGTTGTGAGTGACATAACGCTGAAGCTAAAACATGCAGAGTTGAACTTGGATGCGTTTTGGTTACTAATTGAAAACGAGTTCGCGGCTATCGCTGAGAAAGCTTTGAGACTTCTGTTGCAGTTTTCAACTTCTTACATGTGCAAGTTCGGATTTTCTGCTATGACCACCATCAAACAGAAGAAACGAGAACGACTTTTGTCTGTCGAAGATGAACTTCCGGTGTCTCTCTCGAACATTCGGCCATGAATTCAACTGCTTTGTAGTAATCACCAAGCACAAGTTTCGCACCGGATTGTTCGCTACTGCAAACTGATGCTAACGGGTAACAATAAAGTAACTTAATAACTAGATATATTGGCTATTCTGGCCACACGAGTTTGTTTTTTTTTTATTTGGGCTTCAATTACAGTGTTACACACATACACCTGTATCAATCTGTGGTATTTTTTGTGTCACTGGTGGTGGGTCCGCGAGCAATCTAAATGCTCCGAAGGGCTCCGTTCCAATAAAAAGGTTGAAAAACATTGGTGTAGACAATATAGCATGTATATTTTTAAATTCCACAGTGATGGCGTTTTGTTGAGTCCTCAGTGTATGGCTGAATTGAAAACATAATTGAATTACTGTGAGGGTTGTGTGCATTATGTTTTCAGCCTCTGGCTCTCACGTTAATTCATGTTCAAATATTGCCTGGATTTGACCAACACGTTTAAGTCTCTCGGTAGGACATTTCGTTTCAGTTTTATTTCATATAGATATATTTAGCTGAATCTGTAAATATTTTGCTTTAGATACAATGATAGTTTCAAACAAAGTTTGTCCAATCTTGTGTCATGTTTAGTATGGTCATGGTCGATCAGTGTTAGAAATATTAGTTGATAAAACGTTCATACTTTGACTTACAGCTCTCAGGGGTATGGAGTATGGTACATCAGCAGTGCTTCACTCAGTTGAATATTTCTTTATCAATTAATCTGCATAATTTAACCATGGACATCGTGAAGATCAAAGAGCGTAGCGATCTTCTAATTTCAGCGACAAAGTAATGCCTTAATAAGCAAGCCAGTTGATTTTCTAATGCTGATTCAGGTTCTTTATAATTTCATCTGCACGATTTTAACCAAGTTCTTTTCATACCATTTGATCTTCTCTTAACTTATATGATAATTCATCACAGAGAATATACATCGCATTGACATCATGTCCTTCAGAGACAGCTAGCATACTAAAGAGTGACATCTTAGGCGATACAATATTGTTTTTAAGACTTTTGAAGCAAATAGTGAAAGAAATAATCCATATGTGCTACTGATTGTTGCACCTTCTGCAGAACGAAACTCTCCATGTGTCTTGCTTTCTTCATGATGATTCACGATTGTTGTATGATCTTCAGAAAATGTTATCATTCACGAAGAGCATAT
Source organism: Unio delphinus (assembly GCA_029339505.1). NCBI lineage: Eukaryota > Metazoa > Mollusca > Bivalvia > Unionida > Unionidae > Unio > Unio delphinus. The sequence goes on along the minus strand of JAQISU010000234.1, from coordinate 2,881,899 downwards.
GTGCTAGATGTCACTCTGATTCAAGATAACGTAATTACGAGACAGAGTAGATATTCATTTAGCATGAGGTTTTATGAAATCTGGTTCGTTAACAAATCAGATTTGTCTATAAGAGTTTACAAAATACTTGCACTCGTAACAGGTAAACTTCTCTGTATACTATAAACTCAAAGTCCAGCAATGAACAATGGATAAGACTGAACATGATCCGTCTTTTCATAATCTCTCTCTCTCTCTCTCTCTCTCTCTCGATCGATCGATCGATCGACAGAAAATGTATATTAAAACAAATCCTGAAAAAAGTGAGAGAATAAACCTGAAATGAATCTAAAAATCACATCACAAATTTTGCATCGAATTGAAGCATTATTATTTAAAAACAATTTACTTTCATTGTCGTGTTAAGCTTATTCATATCTTTGGATAAATAACCATTTTTAATATGTGTGTGTGTGTGTGTGTGTGTGTGTGTGTGTGTGTTGTGTGCATTTTTGACGGGAGCCAATTAAGTCCAAAATGACTCTCCTGACAGGATCACTGTCTTTGTTTCTAATTTCAATGGACATTTCATTTCACATTGCTGGGCCCTGGAATGCAAAAGAACGTTGTCCATATGACTTCATTTTCATAGTGGGAATAATGAGTATATAATTGTCAGAAAAGGAGCGCTAGTATTTCGTTGTTGTGTACACATAGGTGAGGCCAGATAGGTATGTTGAACTGGAGTCCGTCAGTGAAACGTTGCACAGAGAACAAATTTTGTGTTTGCTTCTGGCTTGAATAGATAGCCAGTGTAGGATACTGAGCAGCGGTGAGGTGTGCTCTGATCGTTGTACTCTATGGATGATCCAAGCTGCTGTGTTTTGGACTTTTTAAAGTAGATATTGAGACGAACCAGACAGAACCGAGTTACAAGAGTACTTTCTTGAAATTACTAATGAACACACAAGTTTTTTAGTGGCATCAACTGAAAGATATTTGCGAATGGAGCTGATGTGTCTCACAGGTCTATAAAGAATCCAGTCTAAAAGTGACCATGTGTATAGCTGGATTGGTTAACTGACCATTTATGGTTGACAATATGAATGGAGACAAGGAGATTTGATGTGTATCGGATTCCAGAACAGTCTAAGTAAACTTGAAATCTTCAAGAATAATTAGGTTGCCACCTGCAGGGGAACGACTTGATGGTGTAACCGGTGGCTGTTTGATTCGTGCACTTGGACTCATTGCCTGATGTTTTTAGCCATGTTTCTGTCAGGAAGAAGAGGTCGATATTCTGATCGTTGATATTACAGCGGCATTAATATAAAGGATTAGGGAAAACCTGAAGGAATTATTATTTGGCTCTTTTACTTGAATTTTATAGCAAACGTGATATTCAATTTTCAATACAGGACCGTTTAAATATTCTGTTATTATTTTCAATAAATGCAAAAGTTTAACTAATTTACATCCTATGACAGTAATCACAAATCTATTTGCAGAATTTAAGAAGACAAGAAATGAGAAGTTAAAATCCTTTATATCAATTTTTCAACCCTTGAGCAGAGTAAAGGTGGAGCAACAAAACACGTGATCATAGTTGAAACCACCTATCGATTCTACCAGTTACAAAAGACAAGTTATATGTTAATTTAAACTTGAGGAAAGGGTGGTCCATATATATCAGGTCGGGATCCACATCGTTCGGGGTGACCTGGCTGCACGCATTGATTCTTATGTTCGGGACCACACTGCACTCCGTCATTTTGGCAACATGCACAGTCGGACTTGGTTTCATCGAAAAAGCACCTGCAGTCAGCAAAAACAAGCGTAAAACCATCCACGCCAAAATCTGGGGCTGGCAATGCTGTAAAGAAAGGAAACAAAACTTTTCAACGTTGTCCAATTGACTGTCCAAGACTTATGCAAACTACTTCAAAAGTTTGCAGTTGTTTTTGCTGCAAGCGGTCCAGTCTGTGATTTAAAAAAAAAGCTATATTCAGTGTAGTACTAACTTTGCTTGAAGTTGTTGTTTTTTGGTTAGGGGGTAGGTGTTCCGTATAATAAGGGGAGGACGTTTTTTGTTGTTGTTTTCTTTAGTTAATTTTTAACTGGGGAGAGTATTTCATGTCGCTAAGCTCCCCATTATACATAATGATGATGTCATAAACAATATCACAAATATGGGCATGTACATCCGGAAAAAGTTATCTCCCATTGACCATGTTGGGGACTCACCTTTAAATGACTATTCTCAATATCACCATGGTTGTGCTAATTAAATACACACAAAAGATTCCCCTTTTCTTACTAATTTAGCAAAAAAAGTTTGATCATAATTTAACATGAACAATGCGTGATGATAAATCTGTATAAACCGTTACATTTTTGGCATAAATTGTATTAGTTATTTTAGTTCTACTACAATAACAACAAGAGAGCTTTAATAATATGCATTCAATGGGAACTGTGCACACAAATAAGAGGTGTTCATTAACTAAGGCATTTTATGCATCGGGTCCTATAATGTCATTTGAATACCAAACAAAATTATATAACAAGGAATCCTGTAACTGCATGTCAAGCCCACAATCAAAGCATTGATGTAAAACATTTGACCTTGACCACAAGGTCAATATGTGAGCAAAGATGTCACAGAATGAATTGTCTTAGCTTCATAATAATTCATGCAATGTATGAATAATGTCTATTGATGATTTTGGAAATATAAACAGAGATAAGTGGCTTCGAGCCAAAATAATTCATCCCATGTACCAAGGAATTCCATTGAGTGGAAAAGTAAACATTTTAACCAAAACGTTTAACGCACATGAATGACATTTGTCTCTCAGGTAAAATAAGCAAATATGCATGCCATCATAAGTTGTTTTAAAATCTTCATGGTTTTTTCCAAAATGTTAACAAAATATATCATGGCGGCACACAAAAATAAGCAAACGAAAATACATTAACGGAAACCTTCAATCAAACTTTGCATTACTGTAACCTTGATCAACATGTTGAATGCTAAGCATGCATGTCACAAAAAAGATTTCCCAGCCTTGTAATGATTTACTTTAGGCACTTTGCAAGTATATCAAAGGGTTGAGAATCATTGGCAAATGAAGAAACTTTGACCAAATCGTTCACGCAAATTATATATGACTGACCCTGACTCCAAAGTGATAAATGTGAACAAGCGTAATGTAAAATAAACTGTCTTAACTCCATAATATTCGTGCCAAGTATGAGAATCGATCGAGGAGCTTGGAACATATTGAAAGGAAAAACTCTTAACCGAAATCTTAAGAAAATGTTGATGACAGCTACCCTCGTTGCCCATGACACCATCGAAAAACGTAATGCTAAGGCTCATATCACACTAACCTGAACAAGTGAAAAATGTTATGTGCCCGACTCCTACTTTATTACAATTACCTAAAGGATGCTCTCCCTACTTTTCTTTATTCGATAAATAGTCTCTCATGTCTCATTTACCCAATGTACTGGACGTTAAACAGAGATTTATAAATTGCACAAAATCAACCATTCAAATAAATTTATATACATAACATGCCAAAATGCATTCTTAGGGAAAAGGTCATGCACATTCCCCGGTCTCAGATAAGAGATATGCTACTTTTTCAACCATACCCATCTTTTGTACTATACAATATTTAGATTTATCTAAATTTGGATTATTATGTGAATTAAATAAAGGAAGGTGTGGATTTATCAGATTGTAACTTTTTCTGTCTTCACTTCTTTCTGACACAAAACTTAATCCCTTGTTAAACATGGTGTTATGAAACCAATTGCTTTATAAACAAATTTCATGGCAATAAGGACCAGTTGCTCAATTTTAGCATTTTAATTGAAGAAGAAGAATATGTACAATTATTACCTTAATATGTCTTTGCAGCAAAATAATTATGCTAAAGAGACCTCATTTTTCCATCGTATGCATTGAATGACATTATATCCCTCTGCTATTAGCGTATATGGAAATAATATCACAAGATATGCTTTGCCAAAACATTAGTCTCTAACCATTGTTGATTAATTCAATAGTATCAACATACGTGTTCCACAGTTTTCCGGATGTCCACACTGAACGCATTGGTGTTCATTTCCTTCCCCACACTCACACGCGCCCTCATCACAGCAAGCACAGTCCATCCTAGTGGTGTTGAAAAAACACTCACATCCCTTCATGGAGCTGAGAAGTGAAATTTGTTTTATTACCTCATTCACCTTTCATTGGTGATATAAACAAATGAGATAAACTATTTACAAACTGAAAATATACATCTTTAAAATATTCATTGAATATTAATATGAATTTTAACAATGTCATACAGATAATGTTCTAGTACTACGTGTAATTAATTCAGTGTTATTGAAAAATATACCTAATATTATTATACTATTGGAAAAGTGTTTTCGAGTAAATTAATTCTTACAGAAAATAATAATGATTTTGGTAAGGAAGCTTAACTTATGTTCACTTTCCTTGGTAAATTCTTTCTTCGGAATCAAAGAAGGATATATGAATTAAATACAATTGATTTTTGTAACGATATAACATATAATGCCTACATATTGCACATATTAACGAAATATTACCTATATTGCATAGAGTGCAGATTGTAACGAATTGTTACCTCTATTATCTATGGAGCACATATTCTAATAAATAGAATCTATAGCTCCTATAGTTTCAAGATTCTAGCAAAATATAACCAACATTATCTATTTTGTGCAGATGGTAACAAAATATAATCTATGTTTCGAAAGGATGCAGACTGGACCTCAATAAATCCTTTGCAAACTCAACGTAACCGTTCCTATGCTTTTCTCTGATGTTTCAGACTGGTTGTTAATTTTCAATCCATCAATTAAATAATAAGAATGATTCTCTTTCTGCCGATATGTCAGCGATTATCTGGCTTGCTATATAGACTTTTACTTATCTTTGCTTGGAAGCAAATATACTCTCCTTTGCAATGCTCTGTTTCTGCCTGTCCATAATGATGAACAGGCTTAGAAACGAGACAGTGGCAGCTCTTGAGTATGTAAAGTTACACTGAGGCATGCTTATGTTGGAAGCAGTTTCGTGAAAATTTGGAATTAATGCGGGTGGAGGTTTCTTGGTGTGTGTGTGTGTTTTTTTGTTTCTTTTATATTGTCGTTCGCTTTTTTGTTTATGTTTTTTAAAATAATTATTCTTAACTCAAGACTCAATGTGTTATTCCTAAAGCATGCTCAAAGGAACAAGTAATGTCTTACTGAATTGTACAAAATAGTGCACCTACTTCGTCCATATATCAAAACGATTTGGAACCAAACCACCAAGAGGAGCACTTGTTGTGACAGAAATTGCTGAAATGGAAGGAAATTGATTGATTTGGGTTGAATAATAGAACCCTGCAAAAGCAAAATGACATGAGTACTGCACGAAGACCAGATCGATGAGGGGCCATTGAACACAGTTCAATAGGTACAAACGATAGATTATAAATGACGAAACAAAGAGAACAAATTATACAAAATACAAAGAAAACAATGCAAGCTAAGTTTCAACGAAACTGTCAGCTACACAGTTTCTTTAGTTATTTTTGTATTTCATTTTAGTCTTGCTGCAAACACTTAGATCCAATGAACAAAATGAACACTGATTACTCTCTTACGCTGTCCCACGCATTTGCTTAAATGGTGACATTAATTACATTCCTTGTGTACTATTACTATAAACGTTACTAAGTATATGAGATGAGATGATTTGAGTTTATTTGAATAATAAGACAGATTTGTGATCCTTTAGAAACAATAACATATTGTCAAAAATAATTGATATGATAGGTCATAAAACAGTGCCACCTCAGATCAGTTGCACGAATAATAACACATATAAAGCGAACAAGCCTTAAGTAACCGTTAAGTAAGGCAAATTAGGATATTTTATCATGGAACCAAGAAATGAAACCAGCCCATGAAAGGTGCATAGTATAAATGTCATGGCTGCCGTAATTAATTTAGTTTTGAACAATGGCAATACCGTTCAATGTTCAGAATGTTTGTTTTGTGTGTAAAAACTGTTACTGCACCCTCATAATTCCATAACGTTATCCTTATGATATAAGAAACATTTTTCGCATTTTCGTGAGTTTGTACGTATGATTGGCTTCGATTACCACCAGTGTCATTTATCTTTTTTAATAGCCCATACCAGTTGTTTCTGTTACGAGTACGGGAGAGCAACAGATGTCAGGTGCCTTTGCTGAAGAAAGCTTAGAAATATTGCGTTCTATTTCCTAGAAATAGTTACAAATGTCAGTGACACGCACTACCACATGATATATTTGGGTCACTTGAAATCCGATTGAGGAAAATAAGCACGCCTTATAGCTCTACTCATACAATGTATCACTTCCTTACGAATGGACAACACTGTAGTAGATTCTTTTAGCCAATTTGTACACAATGAGCCGCTCCCATCAGTGGCATTTGAAAGGAAAGTAAATATAAATTGTATTCATGACTGTAAATTGTAGTGATTATAATTTAGTTCTTACATAGGATCTGTTTTAAGATATTATGAAGGTAAATTGCATAGAATCTATAGAGAAGCTTACTTAAGTGTTTACATTTATGATAATACAATTAAGGCTTAATATGTCGATAGATATAAAACTGTTTCCAATTGGACAGATCTGTCAGGTGGGTTCTTAAGTATTAAGTTATTTTCCAATTGATGGGTTAGACCATGTTAATTGTTTTACGATGCTGGTGTTTTGCAATTGCCATTTAACATGTAGTGACAATACACCTGTTTTACTCTTTCTCCTGTATATAATTTCATAGAAATGGAAAAGTTTCTCAAATTTGTGTTCTTCATGTAACATCACGTCTGCCTGTACATGTAGTTTATGTTATATCTATATATTTGAAAGAAAACATTTGTTTGAATTACTCCGTAGAACTATAAAGTGCTCATTGGACTATAGTTTAATTCTAGGACTACTATGAATTATGCAAAGGAGATCAGGACGCCGCCATCTTGACACGTTAGGAATGTATATTACTGGATCTGAATTTAACTGAAGCTTTCGATTCAATTTGACTTGAATATAACTTTTCATGATTATTTTGGATTCAATTGATAATACTTTAAGTGCTTCTTACATTTTCATTTTGGTAATTTATTTGTTGAGTTTTACAAAACGTTTCGGTTTTTCTTCTATACACTACTAGGTTTATAACCACAGAGTCGTAAATGGGTATATATATATATATATATATATATATATATATATATATATATATATATATATATATATATATATATATATATATATATACAGTGGGGCCTTGACATACGAGTGTCCCAACTAACGAGTTTTTTTTAAATACGAGTCTTCTCTCGGCCGATTTTTTGCTTTGAGTTGCAAGCTAAAATTCGGGTTACGAGCCAGCTTCAGATACCCCACCGCTAGTTGACGCAGCGAACGTCACAGTGAACGCATGAACATCCGCCAAGCATCCCGTATCTCACTCGTTCACTTTAAGCGGTCAGCTCGCAGTGGAAGCATTAATGTTGTGCTCGCATTTGTGCTTGCGGTTATTTTGCAAAGAAGCAGATGATATGCATTGAATTAAAGAAAGAAATTATGGAAAAACATGACCAAGGTGTGCGTGTAGTCGACTTGACGAAGCAGTACGAGCGTAGCACTTCCACGATCTGCACCATACTGAAGCAGAAGGAGTCAATAAAGGCTATCACGCTAGCCAAGTGCGTTAAAATAATTAATAAACAGCGGACATATCTCCATGAAAATATGGAGAAGCTGCTGATGGTGGGTTGACGGAGAAGCAGCTCGCCGGAGATACCGTGACGGAGGCTATAATCTGCGAGAAGGCACGAGCTATTTACGCTGATTTGCTGTAGGTTCTCTACCTTCCACCCAACATCACCCCTATCCTGCAGCCCATGGACCAGCAGGTGATTTCTAATTTCAAGAAGCTCTTTACCAAGCACCTGTTACGACGCGGATTTGAAGTGACGGAGAGCACAAACCTCAACCTTAGAGAGTTCTGGAAGGACCACTATAACATCAGGATATGCTTCAGAATTATCGATATTTTTTGGAGGTCCGGAACAGATTAATTACATTTCAATTCATTTCAATGGGGAAAATGGATTTGACATATGAGTAATTTGAGTTACGAGCTCCGTCACGGAATGAATTAAACTCGTAAGTCAAGGCCCCACTGTGTGTGTATATATATATATATATATATATATATATATATATATATATATATATATATATATATACCGTTAATGCGTCTTGTAATATTATCAAACCATACTCAAAAAGAGAAAACGTGTGGTCTGTTTTCTTTTAATCTAGTGTTATTTTGTTTCGGTATTTTACATCATTGCATCAATTAGAGTAAAGAGATGTGCCCAATGATACACTAAGGTATAAGTAAAGATGTTTCGATTATATTAATATATATCGACACTGCAGCAGATGAAGTTTATATCGTGCTGAGGAAAGCAAAATCATTTACCCATTGAAACAGCACGATATATATATATATATATATATATATATATATATATATATATATATATATATATATATATATATATATATATATATATATATATATATATATATAATTCACTGCAATTTCATTCGTAAATGATACTTTAGAAAATCTCAATTTACCAGTCCACTCTGTTGAGCTAGTTCTTGGATCGCAAACATAGGACGAATCTTGATTTTTCTTATCCCCTTCAATCCTGCAGTTACCGTCAATCATGCACATGCCTGACTGAAAGACAAATAAAACATTGCGTAAGGGCAGAAAATCAATATATAATGTTTTTCTTTCTGAACGAACAGTAAAACCTGAATATAATAAATGCTTCATTTTCATTAAATATCGCGTATTCGTTTGTTTGTTTACTTTTGTAAATAGCAATGTTGTCATGTTAGCAAACCTCATCATAAACACACACACGTGTGTGTGTGTGTGTGTGTGTGTGTGTGTGTGTGCTGAAAATCAATCCTTTCATGCTCACTGCATCAATTAATTGCGCGTGTAGCGGATTGCAATGCAACACTAGTTTTAAACTGCGTCTTAGACTCACATTGATTCTTTGTCGATGGCAATTACGAAACAAATACAAACAATAAACATAACATAATGTGCTGAGTTTACAAACTTTTACAAGACTATGTGTAAACAAAGTATCCTTTGTAAATTGTAGATGAAGCGATTAATTGTTTTAAACTCCGATGTTCAAATTGCAGCCTTATTGATCTACAAATAAAGAAGCAATATCCCCACCATTTTTCTAATGTAAGGTCATTCACCCATAAATTAAATAATTATTTTTTTCGGTAATTACAGTAACAGACACAACAGTGAAACAATAAAACAAAACCTAAAAAAACAGTAGTAATTATATCTTAGAGAATAAGAAACTAAATTAGCAACATATTTAGTAGAAAAATGAAGGCTCTAAACAGAAGATGATGTTATTTGTGTATGGATGAGCTATTAGAGTCGTTTGCGTTTAAGCCGCTCGATTTTACCATTTATAGATGGTGAATCTAGTAAGGATCTTTTTTATTCCTGGTTCTATCTAATTATATATTATTGTAAATATTATAATATTAATAGAAAATGTCGCTACAGTAATTTGAGTTCCGAAACCAGGAAATAAATCAATTTCACAGGCCGCCAGCATAAACCATGAAGACTCCTAACTGGTATCAACGTGTGAATAAAATCATCCTTTAAGAACATCCAATATCAGATTAAACAAATGGCAAATGTGGTAAAAGACTGGAACGTTAACTTTGTACATATGAAACACCAGGAGACAAATACCAAGTCAATAATGGCACAGTCAACTGAGATAATATGTTTTCTAAGTAAGTACAGGAAAGGCATTTTCCCGCATTCCTTCTCGTTCTCACATACTCTAAAGAAACATGAAATTTTCGCGTAAATATTGTATCCACGCTAGTGCTTACCTTAACAGTACAAGATCCCGTGATAGTACAAGTCATACAATGGCTATCATATATAAAAATGTCCTTTTCATTACTGAACTGATGACCATCGTTTGTAAGTGAAATTTTGTATCCAACAACTGTTTTACCTAAAAGAAAATAAAATCTATTGGACGTGATCCTAGGTATTGAGGGTAATGAGTAATCCATTAAGCAATATATGATACTGAGATATACTCTTATCTTATCTTATAATAAATACATGTTCCCACCACATTTTAAGACTGTATACTTAAAAAATAACTTTATGGCCAGTTGCCAAGATACTTTTTTGATGAGGGCCTCGACGCTCAGCTGGAAGAGAGTAGGACCGATAATCCATGAGTGGCAGTTTATGTAGCCCCCCCTGAACATCTATGTAGCCTCCCTGACCATCGCAGGTAAGTCCTTAAAAAAGGCACTTAGCTCCGTTTCTTCGTCATGGTATAACCAATAGTGTGTTCAAAGTATCGTTGAAAATCATCCAGAAATAGGATAATTCTACGACACGATTGCTTTCAAAACATTTACATTAAAATATTTTATTTTTCTTAAATATCATTTTAATATAAAGATATTTAATGTTTTAATACATATGCCATATAGATTAAGGCGGTAAGGAAAGTTTAGCAATTATCGATCTCAATAACTCTCAAAACTAAATTCCATTTAAATTTATATTCCAATTAAATTAAAGTTGTAAAAAAAATATTTTAAATAATGTAGCAGTTATCTACGTCATTAATCAGAAATGCTAATGTTCTCAGCATAGACGGCGAATGAGTATTCATATATTAGTAAAAATGGAACCAAAAGGAAGAAGCTTTCTAGCTGCACCCTATTTTTTGTACTGGACCATGCAGCTTTCTAGCTGCACCCTATTTTTTGTACTGGACCATGCAGTTAACAAATAGCTCATGATCATTTAGTAGAACCATTAATAACTGTCACTACTTTTTAGAACAGTGACAAATCTTTGGTTTAGAAGTTATTGATATTTAAATCCGCAAAAAATACTTACTTATATAAACACTCACCAAAATATATCTAAAGAAAATGTAAATCTCTGCTTTTTGCACAAAGGTATATGAATTTTACGCCATCAAAATAAACTGCTGTTTTGGTTCAATGGGTGCCTAAGTATTTGAAATGGATTCTGATAGAAATGTTTGTTACACAAAGTAAAATATAACAATCTCTTTTCTTTTCTGTAAAATACGAAACACATTTTCCATTAAAATATTATTTGCAACACAACAAAGAGTTCAACGTTTCCATTTGGACATTATGTTACTAATGGTAACCGACTGTTACTTACCGCCTACTGAAGTCTTTACAGGCAAGTTACATCCCACATGAAATGAAGATTCAAACTGCACGGTAACATCAAGTATCTTTCCCGTTGATGCAAATGTCCCATTTCTGAACTGTAATATTCATAATTTTTTTATTACAAAACATACAGTCTATAAAACATCATTAATTTGGACATGAAACTTTCCCATCCGGTCATTATGAGCTTATACATGTATAATCTACATTTGGAATATAAAGATTTTATTGTAAACGTTATAGGGATGGTGAAATAGGGAAAATGTATGTGTACTTTACGATCTGAAACATTTCTTACGTATTATGACATGTCATATATATGATAAAGGCGTTTCGGGTATGTTGGACAGATCAATCACAACATTCAAGAAAAGAGACTGGGATAGAAAGTGAGAGAGCGATGTATTTTGCACAAACCTCCATCTCTCCTAGATGGCATCTCGTGGATGCAAAGTTCAGTATGTTGCGACCTGCTACATATATGGTTCTGCATGGTCTTTGTCTTATATCGCATGTATTACCCCTAGTACAGACAAATATATTGGTTAACAGTCAGCTTTTGATGCTGAGTAAACACAATTAATACATTTATTAACATTGCAGACTACAATCTTGTACCCGGCCAAAAATAAGCGATTTTAAAAAAGAAAGAATACAAAAGTAATGTACAAAAGGTACTAATTTCCATATTCTATTTTCAAGTGTGTCTGTGCTCTTAAACTCAATGACAGAAAAGAGTGAAAAGCAACAAGTTTTGTTGAATTCAACAAATAATTTATTTACCAAAAGTGAAAACATTTTTATCCATACTTTTCACATATTTCAACAAAGAAAGAATGATTTATTTCATAAAAGATGTGAAATATATGCTGCTATAATCTTTCAGCTTAAATTAATTCAATTATTTTTAAAAGAAATTGTAAAATTGTTTTTGTCCTTTAATGTTTACTTCGTATCTGCCTTCACTAGCAGTGTTTATCTTCTGCTGTACATGTGACTTTATTTATAGACGTGGGTATTAATAGAAAAGTAGTTCTCCTTATCGTTCATACTGAAATGAACGCAATTCATTTTGATCACGTGGTAACATTCTGACCAATGGAAATATTACTTTCCTCTACCAGCTACTTGGATTGCAATTATAGCAAATTAAATCCCAAAAAAATCCTATAAGTCCTAAGCATTTAAAGTTCTGAATAAACTTTAGTGGAAATCCAAAGTAAGTCCAAAGCTAAAAGCAATGATGTGTCTGTGACAACAATCATGTGTTAGATCATTATAATGCAGTCTGAGAATACATCAATTTACTTGTATTTCACTTTAAATCCAAGTCTTTATTTCCATGAATGTTATAACTTTCACAGACCGTTTTTAATTTTCAAAAAAGAATCACCAGAATTGAAAAATTTTAAGAAATAAATTCCAGCCCAGATGAAATTCTGGAAACAACAAAAATGTAAATTAATTCTGCTAGATCAGAAAGCACGAATTAATAATCATTCAAGTGGCAAAACTACATAGACCTCTACTTGACCTCGTTTCACAAATAACATTTTCTATAAAAAAATTACCTATGTTTAATGTTTACAAAAATTGTGTTAGTTAGGATAAGAAAGTGTGTTGCTAAAATGATAAATGGCAGGTTCATCAGCCGAATTGCATGGAATCCCAATAACTTATATCCAGACCAAGATAAACATATTTACTGCATTTATTGTTATAACCCGGGGTGTATGGGATGTCCTGGGAGGTGTAACACCTCTGGCTGGCTAGGTAGTCCTACTCCTTCGGGGGTAGCTCGACCACCTTTGGTCCCCACTTGTTACTCAGCGCTTGCCTGTGGCTCCAATAAGCTGTAGCATGAGCAGCGGCGAAATCCCGTAAACACGGCATCGACTGGCCGGCCAAACCAGGCTGAGTTTAGCCGACGGGTTAATAAATCCTCAGTGAGTTAAGTTTTGTCTACCTAGTATTTGTGAATACTGATTAGGCAGCCTGCGCATAGGAATCACTACCTGGTCAAGGGCAGAAAGACGATTCGCAGCCAAGCGCCGTGGAGTGCTAAGAGATCGATGAGATGCGTAGGACGTCCTGGTCATCCACTGCACATAACTCCGTTTCTGGCCGTCTCGACGTTGTATTACATCTGAACTAAGATGGTTTGGGGCAAGAGAGTGAGGTCGACGAACTACGCAACTCTTCCTCACTTTAAACAAAGTCATCGCACAAGTCATTCTTGTCATCACACCATCCCATTTCATTACTCACTAAAGTCATGTGGCAACAGGCAAGCAACGAAGGTGCAGGTTCGGGTACACTGTCAGCCGTATCCGCAATCATGCACATAGACATCTCAGCCATGGGGGTCATTCACCATTGACACGTAGAAACAATGGAATGCAGCAGCCCCCTGAGTGACTAGGCAGCCCACTTCAGAAATGCACTGCTCACCTCCCATGAAGTAGGGGTTAGAAAATGTGCCATAAGCATTGCCTGCTCTAAACGTAACTAGCCAGCATACCGCGGCTGGCGAGGACCCTACATCAGCTGTCAAAATACAAAGAAGAAAATGATAATTGTTCCTCTCACATTTGGTACATGGAATGTGCACACCCTACTGAACAGAGATGAAATGGCAAGAACCCAGATGAGAACCATCCTAATAGGAAAGGAACTTGTCAGATATAACGTGAACATTGTTGCCTTGATCAACATCCGATTTGCAGGAGAATGCGTACTCTGTGAAAGGGGATCCATATATACGTTCCTTTAGAGTGGCCAAGGAAGGGAAGAGCATGCGAGGCTGGTGTCGTCTTTGCAGTAAAGAGACTAAAAATCACCAAGCTTAAATGCAGCATGACCAAACAGTATCTCATGGATTCCCTGGAAGAACGTCTGAAAACCACCTCATCTCGACCATCAGAATGTGGAGATCGGCTGGGAGGCATTCAGAAGGATCTATATACAGCACAGCTTCAGCTTCCGACATCCTAGGACCCTCAACCAGAAAGCATCAAGATTGGTTTACTGAGAAATGCAACGAGATCAAGCATTTACTGGTTGAAAAACACCGTTTCCTTCAAACCTACCTCAACAATCCCAAGTCCACCTTAATGAAAGATGCGTACAACAATATACACATAACTATATAGCAGAAACTGCGTCAGATGCGAGACACATGGCTAAGCAACATGGCTGATGAGATCCAGTGATACTCAGACCAACAAGACAAATAAAACTTCTACAATGCCATGAAATAAATGTATGGACCTACATAATCTAGATTATTCCCCCCACCCCCCACCCCCGTTCTCAGCGTAGACGAGAACACACTAAGTATTGACAAACAAGATTTTTCAATGATTGGGTGAACACTTTGTCAGCATCCTCAATCGCCCTTCATCCATCATTTGTCATCTCCCGCAATTACTTATCAACGAAGCACTGGATAACTCCCCAACCTTGCTCGAGATACAGAATGCAATACATCTGTTCTCCATTGCCAAAGCACCTGGTTCAGACTCCATCCCAGCTAAGGTCTACAAGGAAGTGGAAACAGCCTTGATAGAAAGACTTCACCAACTATTTCCACCGATGTGGCAGCAAGAAGCGATCCTCCAGGAATTCAAAGACGTTTCCATAATCCACCTGTATAAGCGCAAAGGGAACCACCTGTAAAATCATTTCTCTCAATTGCACGAAAGATACTCGCCAGAATCCTACTGATCCGCCTCACTAAGCACCTTGACCAGGTACTACTGCCAGAAAGCCAGTGTGGATTCCGAAAAGAATATGGGACCATCAACATGGTGTTTGCTGCGAGGCAGCTATAAGAGATATGTCAAGGGCAAAACACTGACATTTGCTCCATCTACGTCGACTTAACAAAGGCCTTTGATACTATCAGCAGAAAAGGCTTGTGAAAGGTAATGGCCAAGAACGAATGCCCAATAAAATGTATAATTATCCATATCGCCGCATTTCCACGACAACATGCAAGCACAAGTCCAGGACAACATATACATTTGAGCCATTCCCAGTAGCCAATGGAGTCACGCATGGTTGTGTTCTGGCAATGACACTGTTCATCTTTGTGTTCTCCGCAATGCTGACTAAGCTGACTAATGCTTTCTGAGACGCAGAGGTTGGAGTCGGCATCAGGTACCGTACAGATGGACAAATATTCAATCACAGGATACTTTAAGCGAAAACCAAGGTTATGACAGACACCATCAAGGATTTCTTATTTGACGATGACTGCACCTCAAGGCTGGGTAGGAAGCCGATCTGCAATACAGTGTTGACATTTACTCCAGCTCCAGCACAAGCTTTGGTCTCTGCAAAGCTACAAAGAAGACTGGAGTCCTGCATCAGCCGGCCCCTCAAAAGCCATATGTTGAGACCAACATCATCGTCAACGGCCACAGACTCAACGTAGTGAACCGCTTCACTTACCATGGCAGCACACGGTCACAGAGCGCCACTATTTACGACGAGGTGAACCTTCGCATTACCAGAGCCATCGCAACTTTCGGCATTGTTGTTATTGTATGCCAACTTGTGGAATAGAAAATGCATCAGCATCCAGACCAAACTAAATGTATACAGGGCAGTTGTGCTCCCCACACTACTTTACGCATGCGAAAACTTAACGGTGTACCAACGCTACGCCGGGACACCAGGAAGCTGAACCACTTTCATACACAAGTCTCATGAAAACCCTCAACATCAAATGACAAGACAATGTTCCAGACACTGAGGTACTCTCCTAAGCAGATCTCCCCAGCATCCACACCATTCTGATGCAGTCCCAGCTACGCTGGGCAGGACATGCTGTACGCATGCCAGAACACGAGACGCTTCTATGGCGAGCTACATCAAGAACAGCGATCCCATGGATGTCTGAAGAAATGCTTCAAAGACAATCTGAAAGCTGTATTGAAAGCGCTCAACATAAACCATGATACGTGGGAGCAAACAGCAAGCAGTCAATTTACTTGGTGTTCCTACGTGCACAACGGCTCCAAGTTGTGCGAAATCTATCAGGACAGCAGCTAAAGAGCCGATGAGGCACACCAGAGGAGCACTTGCCATCAAACCTCTGGAAATGTTACACTCATAACCTGTCCTTTATGAAACGAGCATTCCATGCAAGAGTTGGACTCATCAACCACCTGTGCACACACAGAACAGAACCAGCCCCTCCAACTCTCGGATGACTAGAGTGGTCATCGTCGAATCGATGGACGAAAAACAGAATACATTTTAATAACCCCCAAAATAAAATGTCTGCGAATTTATAAAGCATATTAAATGTGTGAAATATCATAGACGGGAAATCAAAGTTTTTCAAATATGGATCATGTTTATGCGGCAAACATTTTGTGAGTTGCCAAATTTGTTTTTTTTTTTTAATTGTTATCCATGTTATTACCTTTTTTAAGAACCATATGAAGGCCTACTGACATTTGCTTTGTAAAGTTGACATTTTCCCATTTCCGATGTGGCTTTTCATGAGGCAAATGTTACAATGAACAAAAAGGTCCCTTAAATGCAATAAAAGATATAAAAGATATACCTACTTGATAACTTCATTGATCGTTGGTGGCTTTGTTGCATCAATACTACAGTCAGCCCCGGTAAATCCAGAGTTACAATGGCAGGTGCCTCTTACACAATTTCCATTTCCGTTACAGTCGAGATGACACAAATCAGTTGTTATGAACGCAGGCGGCTGACCTGTTCTACTGTCGTACAACGATACGTTCTTCAAGGCAAGCTGCATGCATGACATGACGGCGCTTTCTTTAACACCGTTGATATAGGAGAGGTCATCAGTGTTCTAACAAAATGGAAGTTGAAACAATCAAATAGAGTAGTTATCAGAGTGGATTTACTCATTCCATAAGCCAGTATTTGATAATATTAAACATGGAGAATGTTTTAAGTAGTTTTCTATGACCATAATAATAGTGTTTTCTTTTATCATATGCCATATTTATTTAAGAGTCAGATTGTGTTTTCGTTCATTGTGAATCCACGGCCAATATCAGTTCAAAGTTACTTAAACAAGACTTAATGATCTGAGAAACTATCAAGTCCATACCACGTTTTGCATTACAGCGAAAACTTTAATATTATGGTTCACGGAAGGCAAAACATATATTTTTACCTGCCTTATTTGCACTTCGATATATTATTTTGCAACCAATTGTATTTGCTAGTAACTAATGTCCTTTATGTATGCTCAACCCTGTATGTTCATCAAATACAAAATATGAACTATGGCCAACTTGCCCTGTCTGTGGATAAATTGTCGTCAACTCGGTCGAATGAAGACTTAACTTGGATGAATCGAGAGACGACACAAACAAATAACGTAGACTGAATTATAATGCTAGCTTCTTTCATTCAAACTCTCGCATTACTCGGGGAGTTCTCTGTCACACGATGGAGCCTCATTTAGCAAGTATCTCAATTATCAAAGCTAGATGTCTCTTTGAACGAGATGTCTATACCTGCTAACCTTCATTTGTGACAACTTATACAATTCTGAATAAGCTTATAAAGTCAAAACAAACTTAACGAAACTAACTGAAGCAAACAATGGTAGGTGTAGCGAACGAAACTAAAATTAAATGTCAGACGATGCAGCACTATAATTAGTCGGAAAAATCAGCCTCAAAACCTGTACTGATACAAACTGGCGGTGGAGGGGGATCTCACGTTTCCATAAAGTCATATAATTGACGCAGACAAATTGGTAAGAACAATTATGTGTACATTTAGGACACTTATCAGTATTTCCTGGGCTATGTTTGGTTGCAGGAGCTTTTTTTGCGATATGTACTGAAAGCAATCGAAACTATTAAATAAGTGAATAAGTGAAAGTCGTATGACATTAGAAATAGCGACAGGAGGTAGGGTCGTGTTATTCCGTGTAGATTTACAAGTTGTCAAAAAAGAGGATTCTATCAAGATATAGTAAATACATATCTCCAAAAGAATTATTCAATCAATCATAACTCGGAAACTGCAAGAAATATTGGTAAGTGTCTAAATTGTACAATAATATGTTGTGGACACATTTGTCTGAGTCAATTGCATAATTGTATGAGAATGTCAAATCAAATTAAACATGTCAGTATCAGTACACTTCTGGGAACTGATTAACTAAACACTATCAGTACAGGTTTGGGGACTGATTAACCAAACAACCCACATAATAGGTCTAATCGGGATAGTAGTGAACATGTCGAAAGTAAATTTTACAAAAATTTTACAAAAAGAGAATGTTCGTTTTTTCTTCCACAAAATGCATTCAGTATGAAAGATCATCCGTAAACGAGAATAGTCAACAATAACATAATAATGGGCAGCAGCTTAGTCCGACTGACTAGTGAAATTATTGATCGGACTTGCCCCCAGAACTGGTCCGAGTTGTCATACATAGAGCAGTATCTACTAATGATTGGATGCAACTTGTCTGAGACCGAGCCGTTACATCCTGAACCCAGACTAGTCACATCATGAAATCAATGCTAGATAATCTTAAACGATGGCATCACTTCTTCAAGTTTTATTTGCATAAATTTAATTTTTAATTCAGGTAGAGAATAGCATAGAGCTAAGATCTAGTGCTAAAGGAAACCTTTATGTCTTCCACACAGTATTCTACAAAACTGTCGATGTTAAAGCCAAGAGAAGACTGGCACTGTTTGATTGCAGTCATCCTGCTCAAAGCATCATGGCATAGGGCACGTGCCGACGACTCTGTCCTTCCACTCCGGGTTGGAAAAGATGATATGACCCGAACAAAGCCTACAAAATGTAAATAACTATTAATTGTTAACATTTGACAACTGAATAATGATTAAAAATATGCGATACAGATACCGTGCAAACAAACATCATTATATTTTAATTCGCACTATCTTCATGACCATGAACCTTTGATGACAAAAAAGAGGTGAACATTGATTTCTAATTTACGTTCATCAGGTATTGTTTTTCAATTGAGGTCTCTAACATGCGGCCCGCCAAACCGTATACTGTGGACTGCAAAAATGTTTGGCGTCACAAAGTGTTATGAGAAAACACAGTTGCTACCGTCTTTGCGTCATCGAAAATGCCCTCATGCGGTCTCGTAGTGGCTTGAATTCGAGACCTCTGGTTTATACCTTTAATGAGACATATTGATCATTTTTGCACAGATTTTAGTCCCTTCAATTCTACAAATGAAATTGTTTTCACAATTAGATCTGGATTACCTTTTATGCCTCAGACGACTATACGAAATTATGGAGAAATGTGAAACGTAATATAATATTGCTATATTATAAACTGTTTTAAAATAAAATGGTGTAAAGTTGTGTCTTTGGTTAATTTTTTAAATCTTTTAACATTTACAGTTATATCTGCGACATTACAGAATGCAAATTAATGTTATCACATTTCGTGACTTATAACATTCTCAGTCACGGAAACCCAAGCCAGAGCTTAAGAAGAAAATAAAAGCAGCGCCAATGTTTGAGGCATTATGTATCGCTGTTGGTGTTGATAAATACAAATTGAACCTAGAACGATATGCGTAACTGCATCCTTAAGGTCAAGAAAGAAAACATATATTAATGTGGTAAAATCAATTTAACTGTACGTTAACGCATTGCTTTTGTTATACACGTTATGAGATAAATCCCATGATGTTAACACTTTCTCGACGGTAATATGAAAACGTGTCTACTTGATATAAGCATGTCGAAATAAGGAGTAGTCTTTCTTGCGTTTTAGCTGTGACAAAAATGTTTGTAATACCAGAAAACTCAAATGAACTGGTAACTTTAAACTCTTTTTGCACTTTATTTGACGTTACAAACGTGTACCTGCCTTGTAATAAATTAATGTTTCATGTGATAGGCGTTTTATAGGAAATCTATGAAGTTTTTTCATAGAGTTCTTAGTTTACTCTTAAAATATTGTATAGCATACAAAATATTCATTGCTTATAAACTTAGATATAAAATATGCACATGTGTAAGATTATATGTCTAATTCGTTCAATCAATCCAAACCAACCGAATTCTTCTTGCGAACATTACCTCCCAACATACATCCTTCACGGGCGTCATAACCAATCATCCAAACATTTAGTATACCTATGGATGTGAGTTCACATACTTAAGGTTAACTGAATTTTAGACAGTTCTGAGATGACACGTTTGCTTTTGAAAACTGCTATCATAGATTTGATTGAGTTTACACACATGTAAGTGTCAGAGATTTTGCATGAAAAGTCTGAATCGTCTGATTTATTTGGCATCATGAATGACCGCATCCAAACACTAATATGTAAACCGTTAGGAGAACGTGATGCAAGTTATTTAACATGTATTATCATTGAATATCAGAGTCTAAAAACGTTCACAACAGATCTTTACAAGAAACTTACTGTATCCGTAATCGAAGAGATAAAATTCATCGTTATCGGAATCTTCATTAGGGAGGCCTGTCACATCTCGTCTGCGTCTAGTAGACTGTTTGACTGTCTGACAGTTTTGGCATCGAGTCTTTAAAATTACATATAGTTTCATCAAAATGTATTAATCAAACAATATGCATTATTTCTTCATTAAAGATATATTAACAAATTTAAATGTTGTTGATTTCCTTTAATTATAATTGAACATACCCAATACTATCAACCAAGAAATCAATGTTCTAAAAGAAAAGCAAACTTAAAATATGCTAAACATCTATTTGAATCTGTCAAAGTACACAATGTTTGAAAATAAGGTCTTCACACAGAGAAATTACTGTGAATTCACCTGTCTTAGACGTAACAAATTCAACGTGGACTTCGTGGCTGCTAACTTAATGAACGATGGCTTGTTATGAAACTAAGGACCAACTCCTTTCTAGATTTATTAATTTAGATATTTAACACGGAAACAATCAAATCAAGAAGCAATGAGATCTAGTCTCGACAATAAATAGATCCAAGGACTTCCCATTATATATTTATATTTGTTGCGAAGTAACTAGGACTTACCAAATTGGCATTTATTTCAATGTTCATTTGATTTCCAGATGAGCTAAATACATTAAACAAACCAATAACAATGAACTTTAGCTGATCCAACTGATACTTTTTATGTTACGTGCGACGTATGTGTAATAATGTGTGACATCTTGATATCTTCAATAGTGATTACAATATTGTCCAAAGGAGTGTATTCGATTTAACTGTTATCATTCAGTTTATTCAACATTTACAGAATATATACATCCCCAAGTCTCGGACTGGTTAGGATTGTAAGAGTCTCAAGGAATCTATATGGTTAGGATTGTGAGAGTTTTTAAGTCTCGGTTAGGTGATGACTGTAATTGTTCTTGGTATCCCGTACAGTTAGACTTGTAAGCGTCCTCAAGTCTCGTTCTTTTTAGGATTGTAAGCATATCCAGGTATTAGTATGGCTAGGATTGTAAGCATATCCAGGTATTAGTATGGTTAGGATTGTAAACATATCCAGGTATTAGTATGGTTAGGATTGTAAGCATATCCAGGTATTAGTATGGTTAGGATTGTAAGCATATCCAGGCATTAGTATGGTTAGGATTGTAAGCATATCCAGGCATTAGTATGGTTAGGATTGTAGGCATATCCAGGCAGTAGTATGGCCAGGATTGTAAACATATCCAGGTATTAGTATGGTTAGGATTGTAGGCATATCCAGGCATTAGTATGGTTAGGATTGTAAGCATATCCAGGTATTAGTATGGCTAGGATTGTAAGCATATCAAGACATTAGTATGGTTAAGATTGTAAGCATATCCAGGTATTAGTATGGCTAGGATTGTAAGCATATCAAGACATTAGTATGGTTAGGATTGTAAGCATATCCAGGTATTAGTATGGTTAGGATTGTAGGCATATCAAGACATTAGTATGGTTAAGATTGTAAGCATATCCAGGTATTAGTATGGCTAGGATTGTAAGCATATCAAGACATTAGTGTGGTTAAGATTGTAAGCATATCCAGGTATTAGAATGGCTAGGATTGTAAACATATGCAGGCATTAGTATGGTTAGGATTGTAAGCATATCCTATTACGTATATTTGATTTAAATTATCTATCTTTAATTGTCAGATCCAAATTTGTCAATTTGTCTTTAAAAATTCATTAATTGGGAGAGATCTATTCTGGAAAATTCAGGCACACCTAGACTCTATCTGTAAACACAGGTTGACCTTGACTTGTTAACCTCATTTCTGGCCTTCCTTCAGAGTGATAAACAAGCCTTGGAAATGATTGGGTGGTTCCAAAAACATCTTTTTGGAACATTCTATTAGTACGTGACTTAGTGAAGGTAGCCTCTTTCTTTGACCTTCCATAAAATCACGTGATCCCTTGTTTACGTAAAAAAAACCAGGTATATAAATTATTGTTTGGAATAGAACAATTCAGTAGAATCTGGGCTTTTAAGTTAATAGTTGTGTTTTGAGTTATATTGGAATTTGGATCAATTCGTTGAAGCAAGAGGAATTATTTATATGGAAAAGAACATGTGCTCATAATTTCATTTGGATAATTATAAAACAAGAACTGCATCACGTGACATAGTCAGCCATTTTGGATTACATCGTCAAGATTCGAAATTGGAACTATTAGAACATTTATTTATCAGGAAACTTGCAATTCCATTAGTGGATTATTTTTGTGAATTCTATATTGGATTAATGTTGGATTTGATTCTCTAAAACTGTAAGTTTATTTATTTTATGAAAATAATTGTACTTAATAAATTCATTGTTAAAGTTTTACAAGCTTGTTAGTTTTCACTCTTTCTGTGTTGCTGCTTATTCGAGCCTAAGCACGTAACAATCCAGGCATTAGTATGGTTAGGATTGTAAACATATCCAGGTATTAGTATGGCTAGGATTGTAAGCATATCCAGGCATTAGTATGGTTAGGATTGTAAGCATATCCAGGTATTAGTATGGCTAGGATTTTAAACATATCCAGGCATTAAAATGGCTAGGATTGTAAACATATCCAGGTATTAGTATGGCTAGGATTGTAAAAATATGCAGGCATTAGTATGGCTAGGATTATAAGCATATACAGGTATTATTATGGCTAAGATTTTAAACATATCCAGGTATTAGTATGGCTTGGATTGTAAACATATTCAGGTATTAGTATGGCTAGGATTGTAAGCATATACAGGTATTATTATGGTTAGGATTGTAAGCATATCCAGGTACTAGTATAGCTAGTATTGTAAACGTATGCAGTTATTAGTATGGTTAGGACTTTAAACATATCCAGGTATTCGTATGATTAGGATTGTAAGCATATCCATGTATTACTATGGTTAGGATTGTAAGCATATCCATGTATTAGTATGGCTAGGATTGTAGACATATCCAGGTATTAGTATGGTTAGGATTGTAAACATATCCAGGTATTAGTATGGTTAGGATCGTAAGCATATCCAGGTATTAGTATGGTTAGGATCGTAAGCATATCCAGGTATTAGTATGGTTAGGATTGTAAGCATATCCAGGTACTAGTATGGCCAGGATTGTAAACATATCCAGGTATTAGTATGGTTAGGATTATATGCATATCCAGGTATTAGTATGGTTAGGATCGTAAGCATATCCAGGTATTAGTATGGTTAGGATTGTAAGCATATCCAGGTATTAATATGGTTAGATTTGTAATCGTCTTCAAGTCTCAGCTTGGTTAAGATTGTATGCGTCTCCAGGTATCGGTATGGTTAGGATTGTAAGCGTAATCATGTCTCGGCTTAGGATTTTAAGAGTATTCATGTCTCTTTTTGCTTAGGATTGTAAGTGTATCCATGTATCAGTACGGTTACGATTTTAAGCGTCTACAGGTATCGGTACGGTTACGATTGTACGTGTCTCCAGGTATCAGCTTATGTAGTATTGTAAGTATCTCAAGGCTCGGTTTTTGTTGGAATTGTATTGTTATCCTGATTAATTGTCATGTCTGCTTTTAATAGTAATCAAGAATGCATAAATGTTATTGACAGCTACATCTAATAAGACGATATATAGGAACTACACATACGGTGAACCAAATCTCATTAAAATCGAGCCCAGATTAGTCAATGAAAATTACAAGAGTAATGTACACTATAACAAGAACATATGGCCATTTTCTCAATGGACAGAAACTAAAATACACATTATTTTTATTCAATGTCCATTGAAGAATATGCCTTGAACCAGAGTTTAGGACTGAAATGAACACGAATCTGAAATATGTAGCTGATGAAAAGTTTTGGGTTTCCAATGTGGTTGAAAAATAAATTGCCAAAGCAATAAAATATATTTGGGGCATACAATTGCTTTTAAGCGGCATGCATTAATCGCATTAGGAAAGACCGTTCCGGTGGACTAGTGGTTAGAGCGTATGCTTTGGATGCGGGAGGTAGAGGGTTAAAATCCCGACCGAATTATACCAAAGACTTATAAAAATGGTACCAACAGTTGTCTCACTATAGGCGATCGGCATTAAGAGGTTAGTGTTAGGAATGGTCAGCCTGATGTCAGAATAATGTGACTGGGTGGGACATCATGCTTCATGTTTGCTGTATGATGCGCCATTGCTAGACATCATTATAAACTGCCACGTTGCAGACATATTTGAGATATGACTGAAAGGATGTTAAAGCTAGGTTCAAACTCAAACATACACACACATCAAAAACGTGGAAACTGAATGCCTGTTTAACTGTACTGCCATACAGAGCAATCTCACTCAAATGAAGATAAATGTTTTCGAAGTGTTATAAAAAGGGGAAAATGAATAAGTTATACAGGTTACTTAAAAAAAAAAAGACAGTGGGACATAATGTTCTGATATACCTGTTTAGCTGGATCGTTGGCTTTGTTATCTATCCTGCAGTCAACAAGGTGTTTGGCCTGGTCACAATTACAATATTTCAGCTGGTTGTTCCACTTTGGGTCGGATTTGTAGGCTTGGTCAAAGTAGCTCAGTCCAGGTGGTATTCTGGATGAAGAAATTGATACAAAAGCTCCTATACATAGGTAAGGGTAGAGAGAGAGACAGAGAAATATATGTGTCGGCAATAATCGCCCTCGACGAACGATATGTCCCAAACAACTCCTTACTGACCTCAACTTTATTTTATTAAGACATAATATTACCTACCACTATTGGAAACATTTTCTCTAACCATTAAAAACTCCATTTTCTTTTCAAATAGGGTCTGGATTAGTACTTTTAAGAAAAAGTTTACTTCTTTGGTATGCTCTTCGCTCAGACATTTATAATTGATTATTTCCTCGTGTTTAATGCAGTTGTCTCTCTTTTTTATATATAAAAAAAACAAATGATTTATGATGACATAACATTGAGCCAAATGATGTCAGTTATAATTGTTCGATTTTGTAATTTGTTCAAGTTAGTAATTCTTCTTTATACGGATTGTTCGTGTGTTTTCGTGTTTAATGGCACATCTTCACATGAATGTTGAATCGTGCCAAGGCGAGTGAAAATAAGGTACTTTGCCAAGGCAACGACAACTAATTCAAAACCAGATCGTCTGGTCACATGTCATATGCTGACTACTGATCCACAGAGCCTTTATTTTATTCAGAAATAATAATAATAATAATAATAATAATAATAATAATAAGAATAAGAATAAATAAATAAATAAATAAATAAATAAATAAATAAATAAATAAATAAAAATAAGAATAAACTGGACCATTAAGTTGATTTTCCCTCCTCAAAACTAATACATTGAGTGAATATTATTCGTCCTTTCTTTGCTGAAAACTAAGTTACCCTAATCCTACATGTAAGACCTGACGCTGATATTTATGTTTTGGGCGTCAAGTTCTTACTGCCTAACGAACAGCGCTGTGTAGTGTGTTTTGAACTCTACTGACAGGATAATAAGAGGTGAAATTTTCATGATTATCACATACTTGGCGATAAATATCAACATTCATCCACATATTTAAGATTTATTGATATGCTTACTTTGTTGTCTTGATCGTAACTGACTCTAAATCTGACACTAGCAAATGAAAGCATTTTTATGTTTCTTTGACACACATTTCAATTGGTTGCAATGCGATGGTGGCTGAGGAATGGCGAAGTAGGTTTCAACAAGGCCGTTTTATTTTAACGAAACGAAAGTGTCAAAGTATCAAGTATTTGAACAGCAAGCAACATTTCGTTTCGTTCTAGAAACATTTTCCGATTGAAACCTACTGGAACATACTTCGGCATACCTCGACTACTGTCGCATTTCAACAAATTCAAATGTATGTCAACTGAACAAGAAAATGCTTCCGTTTGCAAGTGTCAGATATTGATTCCACCAGGATTAAAACAGCACGGTAAGTATATTAATTAAACATAAATTAGTGGAAGAGTGTCGATATAGGTTGCCAAGTATGTGCAATATTCCTGAAACTCTGATATTCCAACGACATCGGAACAGACTACACAAGGCCGTTATTCGGATTGTAAGACATAGCACTTAAACAAAATCAACATGTGCTATGTCTTACATGTAGTACTAAGAGTTACCCCTGTCTAGAAAACTGAGAGTATTCAATATCTGTGGAACATCGAGAATTGTAAAATTCTTTTCAGAAGTACTTTCATTCTGCTTCACACATCACCGACTCTGTTATTTTATACTTTACGCCCATACGTACAATATACGTCTCTATATTATATTTTCTGCTTCACGCCCATGTGTACACTATACATCGCCTAGTATGTTATTTTCTGCTTAACACATAACCATACACTATGCATTGAGAACTTTGTATTTGCTTATTGTTATTGATTAAAACAGTTACGTATTAAAGATCGAAAGAAGACAATGTGTCTGAGCCGATAAAATGTTCCGTTCCTCCACTTTTTACCTACCTCCACGATTCTGTGAAAGCGTCTGGAAGACCAGTAAATGGATGCACGTGACCGTCCTTCCCGGTTAAATCGTTTTCAGTGCTCTTATCAAATGTTCCACATAGACCCTGTGTTTTGCCGAAGTCGTCTTCGGGGGCTTGGATAGAGATGTCCATATAAGGACCATTGATTTGAGCTTTGACCCAAGCACCAGACGGGAAATAAATCTAAAGAAAACATTACAATAAGAAGTCACATATTCAAAGTAACGAAGCAACTGAGCATATAAGGTGAGAAAAGAATATAAATGTCTCATAAAATTATTAACATGACGAGAAAGTATAGTTTTGGCTGAAAAATAAGGAGGTCAAAATATATTTTTCTGCTTGGAAATTTGTCGATTCAAATTTAAAAGAAGACAAATTCCAAGCCCGCTGTTAGATGCCGAGCAAAATACTTAGTCCACATTGTTTTCCAACTTAATATTTCAGTATTCCACTTTCATATTCGACGAAATGAAACCTAATACCCTTGTTAAATATTAATGACATCAGAGTCGTTTACTACAAAGCCAGTTCGGCATGTTTTCGATTTCCTTCTGATGCCATTATTAATGATGCCATAGTAATAGCAGCAATAGTCATTGTTGTTAATGTTGTTGTGGTGGTGGTAGTCGTATATTTGAATTGCAATAGTGACAATGTTCTCACCGTAATTACGATTATTATTAGAATTGTTATGTCACAGTAGTGTGATCAGATATAGTTTTCTACTATATATGGGCATACTAGTAAATTAATTTCATTGCAGCGTACAATGTTACCCAAAGTATATAGTTTTTGCTGTGGCTAAATCGAAATACTGTTGCTGTTCAGTCCCTGAAGCACAAAGTGATGATATGGGGGGGGATTTAACCCATTTTCTTCATCCACGGGTTTAATCAGGTCTTTAATATTTATTTTTCAATTTATTATGACAGTATTTGAAGCCTCGTGTGTGGGCTTCCTACTTTACGCAAGGAATCGTCAGCTGTAGTGGCATGTAAACCTTTAATATTTCTTGCTATCCATTCAATATAAAGAATTAGTTACAGACTGAATGTTTCCAAGAAAGTCAGACATTTCTCACATACATGTAATATACATTGAATGTTTCCAAGAAAGTCAGATATTTCTCACATAATATACATGTTAAATGTGATAGTTGATGGGCTTATTTTTTACTAGGATACTTGCAACATAGAAGAGTATTTGGAATAAAAATGGATTATATAGAATAAAATTGCTGTGCCAAAAGGACACTACAAAACAAATAAGTCGTCTACACAATATCATATATTACTGTTCAAAATTAAACATCATATAGGACCTCGTAATTGTCTGTACGGAATTGAGTTTACACTGGTGAATTTGTAGGTGAAAAGTTGTGCGGAAATCAAAGATTAAAAGAGCGTGATTAAAAGCCCATCTTGAAGGCATTGACATTACGGAAACGATAGTAAATAAGCTAAAAGGTTGAAGACAAAGTCCACAAAGAATCCTTTCTCTTGCACTAAATATGTACGAAGAGTATAGGCAGTCATGTTTGGCAATCTGAGAAACGTTATCCACCATACTATTATCAATCAATTTTTTTAATCCACATTTCTACCATATATTCACCTTAGGAGAAAACATTTGCAGGTAGTGTCATATTTTGCCGCAATATAAAATATGCTTTATTTAATACTAATGACTTGCATCTGGACAATCTAATTGATAATTTACAATATCATTGTTTCTACATCTGAGACATACTTCTAAGATTACGTGAAAATTAATGTAGTTACTCTGTGCCCTAATTTATGTTGTATATATTTGGAAATAATTAAACAAAGTATACAGCCTTGTGGGTCAAATAAAAGTGAAAGACAGGAAGCCTTCATGTTTGGGGCTATATATATCTTTCCTCTACAATGCATGATTGCCAAAATAAATAGCAATACAGGCAACGTAGACCATAATTGATTCTGAGAAGAGCAACATCGTTTCTTCTATGAGGCTTTATAACCTGTAAGGATAATAAAAAAATGAGTATATCGGTAAACGACAATTTTGGATGCCCGTGCAGATAAAAGTACAAGAATTTGAAACAGCCTTGAAACATGCCTTAAAGAACGTTGTCGATGGCTTGTCAACCTCATACAAGGACCAAATGGCTAGGAACTCATGCAAGATGTAACTTTTGTATCGTAAGACGATGTGGAAGAATTGGTTCCTTCTTTGGTTACTGTATAGAGGTTTATTATATTTGTAATTTAAAAAAATATCTACGAGTTCAAATCTAGCATATTACTGAATTAAAACTTTAATAATGAATCCATATTTTACTTCTTCGTGTTTTCTTCAGAAGCGTATTACAATAACAAACTACCACACGCCATTGATGATTGTGGTATATCGTGTACAGTACATTTTTATCCTGATTTTTAGGGTAGAACATCATTCCCAAACGTTACAATATATCTACTTGAAGGACAGATAATATGATTTCAAACGATATATAATCAAGCATGTGTTGATTGGGTACAGGTCGTTGATCCGAGATGGGGTGTATGGCCGCTTAACTAATTATGCCAATTTTTTAGAATGAGTATTTACATTCCATTTGGGATATTACACTATATATTGTGACTATGACGTTTGTCTTTTAAGTCTACAAATAGTCTGGTACAACTTACGTAGTATGTGTGGCCCTGAGGATCCTTTTCAACAACTGTTCCATGGGAACCGTCTTTGGGCTCAATAGACACTCGAGGATATGTCTGACCCCAGTTATGATGACAGAGATCAATAATTACTTGGTCATTTCCCTCTCTTGCAGCAACGGCACAATTACAAGTGACCCCATTGGCTTTGTTACATGTAACAGTCCTGGCATGAACCTGTAATAATATACAGTGACATCAAATGTTAAGTCACCTCATATATTGTCTTTGAACAATCGATATTATACATATTGCATCTTCCAACAATGAAAACGGTAATTTAAAATACTGACTAAAAAATTAAGTCATGCTTGAAGTGTTTAAATCGTGTTCCAGAGTTATTTGTTTTCTTGTTCTCGTTTGGATTTAACGCCATTTTGCAGGGCATGATACGTTATATATGGAGGCCGGTGTAAATAAGGGAGTAAGAACCCGGAAAAAAACCACCTACCCACGGGAAGCTACAGACAATTTTTCCCGCATACCCATATTAGCTGAACCATACCCTCTAAGCCTAGGAGAGGTGAGATGGCAGTGATCGATAATGACAAGCGCTTTAGACCACTTTGTTTCGAAAAGGTTTTAATTCATGCTATATCGATGACTAAAAAGAGCTAATGTAAAATGAGCTCGTGCATGTACAATACGGTCTTGTATATTGAATTGTATATATGGTGGTGTTTTTAGGACATCCATCCAAGTCATTTGCATCAAGTACTATGTTGAAGAGAGGGGAAAATAATTTAGTTACTAACCAACCAGTCAGTTGACATGTAGATGTCAGTTTATCGCAGAATGACCAAGGAGAAAACGATCAGCATTAGACAACGCTTAGTTTTAAACAAACGAAACATATTAAAATAAATTCAATATCTCAACCGTAGTCGAGTCTATTACTTTACAGGTGTTAGGAGAGAAATATGTTATGTCATCTTTGAAAAGTGCAGTGAAGAAAACGAATGTATATGTCAAATCACAGAATGTACTGGCCTGCAGTAAATGTTTATGCGACTTAATGCAGCACGTTTATTTTAAACGTAAGTGGCAAATACCTATCTTATAACTGTCATGTACACTATCCAACTATATAGTACATTTTTTAACTTCTAACGACAGTTTGATGACAAAATAAAATATCATAGACTTTAAAACTATTTTTGTTAACCTAAACATTTTTTCACAATATCAGATCTTGTACAATTTCAAATGACCACACTCTTAAAATCTATAACTTGTCACATATAGTTTCTCTAAAAAGCACAAAAATAGTGGTGTCACGATGTGATTTTTGGGAAAATTGTCATAAAGCGCAATTCTTGGGATTGTAATTTAAATTTGTAAAAATGTAAATAAAATGATGTTTGTTAGACTTTTCGTATTGTGCAATTAATTCTACCTTTTATAATCAAGCATTATTCTATAGAATCAAGGAACATCACATTCCGTTCTGTTTGGTGTATATTTAAAATTCTCTATAATTAATTATATATACCTTTATTTATTTTAAAGGAATCCGGAATGACTGAGTAGATAAATGAAAATTAATTACAAGGTGGTCATGCGAGTGTCTGCTACACACGAATGTGTGTGTGTGTGTGTGCGTGCGTGCGTGCGTGTGTACATTTTTCTATCAAAAGCCTAGTCAGAATTACTGCGATGCAGCCTGTCGATTTTGACTCCCTTTTTCCATTTCAAATCCAGTACCTATTTACACATATTAGCGAAATAATACCTACATCGCAAGAGTGACGGGTGAAAAAGATAGGCCAGCATGATGCCTTTCTATAATTATATCTAAGAAGTGTATAATTAATTAAAAAAAAACTATATTCATTAAACTGACCATATCAATGGGCCAAAAGAGCCATTAACAATTATTTCATAAAGTGAAACAGCAATCATGTTTACAAAAACAGAGTAAAATATTCTTAACTAGATCTATATTTCTCTCTGGTTTTCATTGGAGGCTTTTCTTTCATTGTTAAAGATTCGTATTAAAAGTTTGCAAAACTAGAGTGATGGTTAGGTGAAATTGTTCGATGTTTGTATTGAAATCTATTTGTTTATTTTGTTTACATTCGTTTCGTACCTCAAAAGGCCTGGTTGTACTCTTGTACATCAAAAACTCTCCAACTTTGTAGTAGCTGTAATATTTTTTCCTGAAAAATATCAAAGAATAACAAAAGCAAGTGAAAATATGAATTCCATGATAAATCTATTTGTTCTAACACATACGATTAAGCAGATGAGAAACTGCAATTTTCTTTGTAACACTTTCGATATGATTTAATCAAGTAATTGAACGATAGTTTAGCACAAGTTCTTAACGGAATTTTCATTTTGCTCTCTCTCTCTCTCTCTCTCTCTCTCTCTCTCTCTCTCTCTCTCTCTCTCTGTGACACATGCAAAACGATATACAATAAAATATTACAAAATGGGATGCCAGCATAAAAATGAACACAACAGTACCGGTAATCAGACAAATCTATGTATGAGAACAGACTCTAGAGCACCGATAATCTGACGAATCCATGTATGAAAATGAATTGGACAGTACCGATGATTTGAAAAATTCATCATGACAAGGGTTTCAACAGTACCAGTAATATGATAAAATCCATGTATCGTACATTAGAAGGAAGGCTGTATGTGACTGAAACCTAAATTAGTGACCTCTGGCCAATGTGACCACCACTTTGGAACGCAACAAACCCGTTAGCTGCGTTTCATGACACCTTCTAGTAGTGATGTATGATAACTTTCTATCCTTAGCCTCAAATGGCTCAAACCTTAGGCAGAGGAAGGGAAATTATTATGAAACCAAAGTTAAAATATTGATCCCTGACCTTGCTCGTCGGCACGCATGCTAGTTATGGTACACGTGTACCAAGATTCTTATATTAACCTCAAACAATTCTGAAGTTATAGTGAAGAAGGAGTGCGTATGCTTTTGGACGTTTAACGTAGCTTTAACAATTTGTGTCATATCGCCATGATGTCTGCAGTTTGGCAGTTAATAGTGTGTATTTATATGCAGTGTGACAGTTTATGTCTATCACTGGGGCATCATGCCGCAGACATGTGGCTTGATGTCTCACCCAGTTACATTATCCTGACACCAGGACAGTTCTAACACTAACATCTTAATGCTGACCGCTATGCGGGGCAGTTGCTACTATTATTTTATTATTATTATTATTATTATTATTATTATTATTATTATAAATCTTTGGTATGACTTAAAACCCCTGACCACTTGCATTGGAGGGTGATAGAAGAGGGAGAATGCTGAGCCATGACCATAAAATTAAAGGTAGAGAAAGCAGTTTGATACCCGACACGTCTTCTTTCGATGGTGTTTATGTTAAGTTTAATTCATTAATCAAATAAAAAATAAGAGAGCGGGAATGAAAACCTGACAGACGGACGAATGCATAGAAATAGGCGACAATGCCCTTCGCATTTTTATTGGCAGGTGGTAAGGGTGACAGGACAATTATAATAGTCGGAGCAATACTATACCATGATTATGTTAGTTTGACTGTTAACACAATGAAAACTATTGCAGAAAGTGCTAGTAAAGTATAAAACAATTCAGAATGTCATTTATTCTTATGGAGGTTAAGTCTTCAAGGCACAAATACTGCACCTAAAGTGGACTTCCATGACGGGGAAAGCTACACCCTGCGCATGAAAACCTTGTCATAAACATTAACAGTATAGGCACACTTATTTGGCTTCACCTCATATTAAACATTCTATAAAGCCAAATACTTGCACTCAAAAAACGATTATCACGTACCATCTCTGTAAAAGGGTACTGCAAATAATGGTATATGGAATGATGCTATGTCTGATAGATTGTATCCGCTTCTTTAATAATGATTTCATCTAAACACTAATTTTACTAAATGACATCGTGCTTTATTTATAATGTTATCACAAATATAATGTTTGACCTTAAAAATTAAAGCACAAATTGCCAGATTCAATAAACATGCAGCCATAAGGAAAAGTTGTCATGGTTTGCTTACAATTGTAATACACTCAGTGATGCAGTATTTTAACAGTGTCAACATAGTGACACTAACTACGGCTCTTAGTCACTGTCCATTCAATTATTTTGTTAGCAGACGGAGTGATTCCGTAGATTAAAAGGTGTGTTTTTTCGTCAGCACATCAAGGTACAGAATTTGGTTATTTGGTTAAATATTTAAGTAAAATGCATGCGTACATTGTCATCCAATGATTTTTAATAATATTTAAATCAAATAATTAATTATTCAATAAATGAAGAACCCAATTAAACGCTGAGAGAATGGGGCATTCAGACACACACACACATACACACATTAAAATGTATATGTATATATATATATATATATATATATATATATATATATATATATATATATATATATATATATATATATATATATATATATATATATATATATATATAATTCACACTTACGGAGTAAATTAGGTACCTCCAAGGTTCTGACGTTGATGCTGATACTTATTATAAAAAAGCTGAGCAGTTGCAAAATTAAAATAGACGATAGCACACAAGTGAGCCAAAAAGGTGTATTTTCCGATTTATAAGTTTCAATCAGTTTTCCAAAGAATCGGTCTTCTTTATACTTTTTGACTGGTTTTTGACACACTTATATGAATAAAAAGATCATTCTATCGGCGCCATAAATTATAATTTTTTTACGGAAGAAATAACAGACTAATCATCTCAATGGTCAGTTATTGTTATGTTCATACTTTTACTTTTGCATTTAATATTAGTTTTAAAACAATATTTGAACTAATACATTCAACAAACAAAAAACTGGGCATCACATCAAGAAGTACTCAGCTCCCTGTACATTCAGGTATAATTATCCCTTGTGGATATATGAAAAGTAGGTACATGTACGAGATGTTACTTCCTGTTTGAAATGGATCACCTTATATGCTTATCTTTGCGATCATGTGCCTGGGTTAGCCGTATTACGATTTAATATTAGCCAATCAGTAAATACTTGTACATGGAGAGCCCTACGTATTCTATGAATTCTGAGAAAGTGGCGGGTGCTAGGGAAAGTCGTTTACATTTACAGCATGTACATGGGGAGAATTCCTCCATATCAGTTTCATGTACTGTGGTTGAGATTTCGTTCCATATTGTACTTGTGGAAATCAAACATTATCTAAGCACACAGCTATCTAACATGACTGCTCCCTTGTGCTCAACAATTGGCCTGAATTCGTCTAAAGTACAATATCTTTAGCAGTTATTAAAACAGTATACAAGACGATCCAAACTTCTGAAAGTGCAACCAATGAGTTACCAAATATATCAAATTTAAAAATGTCATAGTCTCTTTTTAAATTTACCTCTGAAATCAAAGAAGTGAAAATGACCAAGCAGAGCTAGCAAATTTTAAAATCTGAAATAAGGCCAAGGTATATATTCTATAACCTATAGTACACATATCAATCACACACCAACATAAAGGGAGCTAAACGTTATTTGTACAATACCTAATATATGCAATGTTTCGTTTAAATGACCGCTATAGCCAGTGCCGAAAATCGGGGGAAAAAATTGCCTTTAAAACTCTAATGATACTAGCATATTTGAAATTCTTCAGCGCAAATGGGAAACTGTGCCATTGAATAGAAAGTCACATGGGGCTTCCATGTTGCATAAATTAATAACAAGTTGCGGCTGAAAACATGTGTGCAACATGTGTTCTTAAACATGAACCGAGGAAACGAAGGACAAGACAAACTGAATATATGACACATGACATTCCTTGACAACATGAATTGCCTTGCTATTTTTTTTAACTTTCGCAATATACATCATATTCAAGTCAAATCTTTTCCTAATTTGAATTGAAATTTTTAAGGACACACACACACACACACACACACACACACACACACACACACACACACACAAGGGGATGTCCATTAATTATGTCCATAATTTTTGGGCAATTATTTTACCCCCTCTCACCCCACCCCCGTCAACAACTGTCAAACTTTCAGTGACTCTCCTAATAAAATTATGTCATTTTTTTTAAAACACCCCCCCCACACACACTAACAATATTTTATAAGGCTGTCTTTTATGCAAAAAATAGAATTATGGAAATTAAAAGGTCTACAGATAAATTTAATACATTATTTTGACTTGTTTAACAAATTTCAAATTGACTATAACACTTTGAATTCATGAAAAAAATCGAGACTTTGTATTCTTTTATCATCTTCCCATTTTCCTATTTCCAATTTTTGTTATTTATTAAATTTATTTTTAAAAATAACATTCTTGACGTCAATTTATCTTGAGCTCCCCCTCCCCATGTGAACAATTGTCAAACTCTTCAAACCCCCTCCCCCTATTTT
Organism: Unio delphinus; assembly: GCA_029339505.1. Classification (NCBI taxonomy): domain Eukaryota; kingdom Metazoa; phylum Mollusca; class Bivalvia; order Unionida; family Unionidae; genus Unio; species Unio delphinus. The sequence continues at coordinate 2,845,425 of JAQISU010000234.1, read as the reverse complement.
GTTGACATACTTAATGGACGACCCCCAGTATATATATATATATATATATATATATATATATATATATATATATATATATATATATATATATATATATATATATGAAGGAAGAAGAGTGGGGAGTGGGAGTGAAGACGTTTAAGTAAATAATATCTTACTCAGCATTATGTTGATCTAAGGTCATACAATGTGGATCTCCGGAACATGTGCATATCGATGTCTCCTTGTCTTTTGCTACAACCTTTTCAATATATATATATATATATATATATATATATATATATATATATATATATATATATATATATATATATATATATATATATATATATATATATATATATATATATATATATGTATATATATATATATATATATATATATATATATATATATATATAGAAAGATAGATAAATAAGGGAGAGAACATTAGAAAAATTAAAAATTATTTAAAGCATCTTCTTGCATAAATTATCCAGATTATATCACATGGAGATGTTTAATCTAACTACTAATTAAAGGTCGGAATTTACCAAGGACTACGTAATTATTTATGGATTACTACCAAATAAAATTATGTATACTGTAAAGAACATCTGGCTTCCTGGTTGTTTAATGCCATTTTGTTTCCAAACCGTTTCCACAGTAAGCACAATATGTGATATCTTCCAGAATATTCAAATATTTATGTTGTATTCTACCAGTCATGAACTGAGTTCCTTCACTGTTTAAATTTTGTAGGATGCTAATAGGATACCAGATGAGACAATTACAATTATGTCAAAATTTATGTAGATAGCATATACTTATTTGAATAACCTATCCACTAAAGCCAATCTACTATGCAAATACTGTACTACTTAACTTTACACGCTAACGCCAATCTACTATGCAAATACTGTACTACTTAACTTTACACGCTAATGCCAATCTACTATGCAAATACTGTACTACTTAACTTTACACTCTAACGCCAATCTACTATGCAAATACTATATTTACATTACACGCTAACGCCAATCTACTATGTAAATACTATAATATTTAACTTTACACGCTAACGCCAATTTGCTATGCAAATACTGTAATATTTAACTTTACACACTAACGCCAATCTACTTTGCAAATACTGTACTTTTTAACTTTACACGCTAAGGCAAATTTACTATGTAAATACTATCTTATTTAACTTTACACTCTAACGCCAATCTACTATGTAAATACTATAATATTTAACTTTACACGCTAACGCCAATCTACTTTGCAAATACTGTACTTTTTAACTTTACACGCTAAGGCCAATTTACTATGTAAATACTATCTTATTTAACTTTACACTCTAACGCCAATCTACTATGTAAATACTATACTATTTAACTTTACACTCTAACGCCAATCTACTATGTAAATACTATGCTATTTAACTTTACACTCTAACGCCAATCTACTATGTAAATACTATGCTATTTAACTTTACACCCTAACGCCAATCTACTATGCAAATACTGTACTACTTAACTTTACACGCTAACCCCAATCTACTATGTAAATACTTTAATATTTAACTTTAAACGCTAACTCTTATCTACTATGTGATACTATACTATTTAACTTTACACCCTAACGCCAATCTACTATGCAAATACTATATTATTTAACTTTACACGCTAACATCTTATCTGCTATGAAAATACTGTACTATTTAACTTTACACTCTAACGCCAATCTAATATGTAAATACTATGCTATTTTACTTTACACGCTACCGCAAATTTACTATGCAAATACTGTACTATGTAACTGTACACCCTAACTCTAATCTACTATGCAAATACTGTGCTATTTAATTTTACACCCTAACGCTAATCTACTATATAAATACTATACTATTTAACTGTACATTCTGACGCCAATTTACTATGTAAATACTATGCTATTTAACTGTACATTCTAACGCCAATCTACTATGTAAATACTATGCTATTTAACTTTACACTCTAACGCCAATCTACAATGTAAATACTATGCTATTTAACTTTACACGCTAACGCCAATCTACTATGTAAATACTATATTATTTAACTGTACACGCTAACGCCAATCTACTATGTAAATACTGTACTATTTAACTGTACACCCTAACTCTAATCTACTATGTAAATACTATGCTATTTAACATTACACCCTAACGCCAATCTACTATGTAAATACTATGCTATTTAACTTTACACTCTAACGCCAATCTACTATGTAAATACTATGCTATTTAACTTTACACCCTAACGCCAATCTACTATGTAAATACTGTACTATTTAACTGTACACCCTAACTCTAATCTACTATGTAAATACTATGCTATTTAACATTACACCCTAACGCCAATCTACTATGTAAATACTATGCTATTTAACTTTACACTCTAACGCCAATCTACTATGTAAATACTATGCTATTTAACTTTACACCCTAACGCCAATCTACTATGTAAATAATATGCTATTTAACTTTACACCCTAACGAAAATCTACTATGCAAATATTATTTAACTAAACTTAAACTCGTTTAACCCTTAGAAAACCAAATGCCACAGTATTTATTTTACCTTTGTGTGATAATTCTCCCAGTTCAAAAGTTAATCGAGTGTGCTAATCAAAATAATTAATTTAACAGATCGACTTGTGTGATCATTAACACCTCCAATTCAAAATTTGCAGTGTGATTGTTGAACTAATTAATTCTCCATTACGATACCATGATAGTGAAAATACAATGTGTGCCAGTTAGTGTATCGTCGCCCTCTAAACGAGATGATGCTGTGAATTTCACAAAAGGGTTAAAAGTGCCCTTGTGCTTTATACACATGACTGCCATAATTTGCATTTTACTAGTAACTGTACCCCTGCATGATAAGGCGATGATGAAAAAAATTAAGCAAGTGAGCTAACATTGAAATATCACCTTGACCCGACTCTGATATGTGTGTGCGTGGTCTAAGGTTGTGAATTTTTAAATATATATATATATATATATATATATATATATATATATATATATATACACACACACACACACACACACGCGCGCGATTGAAACTAACTAGGACTAAATATGTGGATTACAACACCTATTTGAATTTATGTGCAAAGATGTATATGCGGTGAGTTGTGATCCTAAAATATTACTGCATAGAGAACAATTAATTTATCGTTTTCTTTAGTTGTCTTTTTCTAACTGTGCTTCCTGGGTTCAACGCCACTTTGGAGCGATTGTATGCATTTTTAAAGTATGCGGCATTAGTACTGTAAAAAAAAAATTAAAACCTTTGTCGTTCACGACTGCAAAACGCTAGTGCAACTATGCCTGGAAAGTGTTACTGGCATTATGTACTAACTCTGATCGACTTCCATCGTAGAATAATCCTTAAAATACACTAAGACAAGCAAACTGATAGAATCATATTGTTGGACCCTAGTATGGTGCAATATCATCGCTTTTTCTATCTTGTAAGAACAACAAGAGAAGAAGATATATATATATATATATATATATATATATATATATATATATATATATATATATATATATATATATATATATATATATATATATATATATATATATATATATCTTGAGACATTTACCTGTAGGTATGGAATTTGGTAGTCGTTCCAGATATCTGGAACATCGGCGGAAAATATTCGATTGAAGTGCAGCACCAAATTTTGGTCGCCATCATTTTTGAAGTCTCTTTGGGCCAGAACATTAAAGTGGACTTCCGCTTGATTGGTGGCCGAATTCCAGTTAGAAGGCCTCATCGTCTGCGTGCAGCTGCTGGTGCCAACCGTTTGATCTAATGATGATAAAAATTCTTTCTTTATCTCGTTTTGTTGGTTAAACTCATGATACAGTTTGATTGAATGGATTCAGCATTTTGTACACGGAACTCACACGTCAGCTATATAAGCTATAGTGGAACCTTCGTGACCTCTCGCATAGAGAGTATTTAGGTACTGCATGAATGTACAGAATGGTATTCTTCAACTCTTCCCCCTAGTGGTTTGAAAGCAGTGTAACGTTAGTACCTATAGTCAACGACATTCTCTTTTGGAATTTTACTCAATCGTCATTACGGAAAAAAGCTGAATAATAAGAGCAAGTTTCAGCAGAGCCCATCACAAGTTATTTAGTCAGTGTTTTTGGTGTTGTTCATTATTAGATAGACTATCAAGATGTTGAGCTTGTTTCATAATAAAATAATAGATTGCGACCCTCGAATTTCATTTCACTTGCATAGAGCCGGTACGAGACACTTTGTATCGAATCATTTCCTTTTATTTCTACTTGAAAGGTGCAGTGTGCACTCAAGGCCAGCCCTTGGGCAAAGCAAACGAGGCAGCTGCTTTGGGCCCCGCTCGTTCAGGCAAAGCAAGTATGTTGCTTGGGGCCCCGCACTCATCGCTTGCTGCCTTGAATTCCGTTGGCTGCCTCGAGCCGGACATGGTGCACTCACTAACATGACTATCGTATACCGTGTGTGCTTGGAGTGTAGTGAATGAGAGTTTAAAAAAAGAAAAAAAATCTTATACAGTACATTTAATTTGTGGAGTAACATCGCCTTGAGGTCATAAGACATCAGTCTGTAAACACGTGTTTAGGAAGTTTCGTTCGCTCTTAGGTTCTGACAATTTTATATATTATTTGTTAATCCTCCTCTGTGTGTGTGTGTGTGTGTGTGTGTGTGTGTGTGTGTGTGTGTGTGCGTGTGTGTGTGTGTGTGCAAAAGGCTGTCTTGTTTCTCACTTGCCAATTATACACATGTTGGAAGCTTTTGGAAGTAAAACACCAGTTAATAAACCTCACGCCAACTGGGGACAAATTAGAGGGGGGGGGGGGGTTGTGGGAGTGAGTTTCATTTAAATATTTGATCTGTTAATCCTTGAAATTTCACGTCCTTGTAATCGACCAGCAATTCTTCGAAGCTTTCTGAATCAACGTATTTTACGTTGTTTTGATTCTCACAAGAAAAAGAACCGGTGTTTGGCTGAATAATGCATTAACGCGCTGGGAGTCAAGATATCTCATGTGGGCACTGCTTTCTCTAGCCCCATCAAACCACGAGGGTAAATGAAGCTTTTGAGATATACTCTGTTCATGTAGTCGGCCTGATGAGGCGACTTAAATTACAAATCAATTATATGTATCTAATTTCGAAAGATGCAACGTACGATTGTTATTATCCAAATAAATCTCCATTTTACACGAGGACTTGTCTGGTGTGGAACAGACAATAGGAATGGTGGACACTAGCTTTACATCTTTTTCTGGATCGTTTTCTCCCACCACGAGATGAGCTGGCTCAATCTGCAAAATTCACGAAGAAGGCAAATAATCTGCCTGTATCTGTTGGGTTAAGCAAGAAAATGATAGGAAAATCAAAACTAATCGCTAAAATCTAGCAAATATACAAACGCCTAGGTTTATAGCAATATATAATATATTAATGTATTATTATAGATATTTCTAATGCTTACAGGTTACTGCAATTAAATGGGAAAATATGAACGTGTTCCTTTCGGATTCATACTGCACAGTCTTTAGGAGCAGAGTTTTCATCCGTAAAAACGAGTTCATATTTTACCATACCAATGCAGTAACCTTTTCATTATATACTCATTTTCTTATTGTACCTAATACTTTATTATACAAAATGCACTACAGCAAACAAAGCAATTGAATTTAAACTGTATTTTTAAAAACAATACACAACCTTAGATCCTTCACTACACAATAACAATATCAATGCGCACAAAGCTGTTACGAGGGACCTCTGAACTTCGTCGCGCGCTCGACAGTAGTTTAGAAAGAATTGTCCTTTATATCTACTTAAAATTGAAATTCACTTTCATATTATGAATTAATGGTCATGGATTTTGTCTCCAGTATGATCCAACTCAATTCAGCTTTTCTGATCATGATGGACTGGATTATTGGTTCAATTCAGTGAAATTAGGAGAATGGATTTCAGCTGTAAATGTAGTCGAACTTACTGTACAGCTTTGTGTTTATCAGGCTTTGCAGGAAATTTTATTCTGATTTGCAGAGCGAAAAAAGTAAATTTTGAGGAAAATTCGTGATGCATAAATGTAAGTTCTTTTTACCAGGTAAAGAAAACTGTGTATGCCATGACACTTGCATCTCGCTGTTAGAAGAACCACAGCTATGACTTGTATCGTACAGATTGTGTCTTCTATAGCTAGCCTAGTAATGTATGAAAATAGTTAAACGGCAAAATTTGAAAATCAGCTGGTGTGTGACACTTTATTTACCCGGCGGAAATAATACCTTTTAGTCGTTTGTTCTGACCATCTTAGTTTCCTACCAAAACCTTCAGTCGTAATTTTAGAACCTAGTAATTTGACAGGCTCTAAATTGGTAATTCTTTGTTAGATATGTGATAGCTTTTGGTATCAATAAGCTTTTTTTTACAGACCCTAGAGAGCACTGGTCATTGTCTGGACCATGCTAATTGCGAAAAAAGAAACGAGTGACTGTTTCAATGACCAGAACGGTATTCTCAATTACTGCATCTCTCATTTTTGATGTTGACATTTTTGATTCATTCTTTATTTTTGTTTCAAATTTTCGTTTCTGGCTCAGTGAACTCGCCCTCACATTATTCACGTTATCATCTATACTTTCAAATGAACAAAATAGCTTGCTTAGTTCGTTCACTAACAAATCCAAACGACCAATACTTAAAGCGTCTACAACAGGAGTATAAAATACTGCACTACTGTGACAATGTAATGTTAACGGAGAAAACAAATGAGCATAGAGCGATCTGTATTATCTTGCATATACATATATTCACAATAATCCAATCTAGTGATGTGGATAACTATTAGATCCATATATTAGAACTGTGAACAAATCCTTACTTTATACACTCACCGTTATTAAATGGATACAGCGATGTGTTTCTTTTTAATACAGCGATGTGTTTCTTTTTAATACAGCAGTGTGTTTCTTTTTAATACAGCGGTGTGTTTCTTTTTAATACAGCGATGTATTTCTTTTTAATATAGCGATGCGTTTCTGGATTCATAATATGACCAAAGGACTAGTCAGTCTTTCAAATTCATTTGCAAATCGCACATCGCATTGTTCAGAAACAGAAAATTGTTCCTTCAGAAAGCTATTTTTCTGGAGAAAAGTATAAAATCTTAAATAAGGTTACAATCAGGTTCACTATCTACTAATTTCTTGTCATTTCATTTCCTAATAACATGGAGCCAGTTTGAAAGTAATCTATATTTAGGACATGACGTGCAATTTTCAAAATAAAAAGCTTGTTTTATTTAATTAAACTTCCTTGAGAGAAAAAATTAAAAGTAAATTGAAAACTTTGTCTACAAAAGAAAAATTAAATATATAAATCATAACTATGTTAATTTCAAATCGCACACTGGTCGTTTTAGATTAAATTATTTACTTAAGAGAAATTCACTCGAATGGAAACTTTACTGAACATGTTATTATTAAATAGTCGTATCTAACTTTTTCCAAATGATGTTTAAAAATGTGGAACGTATTGACCAAATAATTCTTTAGAAGGGTACTGACGATAATTTATACATGTCCATTGCTTATGTTTGACGATTGCACCATAGTATAAATAAAGGTACAAGACAGGAAGATCAAACAGTGTTAATAATGGTAAATCTCATATTGATGGAACTGGAAGATCCCGCGGCAAGATTTTGAAATGACTGCTTGACTTTTCGGTTAAACGTTCGCAGAGAGAGATTAAAAAATTACTGAACTTAGAAGAACGCATAGATCATTTCCATTTGTAAATTACTTTCCTTTAAAACCATGGTTTTGAGACGGAATAATGACAAACAAATGTGGCGTTCATAACATTTGTGTGAAATTTCCGGCTATTTCTACACGGATTATGGCCTGTTTAGATCATTTTTGGATTTAACTGCAGCCAGACAATTTACTAGGTTTCTTTGATTTCCTATTTTATTTGCTCCTTTCTGCGTTATAGGCGATTTCAGCCAAGAAAGCCGGAGTGACCGCAGAGAAAGAATATTCCGCAAATTTTGTGTACTTCTGTTAACCAATCTGGTATACAAAGATCAACTCTAGTATGTGTTTTCCTTGTTTGTCTAACATTGGATGCTGCATTGCTTGTGTGTCATGAAGCACATACTGTTTTCTGTGTTTCTTGTTTTAGTCTAGTTCAGCATATTCGACTTCTCACCTGTGATTGATTGAACATATGTTTGTTGTTCTCATGTGTTGCTTGACTTAAGAGAGACTTTAACCTTCTACAAATGTCATAAAATTTACAAGATACAATGTTAATAATAATTAGAAAGTATGTTACTAAACTAATAATATCTAACCAGGAATATTTTAGGTACGCCATTTAAATTGCTAGTGAATTCCAACAACCTGTACGCAGACCCAATAAACATGTTTACTTCCATTAATTATGATCCGCATATTAAATCCTTTCACAAAGAGAATATTTTAGCTATGTATTAGTTGTTATATATATATATATATATATATATATATATATATATATATATATATATATATATATATATATATATATATATATATATATATATATATGTATGTATGTATGTATGTATGTATGTATGTATGTATGTATGTATATATATATATATATATATATATATATATATATATATATATATATATATATATATATATATATATATATATATATATATATATATATATATATAATGAATAATTCAGGCCAAGTCAAAAAGCGTCAAGGAGATTTTTGACAAGGTTAAGTCTAAGATAAATTAAGATAAAACATATCAGTACAATAGCATAAAATGACATGAAAAGTTTAAAAACTAACAAACAATGCAAGAGAGAGAGAGAGAGAGAGAGAGAGAGAGAGAGAGAGAGAGAGAGAGAGAGAGAGAGATGTCAGAACAAACAAAGGAACAATTTGTCAAGGCTGGTAAGCCACGACTTTTTCTATGACTATCTTGTCAGCCAAAATTACGTACAAACTATGTAAAAGTTGCTATTTTGTTAAGGAACAGTTTTGAAAGAAACCTTGCACACGCTCATGGGAGCATAACAATTACCAGAAAACAATTTATAGATAAATACTGATATTAAGGAACATAAAATATATGTACGTATATAGACACAATGAATGTAAAGATGTATGCCTTGGGAAAAAGACACTTTGCGGCAGAACATGCTTTTAAAATATTGTCAATTTTGTTTGCTCGCATTAATGTGCTTGACACAACCTCAAATACAGTATCGGAGTTACATCTCGCAATCAACTTTATGACCATGTGCATTTGTTCCTTGACAAAAGCTGTGCAACGTAAATATGGAACCCGTTATCATAGAAAAACCGACGACGTCAATGCGATTATTCTGCATGCGTATAAATCAGGAAAGACGTGGTAAAACGTTTATTAAGTGTGCGTCCCGCGATAACCTACGGAGTTAAAGTAGACAGTGTTCTGGGAATGTACTTGATCATGTCCCTTGACCATGATGCATTCCAAATCGGAATCACGTAAATTCAGAGTGGTGCTTGTGTGATCCTGATTTACAAAGGCATAGAAGCCCTTAATGACAAAATTGGCATAGGTTTTGCAAAGACTCATGCGACATTGCAAAAATACACCAGTAGATGTTCAGGATTGGCTCTTGACATATAAGTGGAAGTATAACTGCAAGTTTCCGCAGTGTACACCTGTTGATCTGTTTCAATGGACGATGTATAAATACATCGATGTGGAAAATATAGTTGAGAGAGCGACGGTAACCTCAGATACTTCATACAGGTTTATCTGGCGTATCCAGACGAGCTGCAACATTCAAATGACTGCCCCCTGACCATGTGAGTAGTTGTCCGAGTACCAATGTGCGGGCGTTGATGATTCTGGAATTACGTTTACTGAATGAGGCAAGCTTTTCGGTCTAAATATTACAACGTAGTCTGCGAATCTGCGATTGCGGATGTGTGTATATAAATTTCATAGGAAACTATGGCTTCAAACATGTGGTTATTGCATTCTTCACTCAGATAAATACGAATCTAAGAATAGCCGCATCAAACTAGTTTAAAATGGATTTGTTTAAGCTCATCAATAATACAGTTTCGGATAAAAGATGGAAAACTTGCGATCAATACAAACTACTTCACGGTGATCTCGTTGATGTTCTCGTTCAAAACTGAATCTGAGAAAGCCCATTTGAGGTGGCTCGTCAGTGATAGATGTATCTAAATTGCTCATGAACAAGTTTTATTCTGACAAGATCAAACCGTTGTACATGGATACAAATTCCCCGCCAAGCATGTCACAATCAATGATGCACATGCGAACATAGCAGAATCATGTATGAAAAATGAATATGATACCAGTGTCAAACGTTCACTCCCTGATCAGTACTCAAAATAAAAAGGTAGTGGGAAACTTAATTATGAATGTGCGAGCAAGCTTGTGGAGGAATTAGTGGGACTCAAAATATATTCGATTATGATTGCCGATTTCAGCAACATTCAAAGGACGCAAAGTGATATCTGGGTTGTTGCGGCGAAGGATCTCTGCCATGATAATATTTATGTAGAATATATTCATGGGTGATGTGTTAATTTAGCCAATCGATCAGACGAATGAAAGAATATCGCTTTTGGTGTATATCGCTCTACCAAGGCGAGTTTGTCGCCGATGGATACGAAGCAATGGGTTTTCAATAATGGTGTTACAACGAACATGTTCGAACATTATAGACTGGGCAACAATTGACCATTTTTCTAGTTCATTGTCCGCGTGAAAAACGTTCCATTTATCTCTCCTAAATGCTCAAATATGGGGATTTGCCTCCTGTGGTCATTGTCTGCTTACTGTCGACGCTAAATGGTAAAGTATTGAATGTCCATGAATGTCAACCCAGTCCGAAATTGTAAACGTATCGATGGACCACACACAATAATTAGCACGACTTTACCCGCCTTCTTACTCTGCCAGGGAATCCAGATATTCCTGAGTGAAGCTAACACGGGTGGTTGAAAAAAAACTGTTTTGTGGATAACGGTGGCAGTCGTCTTAGTGTACTTACAAAATCGCGCTCGTGCTTCCATTGTTCTGTGCCATTTTGACTGCTGAACCGTGTAACCTTGTCGCGAAATCGCTTTTGACGATTCATTAACAATGCATGTGCAAGTATTACTGTCCGCAAGTGTACGATTAAATTGTTCGACTGTTGGTTAATCAAGAGGTATGTCAATGTATCCATGATAACGATGCAGCAATAGCTCTGAGAAATTCATTGCCCGGGTCCATCTGCAGTAGCCGTCCGTGGTCTTATTAGCGGCGAAGTATATACGTTAAAGCGGATCTGCAATACTCGCCGAATCTTTGAAATTCAACGGAATCTGCTAGCAACATCTACGACAGTTGACGCGTATTTGTATACGCGTCCACGTACACGATCATTTGGGAGAAACAAAATATCTGCCTGATGAACTTCGTTGGGTATCCTCACACCAATCTATCGACGGGAAATCTTCATTGGCGCGGACAGATGTATCTGCCACAAATATGTTTTCAAAACCAGTCTTGACCTACCCCGTGGGTGACACTAAGTTTAAAGTCATGTTATTATGTGTGTTGAACACATGCTGGTTTTGCGGTATGATCTTTTATGCGACGTCGTACACAAAGTGAAGAAATTATTGATTTATGTAATACGTGACATTCAATACAGCATCACGAAAAATGACAAGTTATGACTTTCCCGTCATAAATTCTGTTTGCATGCAAAGTACAGACGATCGACGCATGGTGACATGTTTCCATAGCTCAGTTCGCTCTTTAGTTATGGCCAGGATGGATCCGGTAAAACCCAACTCTTGTTAAATATGATCACGAGATGGTTAACGTTGAACTTGCAGTATGTGATTGCTACTTCAGCAACTGACCACTCTAGATATGACTTACTCAAAGATGTTATGGTTACGCTTCGGTCGTCAGAAACGTCATCTTCTACCATTTGTTTCTTTTCCATCATCGGTGAAGCCCGTGATATTGATAATCTTGACCGGGAGCACAATAATCTTGCTGAGTAAGACAACATGACGCTTAAATACCAAAGCAGCACAACGAGGCTGGCACAAGAACATATGCGTGTTTTGTGTATCACAACGATACGTGTAAGTGTCTAAGTGATCCGGACGACTGCAACTTGTTGCTGTTAGTTTGTGTTGACGCGCATAGCCTTGAAAACATTTATTGGACTTGGTGTGCTCCCGATCACTCGTGGGATGGGTTTCGGTGTATGAATGCGTGAACCACCTCAGATGGCTGAGCTTCTTCACTATTAAATGGACGCGCAGTGTCCAAGTTATGGGCTAGTATGGACACGAACACGCCTCACCTGACAATCTAAACGATTATGATTACAATAGTATAAAACATGACAGTGATACCATAGCAGTGTATGGGGAGCAATGCCGTAACGCTGCCTTGAACACCTAGAACAGATACATAATGTTATAGCCAGTCGCACACTTGTAAATGATATGTTACAGTCGCAATCGACTGCTTATGAAGACCCCACTGAGGTCTTCAAACAAAACTTTGCACCGCTCATCAAACCCACGCGTAAAACCATGGAGGAGGCGAAGAAAGTTATGAAAGACAGACGTGATGATTCGAACAGAAACATATCCTGGACCGAGTGTCAGAAAAGATCATGCCAATTTAATGCTTACCGGAGAAATTTGCGGAAATGTGATAAGACAACGGAGAAACTGCAGGGCCCCATTTGTACTGCTTAACAATGACGTCCTGTCGATATTCAACGAAACATGTTATTCCACTCACGGAAGAAAAACTAGAATTCTCGAAAACGTGGACATTGCCACGACGATTCTTGGACTCGCCTGATACAGCAATGACTTGTCCAATCTGCTGACCCATTTATGGTGTTTCACAAGAATGTACCGGACATTATATACATGTAGGAACACATCGCTGATAATCATGCCGATGTAAAAATAGTAATCATTAATAGCAACACCAATTTCAACCAAAGATTTCCACATTGCCCACTACAACTTCATGGAAACTCGTTGCTGATTTCGTGTGCGATTCTCCTCAGTAATATATTCGGTTTGGGCAGAAAGGTTATTTGCGGATTCATACAGTCATGTTAATCCGTAAAAGTGCTGTCAGCTGTCAAGGTTTTTTGCGGACACAGTCATGCTAATTCTCAAACGTACTGTCAACGATTTTATTTAGCGTCTTTAAGCTGCTGATTGCAAAGTCATTCTGTCAAAATTAACACTGTATATGTCTGCGTTGATCTCTTTACTGTCGCTTCTCATGCTCACCACAGACTCGCTCCTAAAAGGCGACGTTCAGTGACACTTTATTACATGGCAAATAGATACCTAGAATGATATCAGCGCACGGAACGGAGTTTCAAGATATATCAATCTAGAAAATAACCAACAATAAAATGCGATGATATTTGACCAGAAAGGAGTTTTTGAAGTTTCTCTACATTTAAACAGCAATCAGGAATAATTCGAAGAAATTTTATTTAACTTCACAGACAATGAAGTTGCAAGTGCATACCACAATCTACGGTCGTATATGTATAAATGACACAAGTCTGCAGATTTCCCTGCACAACTTCCGTACATTGCAACAGAATTGTTATTTTTCCTTGGAACACGTGGAACTGTTAAAACATTGCGTGGTTGACATATACATTCACATACGTGTAAATGTACCTATTTTAAGACAATTACAATTTCGGCCCCGATGTCATAAAAGTTTAAAATGCACTGCTTTATTTCTCTCTCTCTCTCTCTTTCTTGAATGACCGTTTTTGGAGGGTACAAGTGGCCGAATGAAGGTCATTGATACGCCGGTGGAAAACTAATATTTTTTTCTTCTAACTATTAATTTAACCTGGTAGGGTTCCGAAAATTATCCTGTCACGAAGTTAAGGATTGCCTTAGAACAAGTTGAACTTGCAAAAATAATGAACGCAATAGGAAACTTTTGTGGAGACATGTTTATGCTTTCTCCTAAAAATTGACTGGAATTGTACTCATATTAATACAAACATAACTTGATGAATTCAATGTGGCCAAAGAAAAGAACTCTTCTCTGCCATTAGAGTTACTTACCCTTATTCCCATCCAGTACTCAGGACTCTGTACCTTGGGACTTCTTCTTTGCGGAGAATTTATAAAGTAAGAACTTACGGCACAGCTGATCTGGTAAGAAGAACTAGGTATTTAAAAAAACATCTGTTTTATGCGATCATAATGATTATGAAGATAAGCAACATAATTAAATGTTAATAAAGTTCTCTATCCAAAACTTATACATTTGATATATTCCAAATTTTTCTTTATTTAGCATCGTTATAATTATAGTAAAAGACGAACATGATATGCACGCGCATTTTCAAATGTTGAATACATTAAGTTGTTTTTGAACAATTTAATGCTAATTGTGTTTAACCAAAATATATTTAATCATGATATTTGAATTCTCTACACCTTAACTGTCACCAAGTAACTCCCAACCAAAAATTATCGATCGCTATGGACTTTTACAATGGTGACCAGGTACAAAACTGGGTCACGAAAAGAGCGAATTGAGTGTATTCGTCACAGTATAAAGTCGTACAAATTTGTGTATCAACTTGCGTATCTTTTATAAGAGCGTGCAACATTCAATCTACATTGTGTTCAGGACTAAACGAACTGGGACTACATTAATCATTACTTAAATGTAAACGGAAGTGAAAAAGAAACGTTGTTTTAAAGCTGGAAAGAGTAGAATAAGAAAAAGAATTCCAGTTATCCCCTTTTCGCCCTTTCAGCTAAACAATGTAAAAATTCAGTCATTAATTTGGATAACTTGGTGCAAATCCATCTTAAATCGTCAACTGTTGTCTCAACTGTCCCAGAGATACCACTGCGTATTGCATTATGCAACGCCTAATCAGTATGATCACCGGAAAAGCGCACAGAAATAGTTAATTTAATCGACGATCAGAATATCGACGTCTTTTTCCTGACAGAAACATGGCTAAAAACATCAGGCGATGAGCCCAAGTGGGCAGATTTAACACCCACTGCTTACTCCATCAAGTCGTTGCCACGCCACTCTCGCGGAGTCGAAATTGCTGTTATCACAAAGAATTTCATGATAAAATATCCTAAGCACAACTCAACCTTCAATTTCTCCCACACATCGCTTGAACTAGTCCAAACAACACTCACACTGGAACAAGGGCCAGTCCAATTTTTTCTGCTTCTACCCCCCTCATCCTAATAGAAAAAACAAGCTGACAGAAGCTCTTTTTTTGGAACAGTTTCCTATTTTGTTGGAGTATGGAAATAAATTCTATAGGTGGTGATTTCAACTTTCACTTTGACTGTCCTGGAAACTCATACACGTCAAAACTCCAAGAATCTATTCATGTTTTCAACCATAAACAGCCAGTTAATCAAACCACCCATAAACATGATCACATTTTAGACTTGATAATTCATCGACCTGTTTATAATATTCTGCGAACCACCCTTGTATCCCAAAAACTTGCATCAGATCACTTCTGCATGATATGCCAACTGGACGTATCTGTCCCTAACCCTCCACCTTTATTTGCTACTAAAACAAACCTCCGTATGATAAATAGAACCAGACTAATGCATAATATCCAAGCAAACCTAACAACTTTCTTACCTTCTTCAGCAAAACAACTCGATAACTGTATTCGTTCATTGCTTGAAAAATATACCCCAGCCAACAACTGCAGAGTATCAATTCAAAAGTGTTCACCGTGGTATAGTAGTGTAGGGACCAGCTTCGCGCTGCTAAAAGAGAACGCCGTAAAGCGAGGAGGCTTTGGCTTTCCACCAGACTCACTATTCATAAATAAATCTATGAAGCCGTTAAGAAGAATGTCACAAACATAGTGCATTTAGCCAAATTATCCCACTACAGTACTAAGATCATAGAGAGTTTCAGCTGCAAAGAGCTCTTCGAGATAACTAACAAACCAATGTCAAGGAACAAATAAACACCACTTCCAACTACTTTCTCTCCAGTAGACCTTAGAGACCTATTTGCAATTTTCTTCCATGAGAAAGTTCAAACCATTAGAGATACGCTTGACAGCACAATTTCAATTCGCTCGTCGTCACCATATAGTTACGATACAGAATTTCAGCGACAACCATTAGGAGGATTTGAACCTCTCTCTATGGATTTAGAACGGACAATCGTGATGAAGAAAGCACTAAAGTCATGTGAACTTGATCCAATTCCAATATCACTGCTGAGTGAGTGCTTAGACCCAATATTGCCTTCACTAATTGATGTTATTAATATCTCTCTCATCTGGGGAATTCCCATCATTTTTCAAAACTGCCATTGTAAAGCCGCTGCTGAAGAAACCAACACTTGCCCATAGCGATTTAAAAAACTACCGTCTAGCTTCTAATTTCCCGTTCATATAAAAAAAATCTTAGAAAAAGTTGATCTAACCAAACTTGTATATCATCTGAATTCGAACAGTCCTTTTATCGATGTACAGTCTGCATATCGCCATTGCCACAGTACTGAAACTACTCTTCCGAAAGTAATAATGACATTCTCTCTGCTCTGGATAGTAGAAAGATTACAGTCCTCGCCCTCCTTGATTTGTCTGCAGCATGTGACACAATAGACCATGATATACTTTACCGTATCCGGCTTATATTTGGCATTCACAATACAGCCTTACTATGGTTCAAGTCCTACTTAGTCAACAGGACACAAATTGTATCTGCAAATGGAATACACTCTAGCCCAGTTGATATTTTTTGTGGTGATCCACATGTGGTCTGTTCTCGGACCTGTTCTCTTCATTATATATACTCATCAGCTCTCTAGTGTATTAGATCAACACCCAGTGTCGCGCCAATTGTACGCCGATTACACAGCCACCCAAGTGAAGTTGATGCTACCATCCAAGATGTAGAGAGGTGCATTTCTGATGTGAAATCATGGATGAAATATAAGAAGCTGCAGATGATAAAGCTGAGGCCATTCTGATTACAACGCAAAGACTTTCTCATTTACATCCTTTACCTCAAACAATAAATATCAGCAACACCAACATAAAATTCACACAGTCAGTATGAAACCTAGGTGTTACTCTAGACAGTACTCTCGCATTTTACCAACATGTTATAAACAAATGCAAGGTTGCATATCTTGAGCTGAGACACATCAGTTCCATTCATAAATATCTTTCCGATGATGCCGCTAAAACACTTGTGTTCATTAGTACTTCCAAGACTAGACTGGTGTAACTCAATTATGTCTGGTTTGTCTCAATATCTACTCCAGAAACTTAAAAACGTTCAAGTCACAGCTACGATCAGATCAAACCTCCCCGCCGGTCGGTATCCTACATTTGCTGTCCATTCGATCCAGAATCAAACACTAAATTTGTTCTCTGACAACCGTATACTCATTATTCCCACTATGAAAACGAAGTCAAATGGACAATGTTCTTTTGCCAAGCAAAATTGAATGAAATACTCATTGAAATTAGACACACAGACACAGTGATCCCTTTCAAGAGTCCTCTTAAAACTCACCTTTCTCGACTGCAAGAACAAACTTAAGGACCTAATAATGTTTCCTACCTTAAATATGTTCAGCATTGTTATATTTTCCAATTTCATGTTGTTGTTTTTTGTAGTCATATTATTATAGATGTTGTAAAGCGCTTAGAACTTCTAAAGATTAGGCGCTATAGAAAGTCCTCATTATTATTATTATTATTATTATTATTATTATTATTATTATTATTATTATTGTACGTGTCCACATCTTTATGTTTATCACGTTACAAAATATACATATCCTATAACATTTGTTTTGCATCACGAACTTGATCTTTCAACATTATATGAATGTATTTGGATCCAAATAATGTACGTT
Organism: Unio delphinus; assembly: GCA_029339505.1. Taxonomy (NCBI): domain Eukaryota; kingdom Metazoa; phylum Mollusca; class Bivalvia; order Unionida; family Unionidae; genus Unio; species Unio delphinus. The sequence goes on along the minus strand of JAQISU010000234.1, from coordinate 2,827,374 downwards.
TCATGTAAAGGTCTGTAGAATCAACAACACAAAAATTACGTCCATTACTGAAATAGTCGCTATTGAATGCCTACATGACCTACATGACTTTTACTATAGATGTATGTTTGCCTGTATGTATATTCCTGTCTGTCTGTTTATAAAAGCGACAGACAGGCAAGGTGATTAGAAGTATTAAATATTCACTTTAACCCATACATGTTAATCACTTCTATAACGACGTCATTATACGAAAATACGACAAATCTTCTCAGTTTCTTTGCATACATTGGAAATTATCTTACCAGCATAAAAATTATTACATTTTTTTAATTCTCGTGGTAGATATAAATAGCTCGAGAAAGAAATGTACAATGTCCTAGAAATAAGAAACAAAGCACATCGCAAAGTCAGCAAAGTCTACACCAGCATCGCTAACTATTAAAAAAAAAACATTTCTGATCAGTTATATTTTTCTTAGAAAATTTATATTTTTATTCTTCCTTAAAAACAAATGCAACTTTCGTCTCTAAGATGAACAACAATATGACTAACATCTTGCTATAATTTACCGATTCGCCTAAGTGACCTTTGAGAAAATGCTGGTCCAAATGTGCCACGCGGTCGTTTCCACTTAAAATGGTCGGAGGCACCTTGTGATCTGGTTTGCTGTTAAAAAGCCACGTAACCTCGAATGCAACATCCGTCCTAGCGGTGTCAAACGGGATCTTGCATTGAAATTCAAACGTATCAGTCTGAACAATCGGATTGCTAATTTGCGGATTCTGCGGAAGCTTAGGATATGCATCTGAAAAATATTAGTGTTGGATCCCAATAATTTTGGAACTGATTACGTTTTTTTTAAACTTGTATTTCTGTCTTATGTTTTTCTTTGTATACCGTTTATATCAATACAGATTTATTAAACTTAGATAATAGTACTCGAACATCCTGATCTTTAACTGTAATTTTGACACAAATAGAAACTTGACATTTGTTGATTTTAAAATGACCGCTGAATCATATTCCCTCGCCCGTACCCCTTTCCCATGACACTTGACCCAAACTTAAGTGGCAACTTTCCAAGTCACAGTAAACCGTGCTGATTCCATTGTCAAATATATATTAGTCAATTTGTGCCATGGCCGTGCTGGAAATAAAAAAATAAAAAAGGGTGACTGAAATTAAATGTTTCATACAAATACCATAGAAATTTGAAACTGCACTAACCTCGAAATTAAACATTGACATTTAAAAATAACTTTTCACTTCGTTACAAAATTGTGCTCTCGAAAATAACCTACTCTCGAATAAACAATACAGTCATGTAATTTATTCATGAATATCTTGGATAACTGCTGTGTCAAGCTCACGCCATATTTCTGTGTTTCTGATCTGAATGTTTTTCATCCGCTCGAAATTCCAGATGAAGATAAGTGTGGCATCCATTATTGAATACAAAACAAAAATAGAATCTGAGTGCCGATAAGCCTCATTACCGATTTGAGATGCGTATGAATTTCATGCAAGATCTATTATTGGGTAAAGTATGATCTACAGGTATCTGCCATACCACGCAACCTTAACACAATCAACAAGGATGGCTAATAAAAGGAAAGTAGTTTTCATATTGTTTCCCTTCGTTCCCATAAAACATGGTAATTGCCTTTAAAAAAAGCGTCAGTCTTAATAAATCTAACTTGATTTAGCATAGGCTAATGTTTACTATATTGCAGTCTTACATAAAAACGTATAGAAAGTTGGATAACTAAAGGATATATTATTCTGTCATGCGAACAAGTATGCAAAATTACCGCTGCATGGTGTGAGGCCGGTCAGTGAATACTGGTCAGGTCGGCATGGAGTACCATTTCCTGAAATAAAATTAGCTACTTATTATTTTCTGATAATACGTGGCGGGGAGGGGGGGGGGGGTAAAACCTACATGAATATTTATCCTGAGACATTTAGTTTCGCTGATTTCATGGAGTATGCTGCGCAAAGATTTTTTGTATACAGATGATGTTGTAACTTTTGATAGAATCACACATGAGCGTAATGTACTTTTCCTGTTCTCGCGACTTTTCTTCATGTTGTGACATGTAAGACTGTGTTTATATGCTCCGAAATATCCCGAATTACAACAATAATTTTTTTTTTATAACAGGGTCCATAAGAATGTTTTGTATAGGAAAACTATCCAACATAAACTGTGAGAAAAAAAAGAAAAAAAAAAGAAATATATATATATATATATATATATATATATATATATATATATATATATATATATATATATATATATATATATATATATATATATATATATATATATATATATATATATAAGGACTAAACAAATTTACAACAACTAGAGCGACAGAATGACACAATGGTAGATAGAATGCATACCTGCGCAATAAGCCAATGAGCATCCCCTGGTGGGCTGAAGCTCATAAACGAATCCTTTTGCCCCACAGTTCTTCACTTTAATTGTGGTTTTATACATACAGCAAGTGCCAGCAATGTTACCACAAGCATCCCGAGTCACAATCCCCTCTGCCACAGTGGGATGAGTTCCATTCATCCAAATAGGGGCATGGGTTCCACAATGGTACGGCTGAACACAGCTTTCTGGCATCTGATTACCTAAATGAGTCACACACAATATATATATATATATATATATATATATATATATATATATATATATATATATATATATATATATATATATATATATATATATATATATATATAACAATCTTGTGAATATGAGACATGTTGGAGCTGTGGCATGCGTGCGAAAAGGCACTTGCAGCAAAGAAGAGTGTGATTGCTTCAAGTTATGAAAATGAGACATGTTAGCCAAAATTGCAAACTAAGATATATGGGCAGTTGCTTAATTTAAATTGTCACTAATCGTGAATGTTGAAGTAAGTGTGTGTGTGTGTGTGTGTGTGTGTGTGTGTGTGCTCTTCAATAGTTTAATACTAAGGTGTGTTGAATATGCAATACTCTTATATAAACAATTCGTTATTTGCATATTAGTGGCGACGTAATGAGTTTTGTTCTGTATTTTTGATAATAGTTATTTATGTTCTTTTATGTTTTGCGGTTGAATACTGAGTTCATCAGCTTTCATCACTGTGCAATGTAGTCGTATGCAACATTTTTGCTAGCTAAGATTCCGATATGTTAACCCTGTAGATAGGGTCATATGGGAACCTTGGCTGGCGAAGATGCATATGCAAAGATATGGATTGCTTTAAAACCAGAATTCAAATAGACAGATTAATGTGGCTTGTGGTCTACACAAAGAGAAAATATTTGACTGAAGTATTACATTTGATACATTTTGCCCTGAACCCATCGCATAGAAACCCAAACGGTTGTTAATAGATCAAATTCAAGAACCATCCATTATATTTATAAAGAACAAAATAATTATAAATTGTGGTAAAATAGAATATATAGCTATACAACATGTACTGAAAAAAGTTCGAGCAGAGAATATGAATATATTCCAGACTGCTTATTCTGGGAATCATCATAATAGTTGCGACTGATTTATTGTTATTATTATTATTATTATTATTATTAGTAGTAGTAGTAGTAGTAGTAGTAGTAGTAGTAGTAGTAGTAGTAGTACCAAAATAAATTAAGAACTGTGTTACCGTCTTCATCATAAAATGCTGCAAATGGCAGCAAACACTTGCCTATCTACCTTTCTGGGAACTACATCCAAGGTTTGTCAAGACTGTCCACTGTATTCGCAACCAGTATGTGCGGGAAAACAGTTCATGTACAATTTCTCCAAGTTTTACACAATCTGTTTCTAATTTCCACTAAATGGATTATTTCTTACGTGTCAGTGGAATTTCATTTTTAATACACTCAGACTCCATATTTCCATACACTTCATCAAAGTCCCCAGATTATAAGGTCAGATTCTTTCACATATTAACTGTTTAATGGTGCATGGTACTTGACTGAAAAAATTGGTACATCACTAATACCATATTTTCAGTCAATTCTTCACAATCAGAGCACCATTTTCAGAATCTGCAATGGAACTGTGTCTTAGCAACAGCTATTAATGGCTATCGGTACTAAGAATAAGTCTAGAAGTTTCTTTTATTACACGCTATGTTTTCACACAATCACTGATAAATGTAGCATGATATTTATCTGACAGAATTGAGATACCAATATTACGATACATTTTAGAAATGTTTGATAACAATCGGTGTACCACCACCAACCCACCTGTACTGAACGGTGCATACCGATAGCTTTTTATTGCACCGTTCAGTACTGGTGGATGGGGGTGGGGTGGTACTTGGATTGTGAAGAAATGGCTAAAACATCGTAATGGATTTTAGGTCCAATGTACAAAATCTAAGACTATAGTGTAATATTTCCCTTTACGTAGGCCACCTGCCACATTTCACTGCCTCCTTGTATCCAGCTTTACATAGCACCCATGTCTTTGCACATGACAACACTGTACAACGATAAAAAAATATTTATCCAATGTTCAAATATCGTCACAAAATAATATAAAGTACCTAGTTATCAAAAATTGAGAAAATGTAACTAAATCACCAATAACATATGCATGACTAACTGTACAAATTAGTATCAACTCTTTCCATGACCTATTCGACGCATCATAAAATCAAACGTAGAAAATCACACGGATATATAAATGAATACAAGACACATTCATCGTCATTTAGCAAGTTCCGCTATACTTCGTCTGACTGTGACGATTAGTTACGATCCACCAGGACTGTTCGAAGTACCGTCTCGTACAGTATGAAAATACATATCGTACCTGATCAGCGTGTACTTTTGTTAATATTTTCTTAATTTGATTCACACGCTTGTTTTGAGCGAACTACCTTCTCACACACCAGCGGAAATATATACAACTAGAATAGTTATCCTATTTGTAATTAAATTCATATATATCTTATTTATGAATAAAAATAATGGTTTGCTTAAGGATTATATTAAAAGTGACGTATCTTCTCAGAAAGACCACATTATTTGTTTAACAGCGAAGTTTGCATTTAACGCTTTTAAGAAGCAGTAGGAAAATATAGATATTGTGTTACCGTGGTCAGACAACGAACATAGTGCACTGTAAACATTGCTTGATCGTTTTGGCAACTTTAGTTATGGTCACGTGATGCATGATGGTGGGCATAGATTTGCCCCTATTATTAGTCTCATCTGGTGTACTGTTCCAGTATGATAAACAAGACTAACTTTCATAGGTATATTTTAAACGTTGGTCAAAGTATATTTGATCTAACCGACAAATTTGTCAGATGGAAATATGGTTTTATTCACATGTAGAGTAGGAACAAATATGGCGATCTGTTGTATATCATCTTTCTCCACTACATGAACCACGAATAAACTTAACGACCTATCATTCAGCTATCAAAGCATTCTATTAACCGAGTATATCCAAGGAGAAACATTTTATTGGACAGTTGACGTCCGACGGCCACGACTAAGGTCTCTAAACACGACAAATAAATAAAGTAAAACTTATTCCTTGTCAGAGGACCAGATGAGGCGGATTTTGTTTTGGGCACTTGTGACAGTAAATCTGGTTCGACCTAAATTGGGTCTAACATATTTCGTTGTCCATGATTCGGCTTTTTTCTAAACATGAATCCGTTTCTTTCGGAGAAAGCGATGTACTTAACACAACCAAAAATCAACGCTAAAATCCACGTCTAACTGAAAAATAAAGCTCGGTAAACACGATACACCCAGCTCGATATCATTATAGGCCGAACAGAATGCCCTGTCCGTTTAGCCTTTCAGTGAAATTTTCAATTGGACCTTGTCGACACAGAAATACTACTGTGCACGCGTAGTTGGGGCGAATTATCACATGCACAACCAGCAAAGACAAATCACATTGGCACTTCATACGCACGTGGATCAGGACCTTATTACTGATTTGATGAAATGTTAAACTGCCAGATCAAATTGCTCAAGTAATGTGCCGTTTGTAAAATGTTTGCTACTTTCTCTCTTCAAAAAGAAATACTATAAAATTGTAACATTTACCTGCTTTACTAGTAAACATGTACCACCCAGCAGTCAATTGTCTGTCACAGATCAGAGCATCATTAGGATCATCGACATGATACCCAGCACTCCGAAAGATTTCTTGTAAAATCCCGTGAGAGTTGCAAGGGTCGACATTTTGACTTGAAGCTATCTCTGCAAAAACAAAATGAAATAAGACAGTATGTAACTTTAGATGATATAGAAAACAGCAAAACATCCTACACCCTTTCACAATAGAGGTCTGGATATTGTTTTAAGTTTGACGTGAAGCAGTAAAATCATACAGTGGTTTTATGTGGAGTTTTCAGATGTCCATTTGTCAGGATATGGTTATACACGATGCCCAAAACAACTTTGGGCTCCACTTCAGACTGGCTCTTTGCATGTCAACAGAGAGACCATGTTTAAACAGTTATCCTGTCGTAATAAGCGAACCGTCTTTATTAATAGAAGATTACTGTTTCTGTTCGCCGTTTCACTAGTAACAATATCAACGCATCCGTGTCTGTGTGAACTACGTGAAACGTAACTCCTTCAAAGAAAAATACCTAACTTGGTTGAAGTGTCACCTAAGATAGCATTATGATAAGAAAGATTGTATAAAATTCCGTATTTCTTTATTATATTGAAAAGAGACATTAATAGTTAATAGCCTAATTCATAATATATGAAATATGTGTATGCCTTGCAGGTAATGCGATTATTCGATTTGAGCCCATAATATACGGGCATATGATTCCATTTTTTCTCCATATTAATTTCACGAAAAAAACAGATTTACATCTTTGTAGTTTATTTTCGTGTTTCTACAAATGTCTTAGGCGTTAAACGAGTGGAAAGAAAGAAACATATTTGAGAAGACGATAGTATTTTAGTTACAGCATATTTTTTTATTAAAAGCTAATACACCTAGGTTTTTTTTCTTTCTATGTTATATACATGATTGATAACTAAGCAGAAGCTACCAAATATGTAGCATTTTATCTGTATTGTACGGAATACATCTAGCCTGTTTCCTGGCCGGTCTGCAACTTCGGACGTAAGACAATTGCGTCATGTTGTAGTTTCTGAGCAAATCGTACATATTACATATTTTTTGGTGATTTTTTCCTGGAGATTCTATATCCAGTGAAAATGTTTAAATTCATTAAACCATAAACATAAAATTAAATATTTACTGATCTCAGCATCGTGGTTTATGCGTAGGATTACAAAGCAAAGGTGTAAACTGAACTGATAACCAATACACTAAACTTCCTTCAATATGATGAGAAAACGAAGGAAATATAGGTTTACCTAATTAGTGCATTGGTGTCTTTGCTAAAGGTGACATTACAGAGGAAATATTTACCTGTTGGTTTGTTCCTTAAAGTTTGAAATTTTATTTTAAACAAAGTTGGGGTGGGATACGGTTCACTGAGAACGCTTATTTTTCGTTCAGAAGTCGACTGTTACACTGATAGCAAGTTCAAAATGAAATCTATTTGTGCAAATTTGTTCCAGGAATATGAATATGTTTTGTGCGACTTTGTTCTGCTCAAGTTATTTTCACTGGTTATATAGAAATAGGTCGGTCTATTGACCAAACAAAAAAAATCAAACAAGTGCATGTAAATCGTTGCGTCATGATCAAACAACTGGAATACAAGAATATTATAAGGTTTACTATTAGAAGGAGCACAATGGAAGACATTTGCCCGTGTTATCAACAAGTCTGCACCAAGTGATCCACCCAAGGCTACAAAAGGCCAGCTGTATATTATTGTTTCTCCGGGATGACTAGTTACTAAAGACATATCATACATAGACCCATTACTCAGGAAGCACTTACGATTCCAATATTTAAGCCTTAGACTAGCGACATTTGCCCTGTTCATTAAAAAATGGTATTTGTGACAGAATGGAAGCAGATAGAGCAACAACACAAATTGATGCATCCGTTATATAGATATGCGTGTGTGCGCGTTATTTGGATGTTTATGTACCTATGTAGTCATGAAGCTACGATGGCTGTCTGCAGTGTGACAGTTGATAGTGATTTCTACCATTGGGCATCATGCTGCAGACATGTAGCATGATGACCCACCCGGTCATATTGCCCTGACACCAGGCCAACCAGTGCTAACACTAACCTCTTAATGCTGAGACAGCTGTTGTTATTACCATTTTTGTAAGTTTTTGGTATGGCTTTGACGGGGATAGAACCTACGACCTCCCGCATCCTAGGCGCAAGCTCAAACCACTAGGCCACCGGAGCGGTATATGTGACTCGTAATTCTTCTTGACGTGTAACAAATATGAATTTATGCTTTTGCAGCAAAGAGAACCAAACGCACGCATACTTGGAATGAAGCGTATAAACGTTGAAAGAAACAGGCAATCAGAGCTATAAAGTAGACCCTACAGCTTTAAATTTGGTCTGAATTAATTTAATTTCAAAGTTTCTTTGTGCATGTTGATTTAGATATCAGAATGCGTTGCAGTTTTTGTATATTTATTGCTTTCTTCATTAGATAACTCGTTTCTTAACAAGAAATACATTTGTTAATTTGTTGAAAATTACAATTTGTTCACGATCATTGGGTCTATCATGTACGTGAATAAATTAATGATATTCAACTATTTAAACCTTTTTTATATTACATATATTATATATATATCGTCTTTAATATATGCTTTCTTTTCGTAGAAATTGCTGTTGAATGTTCTTATTTCACCCCGTATATTTACTGTATAACAATGGTTCAATGGTTAAGAAAGTGACAAGTGAATTTCAAGAATATGTATGTAGTACCATGTTTCAGTAATCGTAAATCGAAATACACTTTAGAAAAGTCGTTCCAGTTAGGATGATTGATTTGTTTTTTGTTTCTGTTTTTGGATGGGGTTTTTTTGTTCCTTCTTTCGGGGGGTGTGGGTTGTTTTTATGTTAGTTGTTTTTCTTCAAATAAAGTGACTTTAATAACGGCTTTATTTATTAATTCTACATATTGCTGCACAACATCTCGCTGAGGTTATTTTCAAGTGGGACATATCCGCACATGTGATAATATCACCAGGTCACTAAGGTCTAGTGTCAAGAATCTGAATATTACAAGCCGCAGCAGAAATGGTGAACATATATCAAGATAAAAGTGTCCATTTGCCAATCTTTAGGTACAACAGTATGCTCCGTTGGAAAATAAAACCTTCCCTGGTTGAAAAAATTCGCGACTATACTGCCCTTGATGGACATAACTTTGAGGTCGCGCCTTTTCTGCTGCTGTTTAGGTTGAAGTAATTAAATCATTATTATATCAGACTAACTGATATTTCTTAACCAAACATTTTTGAGTAATTAAATCATTATTATATACCAATAATATGGCACCAGCTGTGGAATCTTATAAAGCTAGATTAGCTCGAGAGCTAGGCAATCCAAAAATATCCTCCAGTCCGTGATTTTGTGCGGCAAAAATACAAGAACGTCAAGAATCTCATGTGGATTTTGCAGAGATTTCTCAACATTATTCAAACCTAATACGAAGGTTACTGAGAGAGTTCCAGAAGTTGCTGAAGGTATTCGCCGTTAGAACAAATTACCATAGCGACTGGCAAAATAACATAACGAACTAAGAAAACAAAAGACATTTTAAAAAAAAAAATCCTGCAGTTGAAATAGCTGCTGCTCAATCTCTTGGCATAGAGGATGAATTACGGTACTTGAGGTACTTGGACGAATTCGTGCTGAAATAATTGCTATAAAAATAAAATGAGAATCAAAACTAGTCAGAGAAAGAGTTGAAAAGATTAATAAACTTACTGAGAAAGGTATTACGGAAGTAATAAAAAAAAAATGAAACCATGGCAGATTTAGCTGCATTTAACGCTGCTAGTTTTAATAATATACATAGATATTTAAACCCATAATATGCTGATATCTATGTGGATGCAGAAACCTAATATATATATATATATATATATATATATATATATATATATATATATATATATATATATATAGAGAGAGAGAGAGAGAGAGAGAGAGAGAGAGAGAGAGAGAGAGAGAGAGAGAGAGAGAGAGAGAGAGTAAAAAAGTGCTGATTCTGCTAGAGGTACTGATTCTGTTTTATACTCGAAAGAGGAAGTGTGCCACAACCACAACCTCAACAACACAAAACAAAACGCACATTCTGGTACTTCAACAAAACTCGATGTCTCCTAAACAAAAAGCACAATTCAGTACTTCAACAAAGACCGACGCCTTCTTAAAATAGCACAATCTCCTCAACAACAAAAACCACAGCTTTCTCAGCAAACACCACAACTGCCATAAATGTGTTTGTAAGTCGAGAAAAACGCTTACGTGGTCAACGGAACTAAATTAGCCACAACTTTTAGTTACACTGATGACTAGTCGCTTCAGTTTAGTCATTTAAGACCTGCAATGCTCGCGTAGGTTCAATACATTTATTATCGATGATAAACTGATTTCCTAAAATCAAGATTAGAGTCGCTACGGATTTAATTGATATCGAAAGAAAATATTCAGAATTACGGAATCAATTTTATATAGGTACTGCTTACGATGTATCCTGGGATGAATAAGAGAATAAAGCAAGAAAAGTTACATAATTGGTCCTAATCTCTCGACGTTGAAATAAATGATATTTATTTTTTTTAAAATATCAAATATCAAAATTATCATCTGCTCCGCCAGTGTATGGCGAGACATAAAACAGTTAATGTTAATGGGCCTGGAGGTTCTTGTATAACAATTCATGCTATACATTTTGATATGATCGTTTGAACCCCTACACACAGACTATCCAGAGTGATGAAGGAAAGAAATGTTAAATTATGCACTTATCATAAATTTTTCGATGGAAAGGAGATAAACGGACTTCTAGTCGAATTGATAGAAAATACATTCAAAGAATTATTGTTTGGGATGAAATATGCACAGTATCGAAAGAAATATTAAAAATATTTCTTGATTGGTTATTGACAAAACATACTGCTATTATAAAGTTCGGTAATCATGGTCAACAACCTCTATTTGTTGGATGGTCTCCACTTCTTTTTTTTATCATTATGAGGAAATAACTGATGTACACAGAAGGCTTGATCCAGTATAAAGAGAGAGAAATGAATCAGACTACAACCGAATACCGTTCAGTGTGAAATAATGCGTGACATAATTTCCGAAACATATATAAACGATTTTTGGAATTTGTTGAGATCAGATGATTTGATAAAAATTATTTTTGTTACATAAAGAATCATTCTGAAATCTACCCGTACCATTATGTTATAATAGAGAATATCCTCGACGGCAAAATATTGAATTTGATATACAAGGACCCTTGACAGAGTCAAGGAGGACAAAATATTGTGTTGAATGATATTGTTTTAGTTCCTGTATGTGTTATGGAGAGTGCATTTTAAGAAAAAACTCCATGGAAGCTAGGATATGCAATGACAATTTGTTCATCTGGACTCTGGAGTATTGATGACAGAATTGAGTGGTCAAGCTTAGTTTTCTCACAGTGTCTCGAGTCAGAAGATTTTCTCAGCTGCGGAGCGTTATCGTAGACTTTACAGAAAAATAATAACTAAAACACTAACAATAACAATTAAATTGTTTGCGATGATATAGTAAGAAAAAAATTAGTCATTTGCAGTGTGACAAAAAAAACGCAAATTTAATCTCGATGTTGAATTTATGATGACATTAAAACAAGGACAGAATAATCATTCTGCAAATTGCAACGCAATAATGTTGTGGCAATATTCAAATAATAATCAAAGACAATTTTACCATATATAGAATTGATAGTAGTATTGGTCGGACACGTGAAAATGTGATGCTGAAGTGTCTTAAGTGTAATCGCCGCCGAGGTGCTAATTCACAAAAGGGAAGATGCTGGTAAATGTGTATCTTCAGGAATTACTTGTTATTGTTCAGGTAAAAATCCACGTTGATGAACCGTTGAATCTAATCTGAATATTGCAGGTCTACGCGTAGATCTTAACACGCTGAAAATGTTAGGTGTAGGTAAACTCCAAATAGGACAAGTCGCTCTTTTTTACGCCTTCAAGGTAGCCATGCTCACATAAATATCTCAAGGTAACATTGCCTAATGATGATTGTTTTTACTGGGTTTCATAGAAATTGCACTAGTAACCTCATTATCTAATGCAGCTATCACACTTGGTAGTCTTGTAAGCCATTTAAGATATCTCTTTGAATTCTGTTCATGATATTTCCCTTGCATATTGATATTCAAATAACCGCTCAGCAGGTGTTCCATGAACTTGTTCAACGATTGCCTGATCACGATGAAGTGCGGTATGTCCTTGCCTGATTTTGACGCATTTCGTTTTATCAGAGACGATACTGTACCAAGACATTCATTGCCTGGATCCAGGATCAACCTGTAGTAGTTGTGGCCATTGCAAAGGTCCTCGTTGATACATTCGTTCAAAATCAAATGAATCTTCACTAGCTGCTTTACTTGATAACGGCTCTGCTTCTTTATATCTACTTGCAACGTCCACGACAGTTAACGCGTACTTGCACCTATTTTATTTACGTCTACTAATTTTAATAGTATCATGAGTAAAAACAAAACATCCAGCTGATGAATTTCATTAGAAACGCTGACATCACAATGTACATACTGAATTTGTTTAGGTGATGGTAGATATATTCACCATATTGACATTCGTGCCTACCAATTTGCAGCAACAGAACGTGTATCATTGCTGCATTAGAGAATTTACTAATCGCCGCTCTACACCTCCAATATACCCCTGAATTATAATATATCTATTCAATTATTTTATATTTGGTTGTTAACTTATCAGCCTTTAATGCTAGTTTACCTTTCATCGTGATCTTACCAACCAATAAACAAATGATTCTTTAATTGATTATTTTTTATGGAGTATAAAGAGTGAATCAACTTCACATCTGTAATATGTCGTTATTGTAAATCTTTATTGATCTCGTTCGTCAAGTCAGATACGAAGATGGTTTCCAAGACCAAAATAATAATATCCAGGAAGATGTTTTTTCTCCTGGGTATTTAGTACATGGAGTTCCCGGTTATTTTCCTAATAAATTTGCAATATCACCACTTTAATTTATATTTAGGACCACATTTCACACACTTCCCTTTAAGTGCAAGCTTGTTATTTTTTGTTATTATTATTGTCAATTCACTTGTGAATTTCAATGCTCTGCATCGAACACAGTATAAATCTATTATATTTATTATATTTGTACAACATGGATGTCATTGATTTCACAGCGACACGAACGCAAGAACCAGTAAAAACATAATCTAGCCCTACCGCATTCTATCAGAGCAATTATAATTGGTTCATTTTGGTCTGTTAAGATACAATTATTACTTAATCTAATAATGAGATGGCTCAAGTGAGATAAATTATATTTAGTAACTCCCTCAGTTGATGAATAGAGATTCTACTATGTACTTAATGATTGCAATGAGAACTCAAAATTGTTGAATGAAGACAGTGATGAATGTATCCATTCTATCACCCATATTGATGAAGCACCACCTGTAGATGATTTAGACAGTATACTCTGATACTGGACAAACAATAAAATCCAGCTCGGATATTATCTCGAGGCAGACATAAAAACACAAACGTGATTTATGTTACTCAGCGATATAGACAAATACCTAAAGTGATTATCAGAGATAACTGGACTATTTTAACTGTATTGAATGGAATTGATACACATACTCTGAGAAATATTCATCAGATTTTGTGTTCATTGGATATGGATATAATTAACTTCAATATCTTCTTTTCACGTGCACAAGCTTACTCACACTGATTTATAACGCTAAATTCGCATGATCCTGTAGGTCTTGATAAAATGTTTGGTATAGAAATATCAGCTAGTTTGAAATAATAATGATTTAATTACTCCAACCTGAAGAGCAACAGAAAAGGCGGGACCTCAAGGACATGTTGCATCAAGGGCAGTGTGGTCGCGAACTTTTTCGACCAGGGAAGGTTTTAGTTTCAAATGAGCATACTTTGTTTACCTTCATATTGACAAAATTGACACTTACATCTCGAGGTCTGTTCTCCCTTTCCACTGGAAATTGACTGCACATTAACATGACTCATTGGTTATTAAATTGTGTCTTTATTAGCGCAAAAAACATTAATAAATCGATGATTTGAAGTGAGACTGCAATATTTATTGTCTAAATTTGTCAATTTCATGATTTATTTATTTTCTAAATCCAGGATTTAGAGTGATTATAAACCACTTGTCTTTACTCAAAAAGTACCATCATCTTGACCTTGACCTTGACCAAGATTATTATCAAATTTGAGTCCGGTTTCTATACCATTGGCGTGTTAAATTACAAAACTTAAATAACAGTGTGGAGATGTTACAAATGTATTTCACATTTTTCTTTGATTTTCTTCCCATACGATACATCTCTTTTGATCAGTCAGGGTTGATCCACGTTGGTACTACACTGAATATAATTATAAATGGACTGAATGTGGAACGAATCAGTTAGTATACCCTTGTTTGCAAAGACGGTATTTCGATATTAGAAGCCTTACTCCTAAGTTGTCAGAACCACAAACCTCAAAACAACTGGCCCCGATTAGAAATTATAGGAACTAGAATAAATGTGGCAGAAAATGATTCAAAAATGAAATAAATTGTAGATTTTAGAAAATATATTAAATGCATTTACTTACCAATTACTGCAAGAATTAATACAAACGCATTTAGAAATATCCGTGAGTCCATGATGACAACGATGATCGTTTTCTTCGCCTGTCAGCTGGCAGGTGATCCAACTAGTGAAGTTTTAATTAAATACTTTTGGAGGTAAGCTGAAATAAGCACTTCACATAGAGGTCTTGAGGCGACGCTCTGAGTTTTTAAATAGTCCTTCAATTTACCGTTATCTAAAATTCTAAAGTAGGACAATCCTTGTAAATAAATGGCAGTACAAATCTTGTGTGATAAGAATTTGGAGCAAAAGATTAGAAACATTCGTGAACCAGAGCACGCGGACATACCTTTGCTGTGCAGAACTCAGCATACTACGAGTCAAATCCCCATGTTTGAAAGAAGGAATCGTGGTTTTAGTATTTTCCATATGTATGTATGTATGTATGTATGTATGTATGTATGTATGTATGTATGTATGTATGTATGTATGTATGTATGTATGTATGTATACTGATGTCATTATATACATTATTCACGAGTGTTTTTGATAGCATAGATTAATTTCGTAAAATGGACCGTCATTAAGTTCTTAACATAAGGAATTCTCATTATACTTTTAGATACACGTGTTTAGTGATTTGAGATGGGAATGCTTCTTTGTATTAGGTGTTTTGTTCGTGTCCTGTATATCACTACGATTATTACTATTATTGGGTTTGTGAAAGCTTACTGGTGGATCAAGCAAACTTCACACACAAATATATCACACAGATGTGACATAATTAGTTTCGTGATGTGTGGTCATTATATTCTTAGTGTACAATAGGAACTATATAGCCCGACTCACGCGGGTGTTTGATTTGCTCTATATTAACAGTATTAATGCATGTCACTTCTAGCTGCGTGTACTTTCTCCCTCTGGTTATTTTAATGGTGAACGCGCTCGTCACATTTCGTGACTGAATTTATGTGTTCACTATGACCTAATTTGGTCGGCAGTTAGTAGTATAAAGGTGATATATCACTGGGATTTTAGACTTGCAGTAGAATATACTGTCATCCCGATGTATCAGCTTTATGTAAGTTTCTGTCGTACTTGGCAGAAGAAATAAAGCTACAATATATATACAAACATTGTTTTGCTCGCACATCACTCCTAAATTAAGCTTCTGATTTTCAAAGTAAAAAATGTTCAGATGATGTTTTTGAGTGGATCGTCCAGATTAAGGTACAGTGGCATTAAATGCGCAAAGCTAATTTAAGATTCTTGTCTAGCTTAACATGGCCAAGGAGGTGAATTAGTTAAAGCAAATTATTTTTATTTTACATTTTCTATCAAAGCTTGTTATGCACTATTTGGTTGATCATACCAAGCTCTGAATGCATATAAAGCAGTAACTGGTCATGTTAAAAAGTGACTCTTGTCGAATATAATGGCCTCTTTTATATCGTAAATATATTGCACGTGGGTATACCATTCTCTTGTTAGATTCAAAGCTAAACATTTTATTTCCAAGCTGTTGTTTCATTTAAGTAAGAATTCCTGTTTTGGATCTAAATTACACTAAATATATAATCAAAACTTTAAAACAATATATGTATATTAAGACAAAATCAAAACAGGCTTGACATAGGAAATGGAAAAATATGATGAAAGGTAAACTAGCATCGGATTTTCGCCATATTGAGTCCTGTATGTTTCGTTAATTGGTCTCAAGCTGAAATATCTTAAGTGATTCCAAACAGATTTTAATTTCCACAGTACAACCACGAGATCATGGAGATACATAATTTTTCATTTTATTATTTTTCATTAAGTGGCTAATCTTGTTACATTTCTTTATTCAAAGAACCACATCGTTATTTTATTATTTTATTATTTTGTGCTATTGCACTATCTTTGTAATTGGTCCAAATTAACAATCCAAAGATATATATATATATATATATATATATATATATATATATATATATATATATATATATATATATATATATATATATACCTAACCCTACATATATATATATATATATATATATATATATATATATATATATATATATATATATATATATATATATATATATATATATATATATATATATATATATATATATATATATATATATCTGCCAAACAAGTTGTAGAGCAAAATCAAACTTAATCTAAGAAATATACAGTTCAGTTTGGTGTGAGCGATTTTGTACCAGGAAGACAAAATATGTGTCCTTATTTATAATGCTAAAAGGTGTGGGAAAGTGCACTGATAAATAATTACAAGATTATTGGTTGAATCATTGTGATCTAAATACGGAAATAGGTCACCTAGCAGATCAAATCACATGTAGTGGATAAGGCATTCGGAACAGCTGACTGACACAACTAGATATTATGCCAACATGAATTCATGTACACGTGTATTCCTGAAGAACAATGTCTTTGACATTGACCTTGCATTTTAAAGTCCCAATCAATTTCAGTTAGTCTTTTTGTGTCTATTAATTTAATTTCGTTCCTTAAAAAATTTATGAATAATAATCCCTGATCGATTATTTATATATTTTACTTTCAAACTGTCATTTTTCAGATCATTAAATATTGCATTTCTCATTTTATCAACGCAATGTTGTTTTTGTGTTGTGTTTTTTTATTTTAAATTTATTTAAAGAAGCATTTCAAATCACTAACCAACTTGGAAAGAAATAGATAAATAATTATAAATTGTTCTCTCTCTCTCTCTCTCTCTCTCTCTCTCTCTCTCTCTCTCTCTCTCTCTCTCTCTCTCTCTCTCTCATATAATTATATCCTCATCATTTTGGAATCTTTGTAAATCTTCTTGAAGTGTTCGTGACCTTTCCTGGAGTGGCGATACAAGATCCCCTTCTTGTATGTAAACTTCACCGCGCCATTCGGAGTTTCTTTCTTTCCGTTCCTTCTCCAGCGTATTTGTGCAACTGCGCCAGAACTGCATCTTCCTGCTGAAACTTTCTTAATTCGGTCTGAAGAACGTTACTGGACGGTGTCAGCGTAACTTCTATTGGTGTCACTTTCGACTGTAGACTATTAGACCTGATTTCCACCGCTCTCACCAGCATCGGTGTGCATATGTCGGGGTTCGGTTGTGGAAATACAAAACGACATCCTAGTATGTGATAGTCCAGCCAAGCACGCAGCATCAGTTTCCACTTCACTTTAGGTGAATATAGGTCATGGACAGCCACTGGCAACGATTCACGCGCGTTGTTCACGTACATAGTTCAGTTACCTCCACTGTATAATCCTCAGGATTCACATATTTTATGTCTACAAGGGCTGGAACGCTACACGCAGTATCATACAATATGGTGTCAGCTTCTCCGTCCGTTGACAGTTGCAGTTGCGAGGTTTGCTGGTTTGCTGGTTTACAACTTGCCTACAGCTTGCATTACTTCCTAGCGACGGAATTCACCTGGGTCTGTCTGCCCTTGGGACAGTTCCAGGCACAATACCCCGGGTGCTTGCAGTTTGTACACGTCGGCGGCCCTCGCCGACCTACAGGGCCTGTAACCGTGGGCGATGCCTGTCCTGGTCTATGGGTAGCATCCTTACCTGCAAATGACCCTCCGAAATTCTCGTCACCCTGACTCTCTCTCTCTCTCTCTCTCTCTCTCTCTCTCTCTCTCTCTCTCTCTCTCTCTCTCTCTCTCTCTCTCTCACCGATATGGCACGACCCAGTTGGTTTGGGTCGGTCCGCACCACAGGAACCTCCACTATACGAGTGTGCCTACTAATCTCTCTATGCTATGTTGGCTATCTCTTCGACCTTTCGGTGCTCTCTCTCTCTCTCTCTCTCTCTCTCTCTCTCTCTCTCTCTCTCTCTCTCTCTCTCTCTCTCTCTCTCTCTCAATACTTATCTGTTGACAATAATTAACATCGCTCAGGTAATATATTTTCCCCGATATGTACGTCTCAATTACTGCAAGTAACTACAATCTACCAAGCATGCAAATATCAAAATATAACAGACACAAGATTAAAAATCTTAAAAATTCAAAACACGCAGGGTGGAAAATATTTCACAACTGTTCACTAATACTTCGCAACAAATAATACTTTAGGTCATACGGATAATATTTATATGCAATTCAGATACCGGTCGAAGCACCCTCTGTGGCGTCTGACGGGGTTTGTTATACCCCTACTGTGGTAGATGTGTTACGGTTGATGTGGGGTTCTCCCAATATTGTCTTTCGGAAAGTGTACAAACCTTACAACACTATTTAATAAAATCCAAATTTGTTAAAACTGATACAATAAAAGACAATTGGTGAAAAGCATAAACACATAAAAACCTTTAACTATAGACACTAGGGGTCTACTCTAAATGCAGAGGCACCACACCAATAACTACACAATTACCTTTCATTTTTGAATCCCTAGGTCAAAGCAAGGGATTAAATATTGAAGAAAACATCATAGTAGAAGCATTTTGTTTCTGCATGAATTTTAAAATGAGCAACATTTCTTCATATCCAAAGATAAGTATAGTACGACTCAATTTTGAGACTAACTGTATTCTGAGTTTATTATCAATAACATAATCATAATATTTGGTTTTAGGAATTGCAGGAGGCACTAAAGTTCGACCAATAAGAGAGGCAGCAGATAATCCGCCGACTCTTGAGCTTAGTGTAAGTTAAAACTAATGCTAGGTTTATTTTATCCAATACGATAACATTAATAACTTCATGAACTTTACCCACTCGCTGTCAGTCATATGATGAAGATCCACCGACATGATAGGTTATAATAAGTTTTAAAAAAACAATACAGCTTTATATACCCCAATATGATAATAATTGCATTAAATATATTACATATATAGTTGCATATTGTACGAATATATTGGTTTTTACAACGTTTGGTGACATAAATTTGCGCTTACGACCGTCGCTTATATCATTATACATTGGTTGTTCCATCAGGACATACATCACAATTAATTTTACTATATGTTCTCTACATATATTTCTCAGTACTAAAATTTCAACTGTGTGACAATCAATACAAATCATATGTTAATTTAAGATACATCCAAAGATGACTTCACGGTGAAGTTCTTGTCAAGGGTTCACCGGCATTTTTTTTGAGTGGCTGCACTGTAAAGAGAACAGCATGTAAACAGAAGACTGATTTCACTTCCAGATCATCAACAAGGCCTTATTACTCAATCTGCACTGTCGCCAAAATACACACATACAGCCACTCTCTGAGCTCATATTCTCAAGAATAAACAGCTACCTTTAAATCCCTACCAAAAATGCATCAATATAACTCTTCTATCACAACCAAAATTAGGCCGATAAATCAGCCCTTCATCCGTTACGATGTTGATGTTGGGGTTCAACATCGTAACGGGTGAAGGGCTGATTTATCGGCCTACACCAAAACGAGAGAGGAATTTTTTTTCTAAAAATAGAATATAACTACAATCGTGGGTACTGAACTGTGGTGCGATTCCATTAGCCTATTAGTTTAATTTTTCGACGTTTGTAAATCAGCATTAACGAATTGTGTTTCAAGTTGGACCGAAATGTCTTATTTTCGGTCTAAGTTGGGCCGAATTGTCCTGGGAAAATTGGACATGCATCACAATTAATTTTACTATATGTTCTCTACATTTATTTCTCAGTACTGACCTTTCCACTGTGTGACAATCAATACAAATCATATATTAATCTAAAATACCTTCAAGGATGACTTCACGGTGAAGTTCTCGTTAAAGGTTCACCGGCATTTTTTTGGGAGAGAATGCACTGTAAACAGAGCAGCTTGTGGTATCAGGGTATCAATTGTTTTTTCCATAGACTTCAATGCTAATGATTTGTGAAATAAATATACTTTCTATCCTTCTTCATCATGCATGGTACACATTGTCACAGAGAACTTCGATTGTCAATTTGACAAGGACAAAACCAGGTACTCCACTGCATTTAAGAGAGATAACTATGATGGAACTAGACAGGGATAAGAGTTATCTAGTCACAACAGACACAGTTTCACCCTTGTGTGTAACATTTTATTAAAAATCATTAAAAAAATACAAACTATGATCTTTATATGAATTTACCAAGAGGCAACTGTATCAACAGTAAATATTTTCGAATCGTGTCAGTTTATATGCATATTTGTCATGTATTTACATTTATTTGCCCTCCTTTGCGCGTCTTTGCAATATTTAGTAGGGGCCTTTGAAGAACCGTAACTCTAAATTGTTTACATGAGAAAATGCCGGAAAAGATGTTCTAAGACCACTGGGCCGCAATTATTAATTGATTTGAACGAGCAGGCGACGAAAATCATAAAGGAAAATAAACTATGAGTTTAAAAGCTGCAGTAGTTCGCTACAGTTGCAACAAGGACTGTTTTTCAGTGTTGTCGAATGACCTTTTCAAACTGGGATTCAATGAACCTGTTAGTAGAGTTAATTAAGATTTCTCAAAATTGTTATTGCATACATTCATATGACGGTATCCAGTACATTTTGAAAAAATGGTCAACTAATACATTAGTGTAGAATTTTGGAACTAAATGGTAAAAATTTATATAAATTTCAGTGCTTTCGTTTTCCCACCTGTTAGTAGTTACATAATACATTTGAGGGGGGAGAGGGGGCGCAACAGTGCATTGTTATATCCAAGTTCGCCGCTTCCTGTCATGGTGCCTTTGATTTTCTCTACTCCAAACGCAAGACTGAATATACAGTTTTTATCAGCCAAAATTGGTGTCGTCACAAATATCGCCAGAATGGTATATTTTGTCACCAAAAAGGAAAACAGAATCACAATTTGCTACATTGATGAAGCCCCGTGATCCTGTAATTGATTTCATTTCCGATTCTAGCTGTATAAAATATTGCATGCGAACTCGAAACCAAGACACATCGAGACTTGGACAAAATGCCATTTGCAAATTTGGACAAGTATTTTGGGGTTAAACGAAAAAATGATGAAGATTTAAATGAGATTCAGAACTGTGTTTAAGTTGCTGGAACTGATACTATGACTATTCTGCACATGGCTTTGAAAAAATGTAATGTTTATGCATCAGGCTATGGAAATGAAATACATAACTTTGGAATCTTTCTGTCTGCATTTCAGCCCCAATTTTTTTTTAATACCAAAAAGGCCTAGTTTTAAAATCCTAGCGAGACTTCTGAGATTTAAAGTCAAACCAGCCACAGAGAGAGACAGAGTGTTTATGGCAGTGGTACCGT
Organism: Unio delphinus; assembly: GCA_029339505.1. NCBI lineage: Eukaryota > Metazoa > Mollusca > Bivalvia > Unionida > Unionidae > Unio > Unio delphinus. Next base: position 2,805,315 of record JAQISU010000234.1, on the reverse strand, counting down.
TACTAAAGCAAACTAATGACTTAGATCATAAATATATTAAAATTATATTTTAATTTACCTCTTGTTGATTTGTCATTTTGTATAGTTTCTATTCCACATTAATTAGCCAGTAGGTGAATGGTTTTGCGTTCATGTGAATGGCATAGCCAAGTGTTTGTAAAGCTCTACTTTGATTATTAAACCATCTTTCATGTTTGTCACAAGTGTGTATTATATTGATTTAGTCAATGTAAAGAAATATAGAAACTAAAAAAGAAAACAATCAACTTATCAGTATGCAAAGGTGATTGCAAATAGCCATGAAAGGCATAGAACTACATTTTGTAGTGGGCATACATGTACTTGGGGTTGTGAGGAGTTCATTCACTTGGTCAATACACAGCTGCCTGTAGTAAATCTAAACTGCATTAAAAGGGCAAATATATGTATTTAAATGTGATATACATAAAATATGTGTACAGTATGTATGCTATATCAGTGATATAGCACTCACATTAATTTTTTATTAAATTTAAACTTGGCAAAAGGCTTTTTTCCTTTTAATGAAATGTTTAAACATCTCGTATTTCATTGAAACATCATTATATACTATAATATTTTCTATCTCTCTCTCTCTCTCTCTCTCTCTCTCTCTCTCTCTCTCTCTCTCTCTCTTTCTCTCTCTCTCTCTCTATATATATATATATATATATATATATATATATATATATATATATATATATATATATATATATATATATATATATATATATATATATATATACAGTATATATATATATATATATATATATATATATATATCTTATTTGAATTAAGGCCACTATTTCCCACTTTAATTGAGTACCTAGATTACTATACAGTAGTGTTAGTACAAATCTTTAATAAACTACCCATAAGGCATAATCAAGAATTATCTTTTTCTAAACGTTTACTGTAAAATGCACTGTTGAAGTTTTCTAAACAAACCCTGTACCATTTACATAAGAGCAAATGCATGCATCTTCCAGATCATACTGTTCCTTCCAATTTCTTTCTTGCACATAAAAGTTTACCCTAGCTATTCATGGACAACATATATATGAATGAACTAACCTATTATTCAAACAAATCAAGACAGCCAACATGCAAGTGCATCAGTTTTTAGAAAGGGGGTTTTCTTAATGTAACCATTCACTTTATGGCTTTATTACAACTGTGCATTGATGGGATTGCAAATATGGTATCTTGCACACTGATATTTGTCTTTTCCATGCTGATGGGTTAGCCTAAACTGCAATCAGACATCTGCGAAATGGTCTCTCAATCTCTGGAGGGCTACCTTGGTGTTGGTCACAAGAGCCATGTCATCTGCAAAAAGCATCTTAATGATGAGCACAGCCCTCACTTTGGTCTTTGAGTGCAGTCATGCCAATTTGAGCAGCTTCCCATCAGACCTGATATGTAGATATATGCCATCAACAGATGAATTGAAGGCATAGGACAGAAGCAGTGAAAATCCTGAAAAGGGTTGGTGCGAGCAAGCAGCCCAGCTTCACGCCACTGTTAATTGGGAAAGAGGTTGAGGAGGATCCATCATACAGGACTGTTCCCTTCATATCTGCATGGAAAGAGGTTATAATGTTTCGCAGTTTGGGGGGCAACCGATCTTACTAAGAAGTTCAAAAAGGCCCTTCTTGCTGATCAAATCAAATGCCTTGGTGAGGTCAATGAACATCATGAAGAGTGGTTGAGCTTGCTCTCTGCTTTTCTCTTGGAGTTGTCTTACTGAAAAGATCATGTCTGTCGTCAACCTGCCTGCTCTGAAGCCGCACTGGGATTCCTGGTACACATGGTCTGCCAGCAACTACAGCCTGTTGAGTATTATGCCGTCATACACTTTACTAATGATGCTCAGGAGCGAAATCTCTGTAATTATTAGTCACTGTGGTCACCCTTGTTTTTGTAAAGGGTCACAATCGTGGCATCACACATGTTTTTGAAGACTGCTCCTTCCTTTCAGCAGAGGCAAAGTAACTCACGAAGTGGTTGAAGCAATGTTGATTTCCCATATTTGATAACTTCAGGCGGAATGCTGTCACTACCTGGTGCTTTGTCATTTGGGAAGGAGAATATTGCTTTGCTGAGCTCCTCAAACGTTGGCACTTTGTCGAGCTCCTCCATGGTGGGCAGATTCTTTATGCTGCTGAAGGCTGCATCAGTGACTGATGTTTCTCATGAGTATAGCTCTGAGTAGTGCTCCACCTATCTGGCAATCTGTTGCCCATGGTCTGTGATCTTCTCTCCCATCATAGATTTCAGGGGTGCGACCCCTTTCACTGTAGGGCCTAGAACCTTCTTGATGCCACTGTACATACCTTGGATGTTTCCAGACTAATCACTGCAGTCATTGCCAGTACACATTTGTGCACTGTCTAGCGATTCATTGGGTATTGCTTTGGGCACTTCTGAGAGCATCAAGCATCCGTCCATTAGGGCATTTTTTATAAGCTATGAAGGCTTTACTGTTGATGGCACCCTTCATAGTGTTCCACTTGGCTGTGACATCATGAACTGGCAGATCCTGGAGAGCCTTTTCCAGGAAGGACACATACTCCTCCATCTTGGTGGGGACTGACATCTGTGCAGTGTTTATGCGAGGGCGTCCTTTTGGTTTTGAGCAATGTAGTGTGTGTGGCTGTAGTGGCACCCTGCTGCTCACCAGAGCATGGTTGGAGTTGCAGTCTGCACTCTGGTAGGTTTTGGTGGAGAGGACACTGTTAAGAGCAGAGCGCCTGGTGATGGCCAAGTCGAGTTGGTGCCCGCGATGTGACCTTGGGTGTTTCCATGACACCTTGGTGTTGTGGTTTACACTTGAAGACAGTGCTTGTGATGCACAGCTCTTGCAGTCTCTGACCGTTTTTGTTGGTCTTTCCATGGCATGATATCCGATACAGGTAGGCGATGATTTGTGGTCTGCACCTACTCTGGCATCAAAGTCATCGAGGAGGAATAGTGGTTTGTGTTTGGTACATCCTTTGATCTGTTTGTCCATCTGGACATAGAACTGATCCTTTGTGTTTTCTGAAGATGTAAGGATGGGGGCATAGATACTTATATTGTTGACAGGACCTGTAATATGGGTGTGGTGGATTGACAAGAGACATGGAGTATGGAGATCCTGGGCTGCCCAGATGTCAGGATCCCCCTCTTGTCCCACTTTTGTCCTTGCTGGTGGGGTCCAAAGGAATGCTGAGCATGACATTTGGCACCAGTATGGATGGAGAAGCTACCAGTAGGAAGTCGTAGTCGACACCCAGCCGCCTTGGGGGCTCACTTCTGGATTTTCTGTCTGGGTTTACTCCCGATTCCTTTCCTTTTCCTGAAGATATCCACAAGACAGTGTAGCCATCATTCAGTGGATGGGACTTGGTGAGTTTTGAATCAGAGTTTCCATCCCCTAGATAAACTGTCTTGAGAAGGCTAATGAGCTGCATCTGCCCATTTTGATGTCAGAGTTTCTCTTCTCTTAGACTGGCTACCTGCCAAGGTTAACAAGCCCAGTCTGCCTAGCCAGTTATGCTCCCGAGCACTCTGTCACGCCACACAGCAGGCTTTGTGAAAATAGGGCCCTGCATGAATGTGCTGCTTTGGACACAATAGTGTAGGAGAGGCCATTTGCAAGTAATCTCCTGCCCAGCAGAGTGAGACAGTGGTTCTGCAGCAATCACTACACCTGGAAAGGAGAGGCTAAGAGAGATGCTTCACTTTCATTTGGCGAGCAGGACATCATTCCCATTCCTTGCACACACCCCAATAGGTATTGATCATATAGTTTTAAGTGTGTTATGCCATTTCGCTGTTAAGAGACTATTAATTAGTGATCATTTATTTGTTGGTGTTTTATGTTATTCTCTACTATTAGTACATTAAGATAACCAGCATCACTAACATTTAGATCGTGAAAAACTCTTGATATTTTCTGTCAGTTCTGATTTTTAAAAATTGGCTTGCTTTTATGTAGTGTTTTCATGCTGTTTTTATTTGATAACTTGAAGAGACTCCAATATTTCTGAATTGTAAGGTCTATATTTGGTAAGGAAGAATTATATTGTATTTACAAAAGGAATTTTATATTTCTCCTTCATAGATTTTGCTGCAATGTTTAAAGCCTTGTTTTGAGTAAGATTTTGGCTTTGTGTAATGCAGTAATGTAGAATCAATTACCTGTAGGGGATCATTTCTACTTTTTAATTCATTCAGAGAATGTTGTGATTGACAATCATCTGAAATGATATGTCTGGATTGTTTGGCCTGACTATAAGGTATACCATTTTACATGCTCTGAGATGACAAGAAGAATATGCCAGTTATTGGTGGATATTTGTTTCTTGTACATGAACAGTTGTAGAGATAGTATTATCCAATTTTCTAATACATTTACATTTAACTACGATACATGCATACTGGATGGAATATAAGTACATTTAATTGTTGAATGAAATTAAATTTATTTGTGTTTTTGTTATTTCAGTTTATATATATATATATATATATATATATATATGTATATATATATATATATATATATATATATATATATATATATATATATATATATATATATATATATATATATATATATATTTTGCAGTTTCTTGTCATTAAAGTGATTTATGGAAATGAGCAGAATGCCTACTTTAGCTGGTCAGGAGAAACAAACACTTCATCCGGGAATGTTCTGCAAATTAATGGAGTGTATGCAAATAAGCTGGGCTTGAGAGAAAATGACGAGGTAGTCTTTCTTGAGTAGATATATGTACTATATTGTTTGTTTTTCATTCAGTTCATGATCTTAACCAAGCATTACATGACATGAGATTCTGCCTTAAACATTTTCTCAATGCATTGTGATTTAACATATACATGTATCGTTATTATTAAAAGCGCTATGTATATGTATTTGTATCATTATTATTACAAACGCTCTTCAAACATTTAATTTAATGCATTTCTTTATAATTCTGGGAAATATTTTTGGGAGCATTAGGTTCAATTCCACATGGTTGTCAATTATTCTTTGACATTTAGGAAATTGAGCTGCAGTTGCTAAAGACCTAATATTCTTGACTTGGGACTGAAATTTTTAATCCCACCATCAAATCAGTTGTATGATTGGTGTCATTGGGGAAGGCACTTTGCTCCAAATGATTCAGAATTAAATAATCTTCATGTATTGCTGTGCCATAAAATATAAAACCAAGACCACCAAGTCATGTAGTTTACAGATTCCTTCTGTGTTGTCGCCTGTAACTAAATTTGTAGTTGGGCCTTTACAGATAATTATTAATTGTATAGACAAGTTTTTGAAAAAAATTATCAGTAGTTATTATGAGTAGAACTATTTTTGCATATATTTGGGCGTATGAAAAAGCACCATATAAAAGAATTTTAATGCATCTCAGCTTTACACTTTCAGTTTGAAAATGTGCATTGTATATGCACATACAACATGATGTAACTATGAAGCACTGTTGGATTATTCCTTTTTGATTGGCAATTGTTTTGTTTCGTTAAGTTGGATTATTCATTTTTGATTGGCAATTGTTTTGTTTCATTTAGTTGGATTATTCCTTTTTGATTGGCAACTGTTTGTTTTATTTAGTTGGATTATTCCTTTTTGATTGGCAACTGTTTTGTTTTATTTAGTTGGATTATTCCTTTTTGATTGGCAATTGTTTTGTTTCATTTAGTTCCTATATATTCTGTATCATATTCTGCCGTGCAAAAATTAATTTTATTGAAAAAGTTTAGGAGATAAAATGCAGTCATTTAAAAAGGGGACAAGAAACATAACCTATTGAGACAGTCAGCTACTATTTTGAAATTAAATAATTTTCTGATTTATATTTGTAAAAAAAAACTACCTAGATGAAATTCTTTGGAGGAAAAAAAAGTTGTTTAATGTTGATTGCCTTTAAAACATGTTTGGTTGTTGCTAACTAGACAGATAAGGAAGCCATACAACAAAAGACTAGAAATGGGTTTTATACTCGTGTGATTAGTTGATGTTTCATAAAAATTATATAGTTTTGGTCAGAAAAGTCAAGTGACCAAGCATTTAGTTATGATTTTCCATAATTGAACATGAACATCTTAAGTTTGTTTCTTTTCAAACTATATCCCTGTTTTGAAAAGAAATCTTTGCAGGAATATGTGCATAAAAGCTTCCAGTTTATATAGTCATCAGTTACATAGTACAAACAAATGTGTTGGTAAAATACTCAACTTTCCAGTTTATATAGTGTACTGTATTTTCGCATCTTATACAAAGTTTTACACACCACGCACCCATGGTGCATCTTATATATGGGTGCATCTTATGTAAAATATTTTTTATACACATTGTCAAAACCGACATCTTATAATTAGGTGCGTCTTATATGTGCGAAAATACGGTAAGTATTTTTTAACACGAACGAACGGTACAGTGTGTGATATTGAAGGACGATTATTGCAGTCGATATTCACGTTTCACGATTTTCATTCCTAGTTGTAAAAACAATTGGGTAAGTGTTCATAATTACCACGTGTACCAATCCAATGCAGGCCACTTCAAATTTAAAATCCTTTCGTTTCAATGTTTTGTATACCGTAATTATTGCAGATTTACGTATAGTCGGAGTAAATGTTTTAAATTTATATAATATAGTATGTTTAAATAGTTTTGTTTATTGTTATTGATTAACACAGCAAAAACTATGACGGCTATATTACCTATACATCCGGTTGAGTTCAAAGATACTTAAATTTTTAGTATCTTCGGTGGGTGCATTCGAAAAAAAGACAAGACTAAATAGTTCGAAAACAAGACAAGAATTTGTTCAATATTGGACTTAAATATGAAAATCAGTTATACCATTAAACACAATATTATAAACTGTTACTAAATAGTGTTTGACTTGATCAAAAATCAATGTACCATATTGTTCTATACATCTTCATCGTCATCAGTTTCAGCTTCAAATCCACTGAAACTTGAATCAAATTCACTGTCGTCGTCGCGGAATAGCTCCATAACTGATGCTAATCGATCCTCAATGGCGTCAGTGGTATCGGATTCAGCTGCGTCGTCGTCCGAAGAACTGATATAGCTAGCCGATTCGGGAATTATCCCACACTTTCTGAAGCCATTGATGATTGTCGTAATTTTCACTTTCTCCCATGCCGTATATGATTTTCGCTTCGGCATCGTGACAATTTTATAAATTTTAAAAATGCTAAGCAAATTGATCACACATTTATATATAACAAGAGACTGTTCCCACGTTTATATATGCTAACCGCATACATCTGGTGTTTATTGGTCTATGTACTAACAAGACTTGGCCTAGCGGATCAAAGAAGCCGCCTTCACATCCGGCGTTTATTGTATTAGAATCTAGATACCAGGTACTAAACCCATCCGCTATTGGCCTTTGATCTCAACTAAAAATGGTAATGAAGCCTTGTTTACATCTGACGGGTGATGGAACATTGGACAGATTTTCATTTATGATAAAGGAATGGAAACCACTAGATATAAATTACTCAGTGCGGCAGATGGCTAGACCGCGTGAGTCTTATGTAATCCCCCCCCCCCCAAATCGTCAAAACCCGCGTCTTATATATGGGTGCGTCTTATGTTAAATATTTTTTACACAAATCATCAAAACCCGCATCTTATATACGGGTGCGTCTTATAATTGGGTGCGTCATATATGCGCAAAATTACGGTATCAGTTACATAGTACAGACAAATGTGTTGGTAAACCATTCAACTTTCCAGTTCATATAGTCGTCAGTCATAATACAGACAAATGTGTTGGTAAACCAGTCAACTTTCCAGTTTATATAGTCATCAGTTACATAGTACAGACAAATGTGTTGGTAAACCATTCAACTTTCCAGTTCATATAGTCGTCAGTTATAATACAGACAAATGTGTTGGTAAACCAGTCAACTTTCCAGTTTATATAGTCATCAGTTACAAAGTACAGACAAATGTGTTGGTAAACCAGTCAACTTTCCAGTTTATATAGTCATCAATTACATAGTACAGACAAATGTGTTGGTAAACCAGTCAACTTTCCAGTTTAATTAGTCATCAGTTATGAAGTACAGACAAAACATGTTGGTAAACCAGTCAACTTTCCAGTTTATATTGTCATTGGTTACATAGTACAGACAAATGTGTTGGTAAACCATTCAACCTTCCAGAATACAAGCAGCTTACCAAGAATGAAAATAGTACATTCATTCTGAAATATATTTTTTAAAAATAATCTCCAGTTTATTAAAGTTGATGGTTTCAGAACCAGTCATGGATTTTCAAATTTCAGTCAGTTCCCAATCCTACCAATTCACGATACTAACCTGCACTGATTCTGGAGGGAGCAAAACATGTTACCAATGTCCAGACTCAACATGTCCAATTTTATTACAATTTTTATTGACATCTACTTATAACTTTATGAACCGCTCCGGTGGCCTAGTGGTTAGAGCGTCCGCCCCGGAAGCGGGAGGTCATCGGTTCGATCCCCTGCCGAGTCATACCAAAGACTTACAAAAATGGTACTAACAGCTGCCTCGCTTGACGATCAGCATTAAGAGGTTAGTGTTAGGACTGGTCGGCCTGGTGTAAGGATAATGTGACTGGGTGAGACATCATGCTACATGTCTGCGGCATGATGTCTCAGTGCTCGACATCACTATAAACTGCCTCACTGCAGACATCGTAGCGATATGACTGAAAAAATGTTAAAGCTACGTTAAAAATCCTAATCAAACAAACAAACAAAAATAACTTTATGATTATTGCACTGCTTAAAATAAAATTTGGTGTGAGGCTTTAGACGGGGAACATGTATGCAAAGTTTGTTTTTCAACTGTTTTCCAACAAAATTCAGTGGAGTTATAGACCCTGTTTGAATTAAATTGTTCCCCTTTGATTGGATCATGTTGATTGGGACACCTGTGTTGTATTGACACATTTGTCGTCGATTTTATATTTTACAAATTAACTTTTTTTTTTCTTCAGGTGATCATTGAACATGTGCCAAGTGTACCTACATGTTATTGTGTACTTGTGGAGCCTCTTTCTGTTGATGATTGGGAGATATTGGTAAGGTATTGCTTACTGTCCAATGATGATGCTGCTGATAAATTTGTCAGAAAAGCAATATATCTTTACAAGTTTATCTCATTTAACTATTGTCTATTTTTCTACTACCATAATCAGTGTTTTTATCTGGGTGCAGGACTGCACAAAACTTCCTTAAATTCAATGAATCTGCCTTAAAAACTAGTAAGCAAATGAAAGTTATGCATAATCAGTTTGAAGTTAGTGTCATAAAACTTGATATATTCATGAAGAATAACAAAGTTCAATCTACTGATATAGGTACTTCTAGATCAAACACCACAATCAAACAGTGAGATGCTTTTAACTGAATAATGGGATAATTTTAATGAACAATGAGACACTAAGTTGAGGAGTGAGAAACTTAATTAATCAGTGAGGTGCTTAATTGAACAATGAGACTTTCATTGATAATCTAGTTATTTTTAAAAAAAAGTACACAAGGCAAGGTTGTACAAGTGTTGCTAGGTTTTATCTTTATTCATTAAAAGTTTTTTATCAGATATATTTATCAGATATTGAAACATTTATTCAGGAGAAAGTTACCCCCAGTCCTGTTTTTACTAGATTTATAAAATTTTATAATTCTTCGAACATCCACCAATAACCAAAAATTTCCTGAATTATAAAGTAAAGCTCAAGACTGCATATCTGATGGTGCAGAAGTTGATTATTTTTAGTTTTCATATTTTTAATATAATATTGAAGAAGTTTATACTGTTTAGAAGGTGATACATTTCAGTTTGAAACTACTCTCAAACCTGTCCTAATAGTCATCTGATTTCAGCAGTCACCTAGACTAAATTGCCGCTTTTGATTGTCCTTTATAAACATCATATAATCAGTGATAATTGCAATTGCATCAATTGATAAATGAAAGGAAGATTTCCATTGGTCAGAACATAAACATGTGATTAGACCTCGTTGCGTTTATTTCTGTATAATTTCAAAAGATAACTACTTTATACTAGCATCTCTAAATAGAATCATGTGCAAAGTTATTACTAGAGGCACTGAACTGAAAGGAATACACATTGCATGCCTTCAAAACTAAATAAAACCATGTGGGTTTTTATTGTATTTAGAAAACTTAATAAATTGATTTGACAGAATCAAATAACACATCCTGGCTATTTTTCTGAATATAACTAATTATTTTTTTGTCTAGATTTGAAGGGGGAAAAAAGCTGGGAAACTCAAAATCTACCAACAACATTGGGGCTACAGCACTTTCACTGCAGCTTTTTACAAATAAATTTAAAACTATAGGTAAATGGATATAGGGTTTTCGAGGAGGGTGGGGTTTCAAAAACTAACTTGCCTACCTTGATAGTTATGATGTGGGGTGGCTAGGAGATACATTACACCCCACATCATAACTGTTATATAGTTTTTTATGTCACACATTGTTTGACTATTGAACCCCCATTTACTAATAGTCTTAGTTTCATTTGTAAGTAGCATTTGTATGTAACCTTAACCATTAATCAACATGATAATAAATTTAAAGCCACAGAAAATTGGTTACCTATTTGTTTGGACAGTCACAATGAACTGGTCTAAACACTCTGGTGGCCTAATGTTTTGAGTCTCTGCCTCAGATGCAGGAGTCTAAATACACTATATTATGCTTTCTGTTGTCGGTTATAAATTAGACCGTTTGGGCACATTATCCAGCAAATGTGAATATTGATGGACGGGGAACACCCATTTCATAAGTTTGCGTGGATCTATTCACAAATAATGAAATGGATTCCAATGGATCTAGCAAATGTTTATTTATAGCAACTATACTTCTTGGTGCACATTTTTGATGGCAGCAAGAAAAACATACCATATTGCATCCATTGATATCCATATCTTCCTTCACATGAAGCACCAAAAGATATGACTCTATTCTGTGTACCCATGTCAATAAATCTGGGAGTATATATATATAATAATCATTCATTCATGCATTCATTCATTCATTCCATTCATTCATCTATTCTTTGACCTTTTCTCATCAACACTCATGAAATTCATCGTTGGACACATCTTGGAAAGAGTAACTCAAACTAAGTCACTTAAGTTAATTTCTGTGGCTTTTATATTTTCTAAACACAAAATATATCCATACTTTGTTGAAATGTTTAAAAAAAATAGACCTAATTGAATTTGGGAGCAGGTCAGACGTCATTGCTTGCATTTTTTTCTTTTACTTCATTGGGTTTATAAACACATTTATTTGTACATATCCAAATATATTTTAGCCAGTATTCATCTTTAGTTGAATTTAATGGTCAACACTTGGACATTCGACTAATTTGAAGTTTTGATGTGTACTGGCAATTGAGCTTGACGACACAAACACATAGGAATGGACTTTTATCAAACCCAGTGTGTGTGTCTGTGATTTTGATTTTTAACATAGCTTTAACAATTTTTCAGTCATATTGCTACAGTATATGCATTGTGACAGTTTATAGTGATGTCTAGCATGTTGCATCATGTCCCACCCAGTCAAATTATCCAGACATCAGGCTGACCAGTCCTTGCAGGAACTATCCAGTCCACTTGAAATTATTTATTTCCAAATCACTCATTAAGAATAATATTTTCTATGATTTTTCCGTAAACACTTTTCTAATGTATGTTTGTCTCTTAAAATCCTGTCTTAATAAGAGGTAACAGATATAGAGTTTGAGGTTGAAGCAGGGTGCTGAACATTAAGTCTGATGGACAATTAAGGCAGCAATTGTTAATTGGCATCATTTCTGTTATTCTTAACCATGTGCACATTTCAAAAGTTTGTTAAGATTGCAGCATTTGGTGTGTATGCATGCACACAGTCCTTTTCAGGAGAAGCTTATTTGTGAACATTCATTTAACTTCTTTTCCAGACATTGTAGTAAGGTTATAATAAATCCTTTCTCCTTTAAAATCGGTTCCTCAATCAAAAAGACATTGGGAATATAAGCCTGTTGCTCCCACATCCAGTCCAGGGTTCGTACGGTCTTTGAAGGTCTTTGAGAGTTTGGGAAAAATGAGGTAGCATTTTCAAGGCCTTGAAAGTTTGGGAAAATCAAGCATATTACCCTGAGGTCTTTAAAAGTCTTTGAAAATTGAAATACCCCCCCCCCCAAAAAAGAAATTAATTTATTTCCAGAATCACAAATAAAATTATCCGAGGTTGTTAGATTCAGATGTAATCTAGTTATCCTGGTTTATTTCTTTTGATGACCCGTTCAGTTTATTGCCGACGCATTAACAAAAGAGGCTTTGTTTTGTTTGGCCATACAAAGTATGCCACGGCGGCAACTTCAATCACACATGCACTCTTCATTAAAGCAAGACGGTGCCGCTACATACTTCGTCAAAGGAAGTCACCAATAAAATTGCCCAAGGTCGTTAGCTTCGGATCACAGGAGTCTGACGTTATACATTATTGATAAGGGTATTTAATTTTGTCATACATTTCGCCGTACTTTATTGATAAAACGTCAATAATATATATTATTGATAAGGGTATTTCATTTTGTCATACATTTCGCCATACTTTATTTATAAAACGTCAGACTCCTGTGCTTCGGATATAGCTGGTTTTCCTGGCTTCTTTCGTTTGACGAATAGTTCAATTTGATTGGACGAGTCCATCAGTTTTAGCCAATCAAAATGTTAATTACACTAATTCTACGTAGAAAGTTCGCGAAAGTTACACGCTCGAGAATTCAAAAGTTCATTCGATTTACATCTTCTGCAAGTTCAGTGTTTAAAACTGCCAGGTCTTTGGTCTTTCAACGATATCTGGCTTGAACAAGAGAAATACAAGGAATGGATGCAAAAAGATAAATTATATAAACGAAAGACGTTTTGTGCATTGTGTAAAAGATGAGCAACTTGGCTTCAATTGGAGAAGGAGTCCATGCAAATTAGTAACTATATACTGTTCATTTAGTGGAACGAAGATGCAGAAGTATATGCTATTGGTAATTTTGGGCAAAATCATTTTCAAAAATTTTGTTCTCCATAATAATGTTTCTTGGTTTAATATAAAAACATGCATTGTAATAAATTCAATTCACGGATATAGTTTCCAAGTGCGCATGCGTACACTATAGTAGAGTTAAGCAAGAGTTGTTGTTCTTGAATTGAGTATATAAAAAAACGTGTGCTGTGAAGCTTTAACTGTAAGAAGTCAAGTCATTTGATTAGGTAAATAAATAAAAGAATTAAAAAACGTATTTCCAGTTGACGGAATATCCCCGTTTCTCATTGCCGCCCCTCGACTTTTCCCCCAATGGTATTAAAAAAAAACATTAAAATCACATTGCCGAAATAGATTTGTGTATCTATAGTCTGACTATAAATCCCCGTTTGTTTGTACCCCTATCGATTTCAATGACGAAAATAATTAAATGATAAAAAGTGCACAGAACTAAGGCAACTGAATCATTGATTTATAATTTCTAACCTGAATGTGACCAGAATGGCACTAATACTGCCATCTCCTGCACATTTCATGATTAACGGACTTTCCAAAGAAACAAACGGGTTGGTATAGTTAGACTATAATTGAGCCCGTTTCGCCCAGTACATTGAAGTGCTTGAAATATTACTAGATTTATAGATAATGTTTATTTTTTAAAAATGGAGAAAAAAATGCCCAACCTTGATGAAGTGTTTTATTCTGTACTTTCCAAAAGAAAGGAATATGTCCAACTTTGGTGTGGTCTCCAGAAAATGTTGTTGTCTTGCAAGACATAAGTACCATGCTTATCTGGATAAGAAGAAAGCAGAGAAGGATGAGAAAAACCAATAAGGAAAGAAACGGGAGTTAGCCTTGGGTGAAGTGGAAGAACTTAAAAGCCAGAAAACTGCTTCTTGAAGCTAACATTGCCAGCCTACATGCTTCCTCTGTACAGAAAGCAGAAGAGGCAGAGTTAAAAGGACCCTTTGTGCTTGTCACAGAGTCAAATAATCTTAGGAGAAAAGCAGAGGAAGAGATGACAGTGGTAGCGTCTCTTTCCAAAATGATTGAAGAGAAAAGAAAGCAAATATAATAATGCATTTAAAGCAATGCTGATGTCTGTTAAAAGAACAATTTATTTTGTTTTAAATCTGACACGTATGTTACGTATTTCTGAAAGAACAACGAATGTTAACCTATCTTCCAGATAATTATAATACAATTTTAGGAAATTAATTATAGTTTGACTTTAATCAGTAATTAATATTGTAGTATTTGGCATTCATTGTTTTCTCATATAACATGTATACACAATATTAGCAAAAATAGGTCTTGGAAATCTCTGTTTGTCGTCTTTGAAAGTTTGGGAAAAGTCTTTGAATTCATCATCCATAGTTCAGTATGAGCCCTGCAGTCATTCTAATTAATCTAAAACTACATTTTTTATGTCATTGTTGTAAAAGACTAGTGGCAATAACTTTTGCCTTTTTCTTTCCCATGCTGCTACCAGGTCACTGCAGTTATTAAGCTTTGCTTCCAAACAGCAACATTGCATGAGAAACCTCCCATCAAACCATGCCAAAGTCTTCCTGAATTATTGTCATCCATAGAGGTTTTTGGATTTGTGTAAATTCATAAATAAACATGGTTGATTTTTTATATCTTTACATCAAAGAACAGTATGTCAGTATTGTTATCAGATATAAGCGGCACACTATGGATGTAATTTGCTGTATCACAGGACTATGCAAATTTTGGATAGTGGGTAACTTTTGTGTCTTGCTTATGAAGAACAAAAAATAAAAATAAATGAGAATAGCACATGGTTAGTTGACTGTTCCAGTAGCATAGTGGTTTGAGCATCCACCTCTGATGCGGGAGGTCATGGGTTTGATCCCCAGCTGAGTCATACCAAAGACTTATATAAATGGTACTAACAGCCACCTAACTGGGCACTCAGCATTAAGAGTTTAGTGTTAGGACAGGTTGGCCAGGTGTCAGGATAATGTGACTGGGTGGGATATCATGCTACATGACATCATGCTACATGTCTGCGACATCCTGTTACATGTCTGCAACATCATGTTATATACCTGCAGCATGATGTCCCAGTGCCAGACATCACTATAAACTGCCACACTGCGGACATTATAGCGATATGACTGAAAAATTGTTAAAGCTACGTTACAGATCCAACTCACACACACGATTAGTTTCTTTTAATCTATTGTCAAAAAGGGTTTGTTTTACATAGTTTATTGTAATATGCGGGGATGGCAATTCTTCTTTGAATACATTCCCTGATGACATTAAGGTTAAGAAAAGCTCTGCTACACTTATAATCAAGCACCTTTCATGAACTTCTTTTTTTTTAAATAGAAATTTGGAGTTTGGTTTCTATTGGGTTGGTAACGACACTTTTCATGCAAGTTCAATATACTGATATAAATTATGTGAAATAACTGCATACTAACTGAACATACTGACGGTCATTTCATAAAATATACAAAATTTTGGATGATTAATGAACTTAATTTAGTTTGCACTGATTCTCTTTGCCTTTGCTGATTTGATATTGAAAGTCAAATGTAAATCAGACTTCATTCTTTTAGTCATACAGCTTATGAAAATTTGTGTCCAATATTATTTCAGATCTTTTTATATTAATGATGAAGGTTACGAGCGTATGAGCTGACTGTTGTTGTGCCTCAGTATAGCAGTATACATGTGTTGCCTGAATTCTGTAATCCATTTATAAAACTGAAAGTAGAGTTAAATTTTTCTAATGAATTAAATTACAGAAGTTGAAAAATATAAATTTTGTCTTCTGTTAAAATACAGAAAGTCTTAGAGTTGCAAATCCTACCATATATACTAATTGTGTAAGTCCAGTCCAACTGCAAGAAACATAGGCACATACCTACTGACAGAGTTACAGATCCTAGTGTTATTTATTCCACTGATTAGTTCTAACAGACTGCATAAACTCAAATCTGCCAGTGCATTATGCAATGACAGATCTGGGTCTATGCAGTTTACAGTTGAATCTGATTTACAGTTGAGTGTAGATCAATTGGTTAAGATTTTCATTGATTCAGTGTTTGCTTCAAACCACGTATTTAAAGATCCAGCCAACAATAATCTATCTGTATGCATATGTATCAATGAAAACGTAAGTCAGTCCCATTCCATTATAGTGCGTTTACAATAATCTGATTCTAGGTGTAGCATGGTACAACTGTGGACCACAGTAAGTCAGTCCCATTCCATTATAGTGCGTTTACAATAATCTGATTCTAGGTGTAGCATGGTACAACTGTGGATCACATGACCAAAATCTTGTACCATTGTATAACAACATGTATTGAAAGAAAACAGTATGTAATATAGTGTTACGTTTTTATTTCTGTTTCAAAACACCGGTGTTGAACACATTTGGCTAATTTCTACAATATCACAGTTCAGTACGTAAGGTTGTTCTCAATATGCAATTCTGTACATACAATGGTTATCACATTACATAGTCTAGTACATTGCATAATGAGCACCTGTGTATCCTGACTACTGAGTTATAACAAGCGAGAGCAGTATTCAGTGTTTTCATTGACTTCTACCTATTGATATTATTTGCTGTCCTGAATCAAAGTTTTATAAATAAGTGAAAATAATTTGGAGATATAAAAGCCATATTGTTTAGTGTTTTTTATTGGTGGACAGGACACATTTGATTGGCATTTGATAATGTCACAAAATTAAGGGTCACTGTGTATCCCAGCTCCATATCAAACTTGTTTTTCAGCTAATTCAGAATAAGATATGCATGTACTTTTGTGTTTTGATAATTCAGAGAAGTTTCTTGTTTTGTTGAATGAAAGTAGTAAATATTGTGATTGTAATAAAAATTGCTGGAAGTTTCATATTTTTGGTATATTTTGAATTGAAAACAGTTTGTTACTGTGCATCACATCAATGGATCTTTTCATACGTATTCCATGATATGTATTTTAATTATTACAGCAGTTACTGTAACAGTGATAGCTGTGAAATAAGCTGAGTTTGAATTTTCAGGAACGCCATGCTCTTCATATAGAGGCCAATCTGATGGACCAGGTGAGAATTGTGTGGACTGGTCAGGTCTTACCTGTGTGGGTTGGCAACACCTGTATCTTCATCAAGATAGGTAATTTGGACTTAAAACCACATAAATATTCAAACACATGCCTAGTTACAAGTGATTTAAAATAGTTTAATTGCCTTGACTCAAATTTTACATACCCCAAATGGAAATGACTTGAAAAAATTACTTGCCCTGTCATTAGTTTTACATGCCCCAAGATATTAATGTCATTTCCTTTTTTTCTGTTGTTGTTGTTTTAGGGTTTAACGCTATTTTTCAGCACACGATAGGCTATACATGGCGGCCAGTATTTTTGGTGGAGGAAAAATCCGGAAAGAACCACCGACGCATGAGAAGCTACTGGCAAGCTTTCTCACATAACTACATTAGCCGAATCTTAGGCTCAAACCCATGCAGACAGAGGTGAGATGACAGTGATTCGTAACGGAAAGCGCTTTAGACCACTTCGCTACTCAGGGCCCCCTTTTTCCTGTATTATGGTTTTGTTGTTTATATATGTACATTAACACTTTTAAAAAGCTTCACGTGCTGCTCGTTTGAAGTTACTAAAAGAAAGAAATGAAGTTGAAGAGACATGGTCCTTATTTTAAAAATTTCAGTCTTGATTGGTTTGGCTTTTGAAAACAATGTTTTTAAATTACATACTTAGTTCATGCTCATTAAGCTAGCAACTCAGAAATAAATTGATTAAAAAATTATCACTGTTCTTTTAAATGTAAAAAATGGGTAGTTTGATTAACTTAATGGTACACCGCTCCCTCGATAACTCGCGCACAACGGGGTCCAAAAACATCGACCGCACTATAAGCGAGGGCGCGAGTTACCGAGGGACTTATTAAAAAAAAAAAAACTAATAAAGAGATGGGAGATCGACAGAGAGAGGTTAAAGGGGGGGGGTGCATTGTTGCATACTCGTTTTATAATCGTGCTGAAAATAACTGAATAAATATTTCTTTATAAAGGTGTTGTTCGTTTTTCTTTATAAATTGCCTTTAATTTCTGGATAAAATATCTTGAAAAGATTGTAAAAACCAACATTATTCCACGAGGTATCGCTACTCTTAACATGTGTATCGCTAAACACATTGTGTATTACGTCACTGCTTTTTTTTTGTGTTGATTTGGATACATTCTAGTTTTATTGTTTGTTCAAAATTAACGAGATTTCTTTTATCAAAAAAGATAATATTCATATCGAAAAACGACAACTATAACTAGATAGATAGATATAGAGAGATAGAGATAGATAGATAGATAGATAGATAGATAGATAGATAGATAGATAGAGTAAAACGTAAAAAAATAAATTCACAAAGATAAACCATTACCAACTTTGAATTTAATGGGTCTAAACGTCAGACATGTAAAAAAAATTAAACAAATAAATAAATCATCCGATAGAATAGACCAGCCTCATCACAATGATAAACTTAGTCATCTGTATATCCATCATGGGTCAGTATCTCTCGGAGTTGGTTGGGATAACTAGATGCGGCCGCCTGATTTGCTGAGCGTATCTCTCCTGACAACGAATTTTGTTTTATTCCATGTCAGCGCTGGAATCTCCAAAGCCATCCATAGCTTGCCATGAAATCTGAATCAGTATCCATAGTTTGGGCCATTTTCTCTGCCTGGGTCTTGAGAATTGTTCCTGAAATCGGAACACAACCAGTTGTACACAGCATCATCTAAATCTATGTCTTTTGCAGTGCGTGCCCGTTTCTGTTTAAATCCATCATCAGAATCAACTTCATGCAAATAATCCCGAAATTTCTGCTCATCCTTGAGCCAACCTCTGAGTGTTGACTTGGCAAGTTTAAGTTCACTACAAACTTTTGATCTTGATTCACCATTACAAACCCTCTGTATGACAGTAAGCTTTTCATTCACCGAGTACGACTTTCGCTTCATTCCCTTGCTCTACACGATCACATTTACAAATGATTAGGATAAATTACTGATTAATATATACTTTAATGACAATAAGTACATACTATTTGAAACCATGTTCGATTGGTCCAATTAATTTCATTGATGTTGAGACAAGATATTGACCACAAGAGTTTATGCATGTAGGATTTGCATTCCTTTGAACTTTTGTATTAAACGTCTTTTACCTGATTTGATACAAAAGACCGACTTAACGTGATAAAACAAAGCAGGTTTATTTTAATTGATTTTTCCAATGCAACAAACACTTCCCCAAGTCGTCGATCAAAACGCAGCCGCACTTAATTAGGTTCTCACAGATGTGCTCGCGGACATCGATATGACGGTCAATTGAATCTTTTCATGTTTGAATATAAGAGAACATGCAATGATTATACTGCTTACACTGCAACACAATGAAAAGATTAAAATACTAATTTCCCCTGACAAGACATATTTAATTAGTATTCATTTCATTCAGTGTTGCCACCTTTTAGCATTTACTGTAATTCATTGATCTCTGTTTCGCTATATACATATGCAATATTATTATTTACAGTGAACTGACAACATATTTTTTCTGATAAAATGTAGCAAGATATATGATTCCTTATTAAAACCTGAAAATTTCACGATGTTGATTCTAACTTTTCGGGCACTAACCGCCATTTACGATAAAACGGGCGATATATTAAGGTTTCATTAACAAATTCTGATCACGATTTTCTTCATTTGTTAAAAAAAAATCTTTAAAAAAAACGGGATCCAAGCCGGACATCGTGTTATAAGCGGGTTTGCGAGTTATCAGAGCGCGAGTTATTGAGGGAATGGTGTATGTTAAACCCAAATTTACAGAAATCATTAGATCTGTTTAACCACTGATGCATGTAAGTGAAATGAAGACATGATGCACACCAGTGATGCATTTCACTTAAGTGTAATGAAGACATGAAGCACACCAGTGATGCATTTCACTTACGTGTCATAAAGACATGAAGCACACCACTGATGGATTACCCTTCAGTGTAATGAATTTGTTTGCTTCCCTAGTTGACATATAAGCCACGGGATCAAGATCAAGATATAAATTTTCTTACTAATACCGCAGATATTTTTCATTCCGAATTGCTCAGATCAACCTGATGAGGTCTAATACCACTGAACAGTTATTTTCCTTGCCAGATCATTTGATAGATTCCTAAGGACATGACTTCTGTCATATTTAGGGGCAGGGAGGTGGATTTTTCCCTTTCCAGTGCCACTCCTTGGCATGTGGAATATGTTTTCCAACCAGTTTATGATATATACCTATAAGCTGCCTCACATACCATTGGGGATCAGAGTGGCCTCTCTTGGATAAAGGGATATAACTACCTTCATCTCTGACCTATTCTACTATGGTATTATTATTGGGTAATGTAATTGGAGAAAAAATAAGTTTTTTCCTAAGTAAAATATGTTTCTTCAGTTACTGTAATACTTAACCAATCATAATACACATACATCCTCCCTGCCTCTTCATAGTTGCATTCATCAAGAGATCATGCACTACACTTCAGTGTTCACAGGGTTTTCTTTGTATGGTTGATATATATTGCTAAAAGAAACAAATTGTGCTTTGTTTTCTTTAATTTGTTTCTCATGCATCCATGTAAATTTCCAGAGTTAAAATGTTATGATTTTAAAGCCTCCAGATTTACACTGTTAAGTATGGGGGGGGGGTATTTACCTAGTAACAATAATATATGAACATATACAGATATGCTGTAGAGAATTTAATAATTAAGATTAATGTCAATGTTTCTATTTTGTTTTGTTGTTTTATTTCAGGTACTGTTGAACCCAAGTCAATTTGTGTTATGTTGACAAATAAAACGGAGCTTCATGTTTTACCAAAACTTAGAAATAAGTCTAGCATCCAACAACCAGTCCAAGAATCCTTCACAAAGGCAACAGTACCAGGCTCAGAAGCACCATTGTCACCAGTTACTGAACGCCAACGCCAACTGATCAATCAAGAAATCAAAGATTTGGCTTCTGGGAATGTGATTTCAAGACGCAATAATTCCAGTACTTCTGGTGGCTTTTTTTCTACAGCCCTATCATTATTTGGAATAAGATCTAAATCTCTGCCAACTGAAAAATTTCCAGTTGTGAAAACAGATGCCCAAAATGTTGGTCATTTTCCTCTTTCCTCACTAAAATCTGGGTTGAATTTGTGTTTAAGAGTCCAGCAGATGTTATATGATACAAACTATAGCTCTTCTAAGATTCCTTCAAACTCAAGAAACAGTTTTCCTGACTTCAATCCAAGAGCTTTTCCCCATCAGCCAAGCACGGTCTATGTTGATTTAACTGACCTTGAGAAACAGTGGAAGGTTAATAGAAATGATATCGATAATATTTTTTTTGCAAAATTGAGAAGACTTCGATCACCAAAGGAGCAAGAGCAAGAAAAATCAGCAGTGACTGTTGGAAAAGGGAGAGCTAGTCCTCAAAAATCAAAAACCAAATCCAAAGAAACTGACGGAAATGGGTTAGATTCACCGTCAGAAGAAGACGCCAAGAGTCTAATTAGCGATAAAAAATCAGAGGAAGTTGTAACTTGTGTTGTGAGAGTTATTGTTATTGATAATCGGAGGCAGCTTTGTAATGAAGGTTATCAAGGAGCAGTGGAGAGTATTTTTGAAAAACAGACACTTTGTAGGAATAGTGTGTTTATCCCAGACTTACTTAGAAGGTATCTAAAGGCGGACATCACCAGTCGTGTCTGGATTCAGACTGTGAAACCTTGTATTGTGAAAGCAGTTTCATTTAACCTCCATGTCCTGGGCAATGTTGTAAGTATAATAGCTTCCTCTAATCTATCATGAAGTAAAGGACATCTGTTCTCAATCTTTTAGTCTTCAATCAGTCCAGTATTTGGTCCACATATATATTCATTACATATGTTGTGTTACATTGTTACTTACTTTACTTAGTAACTGCAGATCAGGTTGGGGAGGTTACATTAAAACACACATGTGACCAAGGAAGGTACATTTAAAGTTGGGTATGAGAGTTTAAATTACATGGCGAAGACTACAAAGAATTATGCCATTTTTGATGCAAAAAATTAACATCCACTGAATGACTCAAAAGTTATTCAGTGGAGTTTTTGAACTGTGTGTGTCATAGACAAGATGGTTTTTGTTGTCTGTCATCTGTCATCCACCTTTTGAACTCTGTCCAACAGCAAACGTTTATTATTGCTGCTTCTCCTCAAGTACTTGAATATTTGCCATGAAACATTAAACACATATTCACCACAGTGAAGGTCATAACTGAAAATAATGATGCCCAGACATCTAATATGGTAGTCACAGTAGCCATTTTGAAAAATGTAATGTCGCATCTTTTCAATATTCAGATCAAAATGGGTGTTTGCTAAAAGACTTTTGATGTCTCGTTTGTCCTAAATGATAAAGGTGCCAGTTGGATGTTAAGTATGGCCACCATGGCAGCCATATTGAAAATGTTGCTATCAAAGTACTTCTTCAACTGAAGGTCACATCAGTATTGGGTTTTCACTTAAAAATTTCTTATCATGTCTAGGTGGTCCTAAATTAAAATTGTACTTACCAGACATCTATACATCCATGGTGACTATAATTTATTAGCTGGCTTGGAGTTGAGAGGAAAAGAAGTGAGGAAAAAGACTTCATAAATTCAGTTTATCAAGATCTGTTGAAAATGCTGCCAGCTATACCCTGTAATTAATCAACACTCATCCAGACTATTAAGGTTTTGTTGATAAAAGTTTATTTTGTATTTATGCTGATTTTTTTTCTGTTTAAGAAAAATGTACACAACAGTGCAGTCAGTTTTAGAGGCTGCAAGAACAATATCTCTTTATTGAGAACACAAATTGAGAACATCAGGACCTTTATATTCAAATCAAAGAATTTCTTATTTTCTTTCTTGATTTTCTTTTCTTTCTTCTCTCATTTGTTTTTTGTTTTTGGTTTAACACCATTTCTGAGTGCATGGTAGGTTATACATGGCAGCCAATAAAAGTTGTGGAGTACTTTCTCATTGGAATTCAAATCCTTATATTGTATCTTCATGCAAAAGAAACTGTTTCACTTCATGTCTGTGTTATGTTTTCTCTCAATGAAGTAACATATACATTATACATGTGTATCTCTTTTATTGTGGTTCTGCATCTCAGTCTATATTCTATTCTTTTACTTTTCTGTGTACTTTTTCTCTCAGTTATTTAACTAAATTATTTTTTTCTTTTTTTGTGAACACACATTGAATCAAAACAGCCATTTCCCTTATTTACATATTTACATGCATCATGTGTGTGTGTGTGTCTGTTATTTATTCTATCCAGTAAGTAGTAATCTCTCTCCAGTTTCTTTTGACAAGCAGTTAATTTGAAAATAGGCTACAACTACAATATCAAAAACAGTATGATAAGCATACTGCGTGATTGAAAATGTCAAATAAAACTACATTAACATACAGTGTGTGTAGTAAAGGTACATGTGCCATAGTTTTGGCACTAGATTTTTCTCCTTTGAATATCTTCTCCATTAGAAATATAAGCCCTAATACCTCCTGAATCCAGCCCTTCCAGAGATGAAAATTCATCTTTTTTGTCTATATAATGTACACAAAGGGCAATAGATGTGGCTCATTTCCTCCCCTTACCACATATAGGTGGCACTAGTTTAAAGCCGCTGACAACATTGTTCAATTTACTTACTAAAATCCATTGCTGTTTTTCATCCTATCCATTGAGGATTCTGTTATTTTTAGGTGATTAAAAGAATTATTCTATGGGTGGTTGGGTTTTTATTAATTTTGATTATATGTTTTGAATTTTTGCACCCATGTGAGCTTATTGTCTGTATGGTCTGACTGCATGATTCTACATGACTGCACTGTAATGGAATGTGTTGAAATTTGTGTTTGTGCACATTATTTATAACGGGTGTCTCTGGTGTTTGTAATGCAGTTAAATATGTATTTCATTTTTCTTTTTTCTTTTCTTGCTTTGTTGTTTCACAATTATTGATGTTGATTATGTAAGCAAAATGCAAGAATGCAGAGGTATAGAGAAATTTCATGAAGCATGTCTCACATATACCAAGTGTACATCATCAGCTACATGCATCGACTGCACCAGTTGGCCAGGCCAGAGATTACTTGGGCAACTGTATCAAGGAAAGCTACAAGAAATGGAGTAACATGCATAATCTCCCATTTAATCCTGGGAAGAAAGACATAAGCCCTGAAACCCTCTTATCATGATCATGACTGGAGTGTGTAATATGTATAGCATAATCTGACATATGGAGAAAAAGACATAAGCCCTGAAGTCCTCTCATCATGACTGGAGTGTGTAATATTTATAGCATAATCTGACATATGGGAAGAAAAACATAAGCCCTCTCATCATGACTGAAGTGGGTAATAGGTATAGCATAGTCTGACATATGGGAAGAAAGACATAAGCCCTCTCATCATGACTGAAGTGGGTAATAGGTAAGGCACAATCATTGTTGCCTCATGAAGATCTCTCTCCCAAAATAAGAGCCATATTAGTGAGCCTTGCCATTCATTTGTAATGTCTCTATCAAGGATATTGTTCAGGCAATTGGGTTAGCTTGCAGTCTACCTTCTTGAATTTTTATTGATGAAACTTTGCTCCAAAACAACACGCTTTGGATCTAGGAGGCCCAGTTTCAGTTGAAGAGCAGCTGCTAGACCGAACTAACATCAGCACAAACCCCTGATTAGCACCCTGCACTGATTTTGCTGGATTCACCCAGAAATTGTGTGTGGTACGAAGATCTCATTATTTCTTCTTTCCTGAAGTAAACCATGTCACCTCACAATATGAGGAGTTTGTTAGCCTTCATATGGGGAATCCAATATTACCCCTTCAAAAAAGGGCCAAGGTATAGTCTGGATGCTTAACATTCCATCCACCTGTTACTTATTCTCCCCCATATTGTGTGTATCCTGCAGCTTGCAACAAGTGCAACCCATAGGCAGCAAGTGAATGTAATGCCCAAGAGTTATTCATCTTTGTTTATACTTTGTTTCTATAATATAGACAGAAAGATGAATTTTTGTCTTTTGGATAGCTGGATCCAGGAGGTAGAATGGATTCTATGCATAAAGTCAATATGATCAAGACGTGTAATTTTTGTTCCCTGATTTTGTTTTTTTGCAATGAGTTTTACATAGTATACAATGAGAACAAGATCTGAATCAGTATTTTTAAATTTCATTTAGTCATGAAAATAAAAATGCTGGAAAATGTGAGAAATCTCGGTTGATTATTGAAGGCTTTTGCATTTTCCAACCTTAGCTATATTTCTTTTTTTTTTTTTTGTTTTTTTATGGTTTAACGCCATTTTTTCAGCACAATATAGGCTATACATGGCGGCCAGTATTAATGGTGGAGGAAGAAACCGGACAAACCCCGGAAAGAACCACCGACCCACGAGAAGCTACTGGCAAGCTTTCTCACATAACTACATTTGCCAAATCTTAGACTCGAACACACGCAGACAGAGGTGAGATGGCAGTGGTCTGTAACGGACAGCGCTTTAGACCACTCGGCCACTCGGGGCCCCTATATTTCTTTATTAAAATATATTCATATATATGCCATATTACATTGTGATAGGATATTGTTCATTCCTAGCTAATAAAGTTTATACCTTTGCACAAAACAAAAGTATATGATATCAGCTGAACAATGTCGTATGTTGCACACGAATAAATATTTCAACTTAATCCTTTCTTTGCCAGATGCTATGTTAAGTTCAGGGTTAAATGGTTTTCCACCGATATCAACAATACACAGAGTAATTTATTATCCACAATACATAGATTACTGTGTTATCCTCAATACAAGGTGTACTGTGTTATCTTCAATACATGGAGTAATTTATTATCCACAATGCATGGATTACTGAGTTATCCTCAATACAAGGAGTACTGTGTTATCCTCAATACAAGGAGTACTGTGTTATCTTCAATACTTGGAGCAGGGTCTTCCATTAGATTTTAAATTGGAGGATAAGTTGCAAAAGTAGGCAGATGGTGGGTCATGGGGACATCCCACATTGGGGATACAACTGTTTTTTTATAGTAGCCAGGTGTAAAATAAAAGTAGCCAGGTAAATCACCTGGTTCCTAGCTGATAATGAAGGCCCTGATGCAGTGTTGTGTTATTCACAATGTATGAAATGCTGTATTCCACGATACGATGAATAGAGTGTTATCAATAAATAGAGAACTGTTTTATTCACATTACATGTTGTTAAATCTACATTAAAAATCTCTCTCTCTCACATACACACACACACACACACATCTGTTTGCCTAAATATATGCGTCCATGTTAACTACAATTGCGGTTCTTAATGTTTTTTTTAAATTGGAAATAGCGTATATTATTTTAAACGGGAATTTATTTTTCTTATATCACAAGTTCTGCAAATCTGTTCATGACATAAATAGTATGTATATTCAGTTAAAGATATTAAAATAACGTTTGTTTTAGGTAATGATATTGTCCCCATTTTGTATCTATGGTTTTAATAATGATGTACGTTCTTACTGTGACTTTCTTGTGTTTATCTTCGAGCAGTTATCTCGGACCATTTGTATGGTCTTTATTGTGCTGGAAAATGACGTTGAATCAATCTCACCACCACCACCGCCACACAGCTATTATGTATTCATTGGTTTAGCTTTTGATAACAGTTTCAACTATATTTATTTGAGAAACTTTGTCTAATGCAATTTACACCCATATGATTTGGGGGACTCGGTAGATAGCATAAGCTTACTACTTATGTCTCCCCCAACAGTAACAAGAAAGTATAACATTAAGGACATCCATGTCGGTACCAACGATTTTACAGAAAATATGCATACACTTACACACAAAACAGAACGCCCCAACGGCACAATGGGTAGAACGTTCACCTCGGAAGCGAGAGGTTGTGAACTCGATCCCTTGTCATTTCATGCCAAAGACTTATTTTTTAACAATTGGTTCAAGCAGCTGCCTCACTTGGCGCTCAGCCTTAAGAGGTTACCGTTAGGACTGGTCGGCCTGGTGTCAGGATAATGTGACTGGGTGGGACATACATGATACTACATGTCTGCGGAATGAATTCCCAGTGCTAGACATTACTATAAACTGCCTCACTGCAGACATCCTAGTGATATGACTGAAAAATTGGTACAGCTACGTGAAATTTCCAAATCACACACACACACAGCATAACAATGAACAGGATATAATGCATTGCTATTCAAATGGTTGTGAGTTTGTTATTTAAATCTCTTTGTCATCCTTATATAATTTTGCACATCCAAAGCTATTTATTTGCTGGTTTGTACAGTTTACATAGGGTTGCCAAATAATAATGTTTCAATCGTAAGATTGGTAGCGTGTGTGTATAGAATTTGATCTCTAAGATTTAATTAGCTCGTATTCCCAATTTTAACGCAGAAGCAATACTTTGGATTTTATTTATATATCCGGTAGATTAAATCCTTCCATTGATTTTTCTTTCATTATTGTGTATCAGTTAATATCTTTCCGAATACAACATAGTACTATTTTTTCTATAACACCAAGAGAGGTTTTCTTGAACAAGACATTGCTATGAAAATTAAACCCGACATTTGGGTAGCAATGAAATATAATTCATAGCTATGCGACATTCATTATATATAATGGCATTGCCAAAACAATAGCTGCATTTATGTATATCTATATATTGTGTCTATATTTTGTCCATGATCGTTTTTTGTATGGATCATTTGTAAACAACATGTTACACACCTAACTTTTCTCCATGATTGTATGTGTACTTGTTATTCTTTTCTTTTTAGTGTTGTTTACTTTCCTTTTGCCTCTGCCCCATTAATTTCTCTCGTAATTCTAGATAATATAAAAAATATACTAACAGCCGACTCTCTCATGTGTGTGTGTGTGTACTTACGTACGTATGTACATATATATGTACGGACGTAAATATGTATGTGGGGGCCCCGAGTGGCCGAATGGTTTAAAATGCTGTCCGTTACGGATCACTGCCATCTTACCTCTGTCTGCGTGGGCTTGAATCTCAGATTCGGCCATTGTGTGTGTGAGAAAGCTTGCCAGTTGCTTATCTTGGGTCGGTGGTTCTTTCCGAAGGTTTTCCCGGGTTCGTCCTCCACCATTAATACTGGCCGCATGTATAGCCTTTCTTGTGCTGAAAAATGCCGTTAAACCCTACAACAACAACAACAACAACAACAACATAAAAATAGACATACCCGGTATACCTATTTTTATCAATGTATCGAATGCTTGGTATGTATGTATGTATGTATGTATGTATGTATGTATGTATGTATGTATGTATGTATGTATGTATGTATGGACATTATATTTACCCTTTTGCAATTGTCTGCGCAGGTTTTCTCAAAGAGATGTTTTATCCAACAAGACATTGCTATGAAAATTAAACCCGACATTTTCGGTAGCAATAAAAAAAATTATTCATAGCGATGCGACATTCATTTTGTATAATTTCATTGCCTGGTTGCAATAAATAGCTGCATTTATGTATATCTGTTAGGATTGAATTTGTAGAAAAATTAATAAGATTGATATTTTCTTTTGAATTGAATTAAAGTAATGTTTTATTTGTTAAAAGATATTAAAGGTAATTTCATTTGTTTTTGTAACACAACTATATAGAATAGAAATGGTTGTTGAGCAAGTAAAAAAGGGCAATGTATATAACCACACTATAACTCAAGTAAAAGTAGCTAAGAACATTGCCAATATACAATGTTGTGTGAGATTGTATACGAAAAACATTATACATGAATTTTGCCTGCTCAGCTATAGTTCTAAGCTACATTAGTAAGAATATGTTTCTGACCTAGTGTTGGCATGAGTTCAATTCAGTTAATGAAGCTGAAGTAAGATTTCTCTAGACGATACAGAAACAAGATGGCTTCCAACTAACGGATATCCATATTTGGTCTGACGTCGTTAAGGCCGGTGTAGATGATTACAGAATTGAGTCTTATGACGTAAGTAAGGTAGTTTTTACCTGTCAGAACTGGTCTCGACCGGGTTGTAGAGTTCGTAGTTTTCTGACTAATGCGTAGAAGGGTATGACCTTGTCTAACCTTGAATCTGGCCGCGAACGTATATATAGAAATGCGCAAATCAGGTCAGATCAGTTATAACGCATTAGCAGAAAACTGACGTTGACTCTTCAATTACAGGTAGGCATCTGTACAAGTTATAATTTCTTGTAAGAAATAAGTATTTTTGATGATTGAGATTTTTAATGGTAAAATTGTTTTGTGTGCAACATTACTATTGAGTTCTTTGTTTATAATACATTGTACCCGGATTCTCCACCACTTGTTATGAATGTCTTTGCTTGTTTTGTGTTGTGATTAGCTTTTCATAACCTTCTTCTCATTTCTTGCTATGAGAAGGAATTACTCGTAAGTTGGGGAACGTCAATATCCATGGTAAGAGAGAGAGAGAAGAAGAAAGAAATCAGGCTCTCTTAAAGAGAGCGCCACGATGATAAAACAGCTACATCTGTAATTGAAGAGTCAACGTCAGTTTTCTGCTAATGCGTTATAACTCTATTTAAATAATCAACACACATATATATTACTACATTCTAGAAACACTTCTAAAACTTTATAATAAAATTCATAAAATACATATTACATTTTCCATCTTTAAGCTTTCCAACTTCATTAACTTCTGCACCTTAGAATATTGTTTACTAGTTAATTCTCAATCAATTTCAAGATAGCAAAAGCCTTAAATGTAATAACAGTTAATGCATTTTACTCATTTTAAAACAGAATATTAAGAATATTGATTTAGAATATATTGCTAGAAATTACTCTTTCTTACTTAAGAAATACTTTATTTCAACATTAAGTCAAGTATGAAGTTGGTAGCTAATTCAACTAATTCAAACCTTTATAATTAAAGTTACATAAATATAAATTCTTTAGAACATTTAAACATTCCATTACAATGTATTATAAACAAAGAACTCAATAGTAATGTTGCACACAAAACAATTTTACCATTAAAAATCTCAATCATCAAAAATACTTATTTCTTACAAGAAATTATAACTTGTACAGATGCCTACCTGTAATTGAAGAGTCAACGTCAGTTTTCTGCTAATGCGTTATAACTGATCTGACCTGATTTGCGCATTTCTATATATACGTTCGCGGCCAGATTCAAGGTTAGACAAGGTCATACCCTTCTACGCATTAGTCAGAAAACTACGAACTCTACAACCCGGTCGAGACCAGTTCTGACAGGTAAAAACTACCTTACTTACGTCATAAGACTCAATTCTGTAATCATCTACACCGGCCTTAACGACGTCAGACCAAATATGGATATCCGTTAGTTGGAAGCCATCTTGTTTCTGTATCGTCTAGAGAAATCTTACTTCAGCTTCATTAACTGAATTGAACTCATGCCAACACTAGGTCAGAAACATATTCTTACTAATGTAGCTTAGAACTATAGCTGAGCAGGCAAAATTCATGTATAATGTTTTTCGTATACAATCTCACACAACATTGTATATTGGCAATGTTCTTAGCTACTTTTACTTGAGTTATAGTGTGGTTATATACATTGCCCTTTTTTACTTGCTCAACAACCATTTCTATTCTATATAGTTGTGTTACAAAAACAAATGAAATTACCTTTAATATCTTTTAACAAATAAAACATTACTTTAATTCAATTCAAAAGAAAATATCAATCTTATTAATTTTTCTACAAATTCAATCCTAACATATCTATATAATGCATCTCTATTTTTTCCATGATCGTTTATTGTATGGATCTTTTGTAAACAACATGTTACACACCTAACTTTTCTCCATGGTTTTAGATATATGATAACCATTTGTAACCAGCGTATTTGCATGCAGGACTAAGATTTCTCAAGTGTAAAAACATGAACTGTTCACAATATCTGAAAATTCTATTTTTTATTTTTAGAGTGTTAGAGAGAGAGAGAGAGAGAGAGAGAGAGAGAGAGAGAGAGAGAGAGAGAGAGAGAGAGAGAGAGAGAGAGAGAGAGAGAGAGAGACTAGGGAAATGATTACAAACAGTAAATATGAATTCTGCATATACTATTCTGCAACTCTGCCTAGTCAGTACTTATGTATTTAGAAAGAAATACAGTCGACTCCGGTTACCTGCACACCCTCGGGCCCGTCACAAGACCGTGCAGTAAACCGGAGTGTGTAGTTAACCGGAGTAAGGTACGTTACATTTTTTAAGCATTGGGAAAAAAATAGGACTGGCGTGATTACGTGCAGTTATCCGGAGTGTGCAGTTAACCGATGTGCAGTTAAGTGGAGTCGACTGTATTGAGCGACAGATAAATAAGTGAAATAGGATATACAGCAGAAGCAAGAACAGAGAGAAATAACGTCGTCATTAATGCCACTAACCACATTATTGTCATAATAGCATGTCACCTGATGAAACTTTCTTAACATGTTATAAACAACATACATATAGATATAAGGTAGTGAAGAAACTACAGAAATCAGAATTGTATAAAATTAGAAATTGTTTTAATTTTCAATGAACATATATGTATGAAGAAAACACATTTTAAAAAGGCTTATTATTTACATTGGTAAACAAATGACTTTATTATTTATGCAGCACTAAAGTTGCTTATTTACAAAATGATTGCGTGTAATAAGCATTAAAATTTCACTTATCTTGTAAACTAAACACCATTTGTAAACAGGATTTTAAACCAAGTTACAATAGTCCTTAAATGAGTATGCAAAGTGTTGATTTCAATGCGCAGATTTCAAAAGTTCTATGTAGTAATCATCGTCAGCCATTTTCCAGATTTGCACTATATTTTCCCATGTCACAGAACAGATTACACGGGGTTCATTGGGATTCCAGGAAAATTCTAAGATCTCGCCGATGTGTTCACAACCAATGAACATCATTTCTTGTGGATCACCTGTAGCATTATCTGTAGATTGTTCTGCCCCAAGATTGCTGATATCCCAGACATACAGCCTTCTATCTCCGCCACTAGATGCCAGAATGTTCTGATTGTGAGGGGACCACTGAAGCTGGATTGTTGCGTCTTTATGTGACACGATTGAGTACAACTTCGATTTCAAATTCCTTAGATCCCACAAAGCAATAGTTTCATCCGCAGATCCAGTGGCCAGAATAAACTCTTTGTATGGATTAAAGGCCAGGCAGTTGATCTCATCAGTGTGAGCATGAACAATGTGAGTGGTGTTGTATATGCGAGTGTCCCAGATCATAAGTGTCTCGTCATTACCCACAGATCCAAACATATTTTGGTAGAAGGGATGCCACTCGACATCATTTACAAATAATGCGTGTTCTGTAAAGGTGGCAATCGCACCAAGAACCCCTCTATTAGCAGACATGGAATTGATATCCCAGAAACAAATGGCGGTATCGTCTGAAGCACTAACTAGATATCCATATAGATTGGGATTCCACGAAAGTCCATATCCTTCTTGTTCATGACCTTTCAAAGTCAGTTCTGGACTACATTTTCCACTGGGATCAGGTTCAGACGGTTGCTTTGTGCAATCAAATATC
This sequence comes from Unio delphinus, assembly GCA_029339505.1. Taxonomy (NCBI): domain Eukaryota; kingdom Metazoa; phylum Mollusca; class Bivalvia; order Unionida; family Unionidae; genus Unio; species Unio delphinus. The sequence goes on along the minus strand of JAQISU010000234.1, from coordinate 2,772,437 downwards.
AGCACATCACCGTAGGATGTCTGTGTTGCAATGATGCAAGGATTCTGTGGCATGTAGCAAGCCTTGTTCACCTCACCTTCATGATTTATTTTCATCTGTATCTCAACCTTCCAATTATCAGATTTGTGGTCGTAATCAAGATCATTACACCGAGGATTTTCATCAGGTATCTGTACATTAGCAATCATCAAGTAGTTTTGCTGATCCTCATTCGTATCCGTACCCAATATTAGTCTTTGCAAAGAGTAGTTTTCTCCTTCTGGTCTTGTGACATCGGGCAACCACTGTGCTGTAAGACTTGGCCATTCCAGGGCATGTCTCACCACTAAGTCTTTGAAAACATTTTCTTCCATATCAAGTATGTTATTGTCCTCACTGCACATGGGTTCTTCCTCATGAAAACAACCTTTTTGCTCCATCACTGTTTTAAAATACAAATTTGACACGTTTTGGTTCAAAGAAAATAATGTCACTCAGTATATTAAGTCGACTTTCCCCTGGTAATATATTCACATGCGCACTATATCGACGCCAGGACACACCATCTGATCTCAAGAATCGCAGTCACTACTCTTTTTATTGTATTTTCGAGTCACTCTTGCATGTCCTTATTAATTAAAAACCCAACTAATTAGACATCAAAGTGACCAGTAGTACGTCATTTTATAGAAGGATTAGTTGTTTCCAGAATTGTGCTGGTGTCATGAGTTTGAGTAATCACGCGCCATTGTTCAACATCTGGCATGAATTGATTTCCTGTTTTAACTAACTTGGACAATTAACCAATTAACTATTTCTCATAGTTTCTAAATTTTATTTGTATAAATGTTTACCTGCGTTAATAATAATAATAATATACTACTACTACTACTACTACTACTACTACTAACAATATTATTATTATTATTATTATTATTATTATTATTATTATTATTATTATTGATAATTTGACCATATTATTTTATGTAAACCTGGCTGTTTGTTACTTTATTGTTTAATGTTCTTAGGTAAATGTGATGAGGAAATATCTATGGATCTGAAGTTGCTTAAAATAATCCTGCAATATATTTTTTAATTCAACTACTTTGAAAGAAAGAAAGCCATTTCTTATTTATCCTAGCATCGTTCAGAGAAGGAAGGAAGTCGACATTATTCAATTTTCAAAAATAAAATATCGATCTTTTTTGTTTTTTAAAATCTTTGGCTTCCATATTTCTGAAAGAATTGAAAATAAAATTTTATTTTCTTTCACAGTGTAGGGTATCGGAGGAATTTTATTTTTAACACGAGGTGATCACCTTTGATGCTATACCTATTTCTTCCCCGATCCTCTCCCCGAACCCCTTGCGCATATGTAGATTTTTCTATTATGAAGGTATTTAGTTCTTTAAATGAATTATATGTATTTTGTATTTGAATTCTCTTTGGTTTTGTTAGCCATGTTTTTGAATATCTTTTCATGATTTTGATTCTTCCCATCCCCAAGCTTAAAGTTTACTTCAGAATTGGCAGGTACTCCTTTCCTTTGGCACTGCACCAATTATAGTTTTTAATAATGTTAAATTTGTGTTGAACAGCAACAAATATATAACATCTGTAATCTCGATACCGGTAAAAACGGTTATGCAGAAAATATGCTTAAATTTATATACGACGTATAACAACGACATATAACAATAAGAACTCATTATTGGCGATTGAAATGGTTGAGTTTATTCAATTAATTAAATCTCATTGTGTTCGAAATATAATTTTGCACAGTAAAAATATTTGTGTATTTGTTCTACAGTACACGTAGCCAAATAATAACGTTTGGGTCGTTATAGCGAAGGGGTGAGTTTATAGTATTTGATCTCTAAGATTCGAATATTTAGAACTGTCTAGAAAGAAGTGTTTTGCATACTCACTTTCCCTCAGGAGCAATACATGTTATTATATACATGATTCGTATATAATTAGTAATTTGAGTTACTATGATTTGTTCTTAACATATCATGTCTGATCTGAAACATTCTATCGCGAGCTATGTTTTAACATTGAGTATGTCCCCCCCCCCCCCGGCAATTTGTCTTGGTTCAGCTGAAAATTTGTTTTTTTTTTATTTATTTATTTACGTTTAAATTTTGAAATTTGTACGGCACGTTTTATTCTCCTCATCATTTTTCTTGAGATGATTCCACTTTCATATTATGATTTTTTAAAAAAATTTAATGGTCTATGTTTTGTGTTGCAGACAAATTTTAGATTATTGGTAAAATTCTTCCATAATATTTATCCTTACTCTGCATATTTGCTACATTCACGCTACATTCTTTAACACGACTTTTTATTCTGTTCTCATTTCCTGTTCTTTGAAGATAAGTTTCCCTGTTATTGAACTGTCAAAACTTCTCTCTCTCTCTCTCTCTCTCTCTCTCTCTCTCTCTCTCTCTCTCTCTCTCTCTGGTTGTGTTTTTTAATTGGCTATTTTATTACTAAGATAACTGTTATCACGTTTCTTATTTTTTATATTTCTCTTATTATCATATTTGTACGTCCATTTTCTTGTACTACTTATTGTTTTCCTCCAGATGTCGCTTGTGTTAATATTTTTCGATAAGGGGCAATATACTATGAAGCTATTCGTTTTGTTTTATATGCAGCTTTTTTATCGTATGTTAGTCTGGTAGTATAGAAATTTAATCAGGAGCAGTTCAACTTGTATATTTGTACCAAAATTGTAAACATATAAATTTAGTCAATATTTTGACTTTACATTTATAACATTAATTAGAAAGTCGCATTCAACCCACATATACGTGTAATTAAAGATTGTAGCTGTCTCCGCTGTCATTACAAATGCGTTCACCCGATTCATAACTGCAAATATAATAGACGATAGTTTTTGGGTGTCCTGAGGTTAGGATTAATTAACACACTCCTGTATTAACAGGATATTACTAGACATGCAATAAGATACTGATTGTGAGAAGAACTCACGTCAGCCAAGTTAATCCTAAATAAACCCCTGACACTTCTATTCAAAGATTTGACATCAAAGAGACTGGACATCAGGAACCAAGGCTAAGATTAACTCCAAATGAAAGTAGTCAAAATATTTGACATAAACTACAACAGATATACTTCAGGCAATAAAGTATTTTAAAAAAAAACAAATAAGACAGGTATACAATTAAATAAAACTACTTAAAATGTCAGAAGAAATACAAATGTTACGAATCGCTCATAACTAGAAAATTTGTCAAATACACATTTTATTTACCTATTTACAAAGAAAACCCCAAACAAACAGAACGAGTCACTTGAGAAAGCATCAAGATTTCCAATAAATCTACCCAAAACAAAGATTCTCCTCACAGTGAAAAGAGATTGAGCCATTCAACGCTATTCTCAATATGAGAGAAGGGGTGAAAGCTGGAGATATTTTTTCCGATTAAGACGCAATATTAATATAGAATATCCACGTAGGTATTCTAAACTTAAATGTGTACAAATATTAGGGAAGATCAAAATCAAAGCAAATGCCAACACCGATCCGTAGTCATATATGTTATGTATTAAACAAGTTCTGGATTACCTGGAGCCTAATACTGGCCTCGCACATGGCTGGAATCACCCCCAAGTGGGATGATAAACCAGCATCCATCCCTTACCTGTCTCCCTCCACCTTAAACTATTACACCTCAACGGTATGAAATTAAAACATATCTCTTCTTTTTGATCGTATAATCCTTAAAGTCTTCATACAATTGATCACCATTGATCTCATTGATATATACAAAGTTGCTATCTTTCGCTAATCCTTGTTTTTTAATTAGAGCATGTTTCATTCCCACCCCCGTTTAAAGTATATAAGTATTTGTTGGTGGTTTAATTAGACAAGCATTTGAAACTACAACACAATTGTTTGTAGGTATTTTTGATTCGAGTTCCCGTTTATTTTTATAGCACCGAACTGGTTTTGATAAAATGTTTCCATTCGTTCTTTCTCCAATCCTGCATTTGAATCCAGAATTGGCTTGTACTCTTTTATTCAGGCTTTACGCGTTGACCATTTTATGTATGCAAGTTCTTCTTCTTCTTCTTCTTCTTCTTCTTCTTCTTCTTCTTCTTCTTCTTCTTCTTCTTCTTATTATTATTATTATTATTATTATTATTATTATTTTTGCTTTGCTGCTTACACATTTATATATTTGTAAGCATTTACTATTTTGATCAAATTCATTGCAAGTGTTTAGTATTCCCCCTAGAAAGACTCGTACCTATCCCCTTTTAATAACAGCTCTCGCCCACCGCCGAACATCATTTAGAACATGTTTTTTTATTATTTGTATTTTGTATATTTGAGAGAGAAAGAAAAGAAATATTTTGGGATTAACTGTATTTAACGGTAGGAGGTATGAATGATCCCCTACCGATTCCCTCCCAATGGATATATTTTACTCCGTTACTTTCACCGGCATGTAGCTTCCTTTTGATATGTCTACATCGACCAATAGACAAGCGGTCGATACATTTAAATATATGTATATTTGTTTGGGCCGTGGAAAATAACGTATTACACACACACACACACACACACACACACACACACACGTTGCCTAATTGTATGCGTTCACGTTAACTATACTATTGTTTTTGAAATTGGAAATAGCATATATTATTTAAAAAGGGATTTTTTTTCTTATATCACAAGTTCTGCGAATCTGTTCATGTCATAGATATTATGTATGCTCAGTTAAAGATATTAAATAATGTTTGTTTTATGTAATGATATTGTCCCCTTTTTGTATATTTAATTTTAACAATGATGTACGGTACGTTCTTACCGTGACTTTCTCATCTTTATCCTCAACCAGTTATCTCAGACCATTTGTATGGTCTATATTGTGCTGGAAAATGACGTTGAATCAACCTCACCACCACCACCACAACAACAATTATTTATTCATTAGTTTAGCTTTGGATTTTAGCTTCAACTATGTTTATTTGAGAAACGTTGTCTTATGCAATTTACACCCATATGATTTGGGGGATTCTGTAGATAGCATAAGCTTACTACTTATGTCTCCCCAACAGAAACAAGAAAGTATAACATTAAGGATCTCCATGCCGGTACCAACAATTTTACAGAAAAATATCCATACACTTACACACAAAACAGACGGCTCCAATGGCATAGTGGCTTGAGCGTCCGCCTCAGATTCGGGATGTCGTGAACTCGATCCCCGGTCAAGTCGTACCAAAGACATATTTTTGTTTTAAAAATGGTACTAACAGCTGCCTCGCTTGTAGTCCCAGATTCCTCTGACCTTTGCCAACCCATTTTTGATATTTGTTTTTTTATGTTGGGTTGTGTGTGTATATGATTTAATTTCTAAGATTTGATTAGTTTGCATTCCCAATTTTAACGCAGAAGCAATACTTTGGATTTTATTTATTTATCCTTAAATTAAATATTAAATCCTTCCTTTGCTCTTTCTTTCATTATTGTGTATATATTAATAGAATGCATTCCTTCTGAATACAACTTGAAACTAATTTTTCTATGACACCTGTTGTGACCTTAAATAGTTACTAGTTTTACACACCAATATTTTGACTAAGTATATGTGTTTTAAATGTGCAGTCTTTTACTTGGCGCTACGATTTTCATTTTTGTTCCTAAGATTTCATTTTTTTTATTCTGTTTAAAATATTGTTAATACTTAAATAATGCCCATAGTTTTTAACGTTTGTTTATATATTGAGGCATGGGGTCTTTGTGGGTCACCAGTTTTCAATTAGGAGAACTCTGTCTATGAGTGGTTTATTTACGATCCTGGTTCTTTTCGAAATCATTTTTTTGTGGGGTGGGGTGGGGGTGTTTAGATTACTTCTCATTTTTTTAGTCAGTCAACCAATGTTGTTCGTATTTGCTCTTCACTTAAATTAACATTACATTTTTCATGGGTTTACTTTTTCTTGTCAAATTCCATTATTTTATCGTATTCATTCTCCAGCTTATCGTTGTCAAACTGTAACAATTTGTTTAATTAAATTTGAAAATTCGGTCTTTCTTTTACTTCCCAATATTGTACCATATCTATGCTCAGTTGTAATATTTTTTTTTATTGACGCTGGTTATTCTTTTCACTATAGTGTTGTTTAGTTTCCTTTTACATGTGCCACATTAAGATCTCACGTTTTATTTAGACAATTTCATTTTTCAGGAAAATGATCGAGAAGATATAATCTTCTATACTACAATTCTGTTTCTAGTGTTTTATTAAAAAAATATATCAAACCTGCTTTCTTTTTTCTTCTTGCCATAATCACATGTGTACTTTAATTTACTATTATTTAATTTTCTCAAGATATAATCTATGTTAATAGACAAAATTATTTTAGCAAGCTGCTTGCAAGTTCCTAAGTCTTGGCATGGTCACTTAGTGAATTAATTAATTTCGTTTTTTTCTTTCTTCTTTTCAATGTTAGCTGATGATTTTCCAAATTATTTGCGGGTGTTTTATACATTACACCCCATCGTATAAGTTAAGCAGTCAAAATATTCTTTCACGTTTTTGCTATCTCCCATCCTTAAACATCTTAAATTTATGAGTTTGCATTCTATGCATCTTCATAATTTTCTTTTCGACTGTATCCATTATCCAGCTTTTACCATTTTTTTGTTAATTTTACCATTTTTTTAAAATTAAATGAGCAATTTCTTTCTTACCCTTTTCTTTCTCTCCCCCAGCCTTGTATTATGGCTATGCTCAGTTATAACGTTTGTGTATGTTCCAAAAAAATTCTTGACATAATTCATTTTCCTGGTATAGTGATACTTAATTTCTCTTTTGCTTTTGCACCGTTTAATTACCTTTTTCTTGGATAAATATTATTCTTCAGGAAGGTGTGATCGATAATATCTTTTTCGATGTTTTATAAACAAAGCATCGTGTCAAGCGGCCGTTTGTACTTACAATAATTGTACGTGTATTTTCATTTATTAGTATTTAATAATCTGATGTTAATAGGCAAAATTATTTTATCAAGTTATCATGTCCTTGCAGACAATATGTGTTTTTTTGTCACTAGTATATGTTTTAATCTCCCGCATTAACGTCGTTGTTATTTTTAATATTTTTTTTAATATTTAACAAATATTTTCCCATAAGACTGGATGTTTATGGGATCGTTCTCCTTTTCAATCACAGATTAACTTTTATATTTGTCCAAGATTTTTTACTTAAAGTTTTAGATTCTCTTATAATTTCGTACATTAACTACAATTATCGCATTCAAGCCATGTTTTGGATGTTTGTTTAATTAAATAAAGGATTATAGTTAATGTTATTACACCCCATTCATTATCTTTAATATAACATGGCTTGGCCAAAGCACATGTATCTCAATGCTATGATTAGTTAAATAGCATCTACTACGGATATTACTTTGACCTGTGAAACAGACCGATTGTGAGTAGAACCCAACATCAGCCGAGTTCATCTCAATTGAAGGCTTGATCAAAAAGGCTCTGCAGTCTTCCGTTTAAAACTCCGCACATTAAATGACTGACCGTCCTGAGTTACTACGATCAAATGAAACAGTTCCTTTGCAGGTTTTAGCATTAGGTAAAAGAAGAAAACTATATAATTATCGATTAAATAAAATAAAGTACACAGATGTCAGAAGAAATAAGTATTTTGTAAATTGCACTTGACCGCACAAACTGTATTTCAGGTAAATATTTTTTTTAAAATGCACTTAAAAAAAGTGTTAGAATGTTTCGAGAAATCGTTTTGATCGCATATGAATAATTCCAAAACAAACATTTCCTTAATCGGGAAAGGGAAAACAGCGTGCGTCAGTGGCATCACTAAGGGTGTAGGGGCAGGGTGTAGGATGGGTGCGGAACGCACTTGGTGACACCAAAATGATTAACTATAAAATGGTTAAAGATGTGTACAGTGTGACATTTTATAGTGATTTCCAGCTCTGGTGTATCGTGCCGCAGACATGAATCATCGTGTCCCTTCCAGTCTCATTAGCCTGACACTAAACCGACTAGTCCTAACACTAACCTCTTAATGCTGAGCGCATAGCGAGCGCACCGCTCCGGTAGCCAAGTGGTTAGAGAGTCCATAGCGGGAGCGGGAGGTCGTGTGGTCGATCACCCGGCCGAGTTATAACAAAGACTTACAAAAATGGTACTAACAGCTGCCTCGCTTGGCGCTCAGCATTAAGAAGTTAGTGTTATGACTCGGCAGGGCTGCGGACCCGCGACCTCTCGCATTCGATGTGAACACTCTAACCATTAAGCCACCGAAACTGATAGTGAAGTATGTAAGAGTCATTATCGAAAAATACAGTGTACCTATTTTGCACATATTTTTTATACCATGTACAACTACATATACGTTTGATCGTAGTTGAATATTGACTTCACGATTTTGTACACCCGCTTTTTCTAGTTTATCTGAGATCGCATTTTTACATTAATATTAGTATGCTTTTGATCCCTAGTTTGTTATATTTCTAGGATATATTTAGGCGGTCTCGTATGGAGGGGCATTACAGTCATGATTCTAAGCATGCATTTTCTATTAAGTAAATCGCGTTAAAAATATTCTGTCTTATTCTTTTTACCATTTTCATTGTGTAACTCAAGATAACACTTTAAAATCTGCCAATGTTTCTGTCTAAATTTGATATGCGTTATATTTGAATACTGCCATTTCATATCTTCAAATTCAATGTTCATATTGTCAATATTACACACTTCAACTTTCTTCGTGTCATTATTTCTTTTCTAAGTCTCTGTTGTATCTTAACGCTTTATTTCATTACGTTAAACGCAACGGTAAAAAAAGATAGCATTGTTGAAGCTGTAATGTAGCACAGAGAAAGTTATAATTAAGATTTTCACATAATACCATGTAGTATTGTAGCGTGGCTGTATAGCTCTCTTTTATAGAGACAGTGGAAATTTAACATAGACAAAACCCTGTGGCTGTTTAGCGACAGTGGAAATTTAACATAGACAAAACCCTGTGGCTGTTTAGCGACAAGGAGAATTTAACATAGACAAAACCCTGTGGCTGTTTAGCGACAGTGGAAATTTAACATAGACAAAACCCTGTGGCTGTTTAGCGACAAGGAGAATTTAACATAGACAAAACCCTGTGGCTGTTTAGCGACAAGAAGAATTTAACATTGGGAATACAGGACCGGCACTTTGAGGAATATGGATATTAACATGGGGAATATTGGGCCACCATAGGGACAAGGGAAAGTTGAACATAGGTTAGTTCTGTATACGGACATAGGGAATTGAATGGATTGGGTCTCTCTCTCTCTCTCTCTCTCTCTCTCTCTCTCTCTCTCTCTCTCTCTCTCTCTCTCTCTCTCATATATATATATATATATATATATATATATATATATATATATATATATATATATATATATATATATATATATATATATATAGAGAGAGAGAGAGAGAGAGAGAGAGAGAGAGAGAGAGAGAGAGAGACAAGGGAAATTGAACATAGGGATGTATAGTGACAATGGATTGGGACTGTATAATGTGTGCGTAAGTGTGTGTTTTGAATTTTTAACGTTGCTTTAACAATTTTTCAGCCATATCGCAACGATGTCTGCGGTGTGGCAGTTGATAGTGATGTCTTGCACTGGGGCTTCACTTCGCACACATGTAGTATCATGTCCCAACCAGTCATATTATCCTGACACCAGACTGATGAGCCCTAACACTAACCTCTTAACGTTGCGCGCCAAGCGAGGTAGATGTTAGTATCATTTGTATAAGTCTATGGTATGACTCGGTCGGGAATCGGACCAACGACCTCCCGCATCTGAGGCAGACGATGTAACTACTGGGCCACCGGAACTTTCTTTTAATTTAATATTTTCCCATTGGGATTATATAGTTTTTAAAAGGGGTATTTATAATTTATCTTTCTCTAATGTGACTATAAGGGTTTTGCGAGGTGGGATTTATCTATCCTCCTTCAGATCCGTTTTCTTCAATCTTTTTGGTTTGACCATTTTTGCTAGAGGTCCCCTGTATCCTGTGTTTGCTATTTGTGTTGATGCTATTATATATCATATATTTTATAAATTACATGAGTTTAATTTATATTTAATTTAGAATTTTGTGTAAAATTATGTGTTTTATTTAGATATTTTTTTGCTTGTGTCTTACTTTGCTTCCTTGATCTTTTTATTCATATAGTCCGAATGTTTTTGAGTCGGGGTCCGTACATTTTTTATTTTTGTTTGTACTTCTCCCTACTCAAGTTTGGTCGTCTCTAGTTATTTATTTACTTAAGCTTATAAAATTATGGAAATTGTTTAGTATCTCAAAAATTTGGGATCTCTGTACAGTAAGGAAGCTCTCCAGAGAAAGATTTGTGGATGTTTGCATCCAAAGGTAATTAACGAATTCGTATTCTACTTATATATATTCCTTAATGGGGCTTTTCACCAAACTCGTCCACAGGCCTGTACACTCCGTGTAGCGCCATGTGATATAGTGCCATGACGTCCTCATAATGTACTTTCCCCAATAAGGTTCCTACTCATGTATTTGATATTTCTGTTTTAAATTTGTTTCACCATTGTTCAACAATTAATTTTTTTTAAAAAGAAACTAAATTTGAAAAATTTAAAACAATTTTTATTTTATAAAAGAAAGAAAGAAAAGTGTTTCCCTATTTCTTAATCGTAATTATTTGTCCACATCCTAACATCGTCTTCGTAATATAGTCTGTAATCTGTCTAATTAGGTCTCTGTTGAAATTTCCGTCTAAGATGAGGATCTGTTGTCTGTTATATTTGTCGATCTTAAAAATTTCCATTAATAGTTTTAGTCTCTCTTCTTTTGTATTTTCGCATTGTGTCATGGTGTGGTACTTTAAAAAGGGGGCTTTCCTGCATAGTGGGCAGCTAACTTGAGTCCTTATAATACGTCTTCTTAGTGCCACTTCGCCTGTAACCCAGGCGTTGTGGAGGTACTTGAAAATTATACTTTGTGCCTTGGGTGATGATATATTGAACCAGTGCCTCCATACTTTATCCCAATTTACTGCTATATTATCCATTTCTGCTTTTTTTTAAAAATTAATTTAGTAACATCATCCCGAATCCAGTCATAAATCAAATTTGTGTCTAGTTCCCTATATTTATATAAAATTTCTTTGATGTTTCTAAAGTTTCTAGGTGTTTCTAATTTCTTAATTTGTTGTGTGTGTATATGTCTTGTCTATTCCTCATTCCGAATCCGAACCAAAAAATGTATTGTGCTTCCAATGGTTTTTGTGGTGCGCTGTCTAACTTTTTTAAACCAATTTAAAATATTTTTTTATTTTTTAAGGATTGGACTGGGTAAGGCCAGTCCCCGTTTTAGTTTAGACCTATATAGCTACGATTTTTTTTTTTGTAGTGTGTCTTGAAATTCCAAATGTAATCTACTATTTCGTTATCTATTGTTTCTAGTGTTTTGTTTGTTATGTCCACAGAGTTGATTAATTGGGACTTTCTAGCAATATTGGGAATTTAAAATATGGAATACAAGACCCGGTCCGGCACTTTGAGGACAATGGGACTTTTAACATGTTAATATTAGGCTATACGGACAATATGAATGGAACAGGTTGGGTGATGTCACAGTACTGGGCATTGGCAACAATGTTGCAAGTGGCTGACCTTAATCGAGCAAAACAGGGACACCTGAACAAATCTATAACGCGGGGATTGGGGGGGGGGGGAGACGTACAACTTTATTGATAGGAATTTTTTTATCTACAAAGCACGTGATTATCTACAATCACCTTAACAAAAGAAGTTAGTGCTTATAGTCACACTACTCCACATTCACACAAAACAAACACATTAAGTAGGGACATTGCTTTTTGGGGATTAACTTTTTTAACGGAGAAACACAAATACATGCAAACGTACGCACACGCGTACATACACACACGAATGTACACATAAAATACATACATAAACACAAATAATGAACGTGTGGTTTCTTAAGACAGGTGGTCTCACATAGCAGTGATCTTTCAAGACAGATTTGACTGTATTGGTATTGCCAAAATTTTGCTTTTTTGGCAGCTCTTATCTTTTTAAAAAATATATAATTTTATTTATATATTTCATTTTTCAGCATAAAAATATCACCACTGAGATGATCCAAAAGGCATTTTGTCATTGGCTGGCCATGGTGGCTGATGATAGGCATCCCCTTGTTGTCTTTCAAGGGCTTTTTGTTACATTTCCAGTCTTTCCTGGTAAGATATAGCTTCCTATATCCCTGAACAGAACTTTTAGTTAATAGATGTATGTATGTATGTATGTATGTATGTATGTATGTATGTATGTATGTATGTATGTATGTATGTATGTATGTATGTATGTATGTGTGTGTGTGTGTGTGTGTGTGTGTGTGTGTGCGCACATATACATACATGCACACACACACACATATACATACATACATACATACATACATACATACATACATACATACATACATACATACAACTAGAGTGAGAGACACACACCTAGAGAGACAGAGATTTGAGATCATACAAATGTGTCTAATTACATGATCAGGTCCTATTACATAGATAAGTACTCAAACATACATTAATCAGGTTGTATTACATTTTCTTGAGTCTCCTATGAAGGAGTGGAGTGTTTGATAATCATTATGTACTAAATTATATAATACATTTGCAGCTTTTCCATGAGGCTACAAGTAGCATGAGTGGACTGATATGAAAACAGTTTCAAAATATTATTATTTTTTGTATCTGAAGTATTATTTATATACAGAAAATAATTTCCTGCAAAGTTAACATAACAAGAATTGTTTGGATTTATTCGCAACTAAGATCTTGTTAATTTTTTTTCAGAAAACTTCATAGAAGGTCAGTTGATTTTTACCCACAATTCCGACCAAAAGGAGGAGAATGTTGCTTTTCTATATGAGTCGGTTCTGAACTCTACAAGTTTAGTGGTGATCAGTAGCAGTAGAGAGATTCTCCATACCACCATCAGACCCATGCTTGCGTATACAGGAGTGTCCAGTTTTGACCCATATAAGCCTACTGTAGAACTAAGCAGTCTGGGGTATTGATTTTATTTATATCCATATCACCTTAACTGTATCACATGTAAAAACATGTTGCGTTTTATAATTGAGTGAACATCAATGTTTGTAGCATGATAATCCATTATATACGTGTTGAAGCCAATATAATGGCTTGAGTCTGAGACATAGAACCATGGATAATTACTTTTTTATATTTGTAACACAATATTCGAGATTGTATTAAAAATAATATCAAGATTGTATTAAAAATAAGATAACAGTCATGTCTTTGAAGGCTTAGTTACATTAATAACCGTGTTACCATCACAAATATCTCTTTTACCAGATTTATATTTATAACCAGTAAATCTAACTATTTGCCCACTTTTATATATATCACCATTACAACTAATTATTCATTGTACCAGATTTTATGTTCATCACCAGTGAAGTTCAATATTCATTTTTAAATCTCTTTTGATGCATCATTAGTTAGGCATAATTGATGCCAGTAAAACAAATAAATAACTGAAAATCTTCAGACACAACGCTGTTATTCCCTACGTTTACTGTTTGCTTTCTTTTTGAGTTTGAAAGAAAAATAGGACATATATGTGGTGCAATTATGTCATAGTTCATACTTGGTTTAAATTCAACACAAAATCTCTCCTTTGGACACATTACTTTATCATAAAATATGAGAACATTCACAAATCAATCCCTCCTAAGCTACACATGATGGTAACTGCATCTTTTTTAATTAAATGACTTGTACAGTAGTTAGCTAGCTGTAAATCTTCTTGTGAACATTAACAATCTTATTTGATCTATTTGTGAACGTTAACAATCCTATTTTATCTATTTGTGAACATTAACAATTATACTATTTGATCTATTTGAGTACTGGAAAAATGATGTAGATGTGATGTCTGTGATAGATTAATGAATACCAAAACATGAAGGAACTTAGGCTTCTAATGTTTATTATAGCAATAGGTCACTGTGACATATTTTGTATGTATTGTCTTGCCCACAGCATGCATGCCAACCATTACGCTTTTGGTGTAATCATTATGTTTTTTTTTTCACTACATTACGCCTTACATGTAAACGTATATGGATATCCACCTTTGAAAACATCAGTTATTTGTTTTCTCATTTCTATTAACATTCCACTAATCCCACAGACCATATTTTAGTAAAGATGGCTTTTACGTAACTACAATATAAGAGAATGTTTGTCTGTGAACTTGTGTGCACTTTCCTAATAGTATCATATTCTATTTAGAGCAACTCTACTAATATCAAGAAACATGCTGGTTTACTTTAAAACTTTTGACCTTGCATTCTATTTATAGCAGTGGTATGGCTTAGTGAGGAGAGAACAGACTAGTTTTCTAATTTTAATTTAGTGCAGAACCAATCTAAAGGTATTTGGCTCTAAAAAGTATAGTTTATTTTAGTTGATGCGTTTATAAGAGCAAAAATATCTCCTTTCAAATAATTTCACAGATGGATTAGAAATAGACAAAAAATAAATGAAACAAAAAATAACAGAATCCTCCAAATATGAAGACCTGAGGGCAGCATCATTTGACGCTTATTACAGGCTGTGTGGAAAGAAGTTTAATATTTGGCACTTAATATCTTCCGATGAATTCTTAGACTTCCGGTAGTCAATGTGTGTGTGTGTAAAGTGCCTTATATGAAAACTTGAAGCAGTAAAGGATGTTAAAAGAAGATGAATTAAATCATTTTTCATTGAAATTTTAGCATGTTATATGTGGATTACACTTTTTCTGCATGGATTGCTCTTTTTTATGACTTGGATTACACTTTTTCTGCTTGGATTGCTCTTTTTTATGACTTGGATTACACTTTTTCTGCTTGGATTGCTCTTTTTTATGACTTGGATTACACTTTTTCTGCTTGGATTGCTCTTTTTTATGACTTGGATTACACTTTTTCCTCATCAGAGGTTGGAATGTATGCCACAGCTATAGAAATAATGTAAACATTTTTTTTTCCATATATTTCTCAAACAGGAAACAAGTTTCTATTTAGTTATTTAGTGTCCATCATGTACTAAGTATCATTTAAGACCTCATTACAGAGTCCCCAGTATGACTTAGGATCTCAATAATGAGTCCCAGTATGATTTAGGACCTCAATAATCAGTCCCCAGTATGATTTAGGACCTCAATAGTGAGTCCCCAGTATGATTTAGGACCTCAATAGTGAGTCCCCAGTATGATTTAGGACCTCGATAGTGAGTCCCCAGTATGATTTAGGACCTCAATAGTGAGTCCCCAGTATGACTTAAGACCTCAATAATGATTTTGTTCACTTGTTGACAGGGTAATTTTGGTCCTCATTACTGTCTTGACTTGTTCCTGATTTTACATGATCTGTAGATTTGTTATTTTTTTTTTTACAGTTTTAGATAATTTTAATGTCAGATTCTATAATAATGTTTTTCTTTTTTCGCAGTGGTTTATCCATTTTAGCTGAGAAAGCAATATCTCACCTTGAGATTTGTTTTGCATCAAAACCCCTGAATGAGAAAATGTTCCTGACCACCCCAGGGCTTATTAATGGAATGCTTCTCATCACAGGAGTCAAGGGATCAGGCAAAACGTCACTGGCTCATGCAGTGTTGAGACAAGTGGCAGACAAACCAAATTATGCCCATACTGTAGTGGTGGAATGCAAGCCTTTGCGAGGTGAGAATACAAAATTAAACTGCCTTGCCCAGGTTAACAAATTCTGAATCATAAGTGTCACTGTGCATTACTAATGCAAACACAAAATAGAGATTATTTAAATTTCTTTTTTTCTAATCGACAGAACCGCTCCGGTGGCCTAGTGGATAGAGCGTCTGCCCCGGAAGCGGGAGGTCATCGGTTCGATCCCCGGCCGAGTCATACCAAAGACTTACAAAAATGGTACTAACAGCTGCCTCGCTTGACGCTCAGCATAAAGAAGTTAGTGTTAGGACTGGTCGGCCTGGTGTCAGGATAATGTGACTGGGTGAGACATCATGCTACATGTCTGCGGCATGACGTCTCAGTGCTAGACATCACTATAAACTGCCTCACTGCAGACATTGTAGCGATATGACTGAAAAATTGTTAAAGCTACGTTAAAAAATCCTAATCAAACAAACAAACTAATCGACAGATATTAATTGTGCTTGAGCTAGAATCAAGTTCTTATCCTGAATGGTTCAATCTTTAATCTGTAACTTCTTAACCAAATATATTTTACAGTTAGATCTAGCCACCCAATTGAAGTTGATGCTACCATCCATGGAGTAGAGAGGTACATTTTTTATGTGAAATCATGGATGACATGTAACAAGCTGCAGATGAATGATGATAAAACTGAGGCCTTTCTGATCACAGCACAAAGACTTTCTTATTCACACCATTTACTTCAAACAATCAGCATCACAACATTAAATTCACACAATCAGCATGAAACCTAGGTGTTACTCTGGACAGTACTCTCACATTGCACCAACATGTCATGAACATATGCAAGGCTGCATATCTTGGGCTGAGATACATCGGCTCCTTTCTTAAACTGAGACGCATCAGTTCCATTCTGAAATATCTTTCAGTTGATGCCACTAAAACACTTGTGTGTTCATTAGTATTTTCAAGACTGTACTATTGTAACTCAATTCTGTCTGGTTCTGCTCAATATCTACTCCAGAAACTTCAAGAAGTTCAAGACACAGCTGCTCAGATCATCCTCAGAGTACCACGATTAGAGCACACCTCCCCGCTGCGCTGTACCCTACACTGACTATCCATTTGATCCAGAATTAAACACAAAATTTGTTCTCTGTGCTACATTTCACTGACAGACTCTAGTCAAACATACCTATCTGGCCTCACCCATGTGTACACACCAGCAAGATACACTCCTTATCTGACAATCATATACTCATTATTCCCACTATGAAAATGAAGTCATATGGACAATGTTCTTTTGCATATCAGGGTCCAGCAACAGGAATGAATTCCCTATTGAAATTAGACACAGTGTTCCCTTTCAAGACTGTTCTTAAAAATCACCTATTTCGACTGCAAGAACAAACCTAAAGACCTAATAATGTTTCCTACCTTAAATATTGTTAACATCTTTTATGTATTCTAATTTCATAGTGGTTTTTTTGTTTTGTTTTTTATAGTCATATCATTATAGATGTTGTAAAGCGCTTAGAGCTTCTAAAGATTAGGTGCTATACAAACTCATCATAATTATTATTAGTAGTAGTAGTAGTAGTAGTAGTAGTAGTAGTCCATGTTAACTGTTATGACCATGTTATCATAAACTAAATAATAGAAAAAAGCAAAACCAACAGGTTTTGTAAAACTTAACAAATAATTAAATTATAAAAGTTATAAAATGAAAATTTATTAAGAACTTACAGTATTATGAATTTAATCAAAAAAAGACATTAAAAGTTATTTTCATGTCCAAAAGAATCATATGTTCCAAGTGAATATGAGATTCTCAAATGCACTATTCTGACAAGAGTCCTGATCTACCAAAATGACATTGTCCAGAACTCTTTTGAATAAGTCACAACAGTTCCCAAAAAATATTTTAGTCCAATGAGTACTTTATAGTTTCAATGATTTATATAAAAAATATTTCCTCTCAAATAATATCTAAGCATGACATTAAATACATCTGAAGACTGATTTTACAACAAGAAAATAAGAAAACTGGCTACAATTGTCCATGTACTTATTTATATACAGGTATAAGTGTGAAAACACATTTTGGAACTACTATGTGACTCCTTGCAAACATCGTAACTGAACCACCTGACCTAACCCACTCAATGGGTAATAATGTAATTCTTCTAAGAACTCACCTGACCTAACCCATTCAATGGGTAATAATGTAATTCTTCTAAGAACTCACCTGACCTAACCCATCCAATGGGTAATAATGTAATTCTTCTAAGAACTCACCTGACCTAACCCATCCAATGTAAAGTAACTGAATTCTTCAAACTCACCTGACACCACCAGCTAGTGAGAAATTACTACAAAGTTATCAACAGGTTTTAGTATTAATGATTGTAAACACTTATGTCAAAAACTAATTGTAGATCCTATGCAATCTACGCTCTTAATATTGTAAAGTAGAACTTATTTATACCTGTGTACAAAAATTAATGTTTTGAATACAGATGATCATTAGCAGCAGAGAGGGTGAACAGACCACGATTTCAAGCAAAAATAAGGCTTCCAGATAACGTTTCCGAACAAAAAATGGCCTACACACTACGTTTTCAGA
Source organism: Unio delphinus (assembly GCA_029339505.1). Lineage (NCBI taxonomy): Eukaryota > Metazoa > Mollusca > Bivalvia > Unionida > Unionidae > Unio > Unio delphinus. The sequence continues at coordinate 2,754,010 of JAQISU010000234.1, read as the reverse complement.
CAAAAAATAAGACTTCCAACAAAATCTCATTTAACCAAAAAAAAAGTCTCCATTTTTGCAAAAACGGATATTTTACGATTTTTTAATCAATTTTGCTCGCAACGATGTGGTCATCCACCCTCTCTGCTGCTAGTGATTTCATCACTAGTGATTTCATCACTGGGTTAACAAAAAATAATAAATGATTTTAACCGAATATTTGATCCAGTCCGATACGATATCGTGTCCGAGGATCATGTAGATTTATTGTTGCGAATCCGTGCGGAGTCGACTGAGCATAACTAAAGAAATCTCGAAATTGATTGAAGTCCATATCAGAACACCATGTCTGCCAAATATTTCGTAGCGTATGAGTATCAACTCCGTTGAATACAGACAATAAATTGCAGTTATCTCTGATGACTTTTGGAACCTGAGTGTAGCGTTGAGTGACATATATCACGTCAGTGTTTTTGTGACGCCCACGGGAAAATATTCTAGCAGGATTTTTTTGTTTATCCAACATTATATCGTCGTATACGACTAAATTGTTAATATCTCCATCAATATCATCAATGCTCGGTGCTTCATCGATATCGGTTATAAACTCAATAATACCCTCTCCGGATTTTTCTATCGCGCTGTCGTTAAAATCTTTTAGCACTTCATAACATCGTTGATCATCTACGCTAGGGGCAATTAAATACAACTTATCCCACTTCATCCATCTCATTATTAAATTGAGCAACAATTGCGTTTTACCGGATCCAGATGGCCCGATTATAATCATCCGGATAGAGTTTGGTAGCGCTGCATGATGCTTAATTGGTTCTCTTGTTTTCGTCGCTGAAAAATCAATTATATCCATATTTCTATACATAAATTATGGATCTATATTGTGTGAAGTGTAGAACGCGTACTGGCACAGATGATGTGACGACGATTACAACTAAAAATAACCGATCAGCGCTTTCTGGTAAATGCGTGCAATGTGGTACAAAGAAATTTAGATTTGTGTCTATGAAATCTGATTTAAAAAAAAACGAGGAGGTGATATCGCAGCCAAATTAGCAAAACTCCCTGGAACCCCATGGGCAAAGTACCCCGGAGAAAAGCACCTTCCAGGATATAGCTACTGTGGACCGGGAACCAGACTTGATATCAGACTCAATAATCAAAATCAACCCAACCCCGGTGAAGAACCAATAAATGCCATTGATAAGGCCTGTCACCTTCATGATGTTGCTTATAAAAGCAGCAATCTGCAAAACAGGCATCTCGCGGATGTGAAATTAATTCATGCGTTAAATGCTATTCCTGATAAATCCTTCAAAGAAAAATTGTCTTCATTTTTGATAAAATCGGCTATGAAAAGTAAATTGATGTTAGGTGCTGGTAATTAATAATATGGAATCAATTTATTATTCTCCGAGGGGATACTGGAGGGGTAACGCTGCAATCAATAAACTCGCTAGAGCTGCAAAAGTGAAAAAAACCACTGCGGCTAATTGGTTATCCAAACAGGCACTATGGCAAATTTATCTACCACCGCCTAAACAAATTCAATTCTCGCATTTTGATGTGACCGCTCCTAATGAAGTTCATCAGGCTGATATATTATTTCTGCCACATGATCGTGGTTACAAATATGCGTTAACCGTAGTTGATGTTGCGAGTCGATACAAAGAAGCAGAACCGCTGAAAACAAAATCAGCCACTGAAGTCGCTTCTGCATTTGAAAGGATTTATCGACGAGGTCCTCTGCACTGGCCAAATCTGTTACAAGTTGATCCTGGCAAGGAATTTCAGGGTGCAGTGTTATCTACAATGAAACATCATAATGTCACCATACGACGAGGGCATACTGCGCTACATCGCGATCAGGCCATTGTAGAACGATTTAATCGGACGATTGCTGAGCGGTTATTTGGATATCAATACGCAAAAGAATTCATTCAAGAAAAGCGATCCAGTGAATGGGTTAAAAGATTACCATCTGTGATTACTGCACTGAATAACGAGATTACTAGAACAATCAACATGAAACCTATCAACGCGATTAAAAAGAAGTCAATACCCGTACAACCACAAAAAGATTTCCCTAGAAACGCTAGCATTTCCCAACCAATTCTTGGTAGTAGTGTCATTGTGAGGTACTTATACGAACCAGGAGAGCTTGAAGGGGGTAGAAAAAGGGCTACTGATCCTATTTGGAGCGTCACTACGCATAAGATATCTAGTATAACACGATCAACTGGTAGACCTCCAGTCTATAAACTGGATTCAACTGCCCCTCAGCGGGGTTTTACTCGACAACAACTACAAGTGATTCCCGAGGATACTCAATTGCCACCGCATGGTCTTAACTAGCGCCGTTGCGTCTATTGCACTCAAGACAAGTCAACATCACATTATTTCTGACATGACCGAGATTGTTATTTTTTCTGTCTACGGTAAATTGGCGAGGATCCTTATCCGAATACTGCCAACGCATTATACAATTGCAACTCGCGCAGTGATTATTCTGTTGTTTCTTCAAAGTGATTATTAATTTAGCATCAATATCAAATTCTCGTTGTTTTTTTTTGTCCTGTTGTTTGTAACCGGAGAGTTTTTTATTAATGATGCTAACATCAATATCACTTATTGTTGTGTCATTATCATCACCAATGATTTCATCATCGCCTGACTCTGTCAGGACAATTCTTCGAAGTTGATTTATGTTTCGTACTCTGGATACTGCGAGATAGACTAAATTTGACCATTCGATGCGATTATCTACCATCCAAACAATTGTATCCGATATAGTCAATCCCTGTGAAGAGTGTATTGTTGCTGCGTATCCTAGCGTCCACGGGGATTTATTAGCACGCAATGCATCTTCAACGACATTGATATCAACCAGCACAATATCATTTAATACCAGAATTTGTTTTTCACTCTGTCCTGGAATATCAACTTCAATATTCTGTTTTCGTGTATCCGATGGCCTATAACAAAGGGGTACTGGAAGCGTTGCAAATTTTTCTTTATGCAATTCAAATAACTTCATCTGAAGTGTATCCCTGACTATTTTTCTACTTGCAATGATCAAATCGTTTGGTCTCCATGTTTCCCAGAAATCATTCATTGGGGTTTCTGAAATCACTTCACGCGCTATTTCGCATTGGATTCTATCCGGTTGTAATCTAATTAGCGCTTTGAACTCGCGTAATCGTTCATCAAGTGATCTATAATCAGTGGTGATTTCTTCATAGTAGTCTACAAAACCCTTTAGCCATTCATGTGGAGATGCACCGACAAATGGTGGTGGTTGGCCTTGATCCCCGCACATGACGACTTTTGTGTTTTTGGTTAACAACCACTCAAGAAATGTTTTTAATACATCTAATGACACTGTGCATATTTCATCCCAGATTATGATTTCAGGAATGAATTTATCACCCATTCGATCAGGAGTCCATTTGTCACCCTTCCATCGAAAGAAGCTGTGATAAGTGCAAGCATTTACCCCTCGTTGTATCATCTCTCTGGCGAGTCTATGAGTCGGTGTTAGCACAATCATGTTAGTAGAAATACAAGTATTTCCACCACCACGATATAATTCAATTGCACGAGTTGTCTTTCCTGACCCACCACAACCGTTTAAATAAACTGTCTTGTATCTACATATTGGATCAGATACCGGTGGTGCATTAGAAAATTCTGTAGAAACACTAGTGTTTCCAATTTCAATACGGTTACAACAAATATATTTATCATCCATGGCAACGTCTGCGGATTCACAATACTCATGTAGCATCTCCTTTTTAAATCGCCAACGCCCCCAATTTTCTTCGGGATCTGTGAATTTAGCTACAGCTGATTTGAACTTATTGTGTATATACATCGAATCAGTGGCTACTTTAACCGCGGTATTAGGAAATCTATTTATCATCGAAAATAGATTAATAGAAGCATAGGCTAACATTGAACTTCTTAAGTGTGTGTACTGGGAATTATATCCATCACAGTAGGTAACAACCGTACCTAATTTCTCGCCGCTGGATAGAAAAGCATCCTTACGGGATACAAGTTTTCCCTGTTTCATTAAATCCGCTACAATAAAATCGTATTCAGCGACATCTATGATCAACCGCGAAGAGTATTTTGCGTTATCGTATCGTCCACCCTGGGTAAATTTACCGATTATTCTTCTTCCGAGATCTTTTGTTTGTTCTTTTTTAATTTCAAATAACTTCTTAGACCAATTTATGATTTCTTCTTCACTGAAATCTGGAAACTGTTTTCGTAGTTCGTTGATTATTCTATCTAGATTGGGTTGTGGTAGCCAAACTTCTTTCTGAGCTCGATAGCATATAATAGCCTCGGAAACAATCAACGATATTAGCATACCACAATCAATCATATATCTCAATAGCACTATTGGCATCCAGTGTTTTTCAGATAGGTGTCTACCGAGCCAAACATAACTACACGGATGTAACCCTGTAGCGAGTTCAAATGATATCACACGAGCGAATCCGGTTAAATCAAAATCAGGCAATGGTCCATTAATCGCAACACGAGTCATTTCATGCGTGGGGTGTCCAAATCGTTTGAAGTACTCAGCGCATTCCCCATACCCGAGAAAACTTCCGGGATAACACGCGGCTATATCAATTGAAATCATACCATCACGATGGTATTTCGTATTCCACAGTCCTCCATGACCAAATTCGACGCAACTCAATTTAACATCTTCGAGAAAATCACTTCGTGTTGGACGCCATGAGTTTTTTTCTCTTGCGAAGTGAGCTACCACTGATGGAATAGTAAAACTATCCGTGAGTAGTTTTTCATGGGAATTCTGCGGTGAAAAATCACTAGCGATTTTTCTCATTCTGTTATCTAATTCTTCAATGCGATATAATTCACCATTTGGTTTTACAAATTGATCGAATTCTTCATCACTTCTAAGTAGCCACACTGACACAGGATCATCCTTACACAACGCATGAATAGCATCAAATAATCTCTCTTCATAGAAAACATCCCCGACGAACTCCTTAGGGATATATTTCACGGTTCGTTCTCGTGGAAATATTGTTACCGCAGGTGTCCACGCGTGTTTGTTATGATCAATAATCTGTATTGGGGCTCCTCGCGATTGATATTTCGGTTCGTATAATACTTCTCCGGTTATTGTTGTTACTGATATTGGGAATTTTAATGATGCTTCTAATTTAGCTATATCAGAAATCTTTGCACCATGCTGTTTCACTGTCAGTTCCCACTCGGTTATTTTTCTACGTCGCAGATCAGTTAGTTTATTTCCTCGGGATGCATTTGTGAAATGTTCTATTATTCGTTCTGCTACACAATTAAGCCCTGACGAATATTTCATAGGAGCTAGTTTTGCGATATCGGGTTTATCATTTAACGGATATATCCCATAAACCATTGCTGTTACGGGATAAGATCTTTCGTAGTATGGTTTGTCAATGCCGGTTAGAATTCCTGGTTTGGAATCTCTACTCACAATGACAGCTTTTTTATTCTTGAGGATTGGTTCAAATTTATCCTTAATAATCCATTTGCCATCGACTTCGATAATGAATTTGATTCGGAAAAAATGTCTTTTTTCCCCAACACGTGAAATTATCACTGCTGCTTTTTCATCAGTCATGGTAGCATCAACAACACCATCAATTCGAAATGTTGACCAGCAATATGATGCTCCATCACGTTTGAATTCATTAAAACAATCTCTGATTTTACTAATCATGGCTTTATCAAGAATTGTATTCTTTGGTGTATTAGAAACTATATCGAGATTGAATTGAGCATCTTTCCAGGGGTAATCTCTCTTGGACGTTTTTGAAATCCGAAGGATTTTGGGTTTATCGCGATTAAATTTGTTACGTTGTTTTGGTCTATCGAGATTAAATCTAGGACTGATTTTCAATAATCTCTTAAACTCTTTCATGTTTCCGTCTCTTGGACGTTTGTTACGTTTTTTGGGTCTATCGAGATTAAATCTAGGACTGATTTTCAATAATCTCTTAAACTCTTTCATGTTTCCGTCTCTTGGACGTTTGTTACGTTTTTTGGGTCTATCGAGATTAAATCTAGGACTGATTTTCAATAATCTCTTAAACTCTTTCATGTTTCCGTCTCTTGGACGTTTGTTACGTTTTTTGGGTCTATCGAGATTAAATCTAGGACTGATTTTCAATAATCTCTTAAACTCTCTATCAGCATTAAATTTAGCATTTCTCGAAGTCAATCTCTTGAACTCCATCATGCTATACTAAAAACAAGTGTCTAAATGAAAGATTTTTATATAATGAATCACTGCAAATGGATCAGTCAATGAATTAGACAAATAGTATAGTATACGAATGAACCAGGAATTCAGACCACACCCAGTGAGTACAAATTATGAAGCATCCAGTGATGGTGTTGTAAGAAACCGTAGACTGAAGAACCCAGTTGGGTGGGATAATGGTATGGGGTATTTGTTCTTTACTGTTGGAAAGAAGAAATATTACAATCATCGTTTCGTGTATGAATGTTTCCATGGATTGATCAAAGATGGTTTTGTTATTGATCATATTGATTCTAATCCGAAGAACAATTCCTTATCAAATCTTCAAGCAATCACACATAGTGAGAATACCAAACGAGGAAGGACTGGGAAATACTCGAAAAAAGCGAGACCTGTGAAATCTTTGAATACAATAACTAACGAAGAAAAAGTATTTAAATCAATATATGAAGCCGGCAAGTATTTCAATATTTGTAGACCCTCAGTACGATATGTTGCAGAGGGGGTTTGTCGATCGGCTATTTCAAAAAAGAGCGGACAGAAAATTCAATTTAGTTATGTCTAATACGTCATATTTTTCATTTAGAAATATATCATTATTATAGAATAATGAATTCTGAAAACATGAATAGCATCATATCCGAGATTTCAAAATTGAAAGGTTGGGATATTGAACTATCAGATGGGTTAAATCCTGATCAAATCATGTCTGATTTTCAGGATATAGAATACGGAGTTAACAACAATAAATATATGCTACCAAAGAAGTATGCGCTCATCAAAAGAATTCAGAATTCTATTAAGGACTCTCTCGCATTTTCCAGTGACGTAAGTGTGTTCGCTCCGTTGTATACCATCGTAGAACGAATACGAAAAGAATTGGGGTACGAATACGAATTGAAAAAGGAGGTTAATTCTAAAGTTAGAAACCTACGGGCGTTAATTCAAGAAAATGAAAAATTTTGATTGACCAACCATTTATCATTATTTGATTGTGACCGTCCCTCATAGAGATTTTAATTTTTTTTTAGCATTTTTTGATCAAAACTGTTGAAATCAGTGAATAAAAAATTGATGGCTGGTTCGCATTGATCAGCGTAGAATGGCGAAAGTGTCAGTATTATTTATTTTATATACAATTTTGCTACTTTCGCCATCGATGAACGAAGCTGTCTCACGACGAAATAACACTTCCATGACCATCCGATGGTGTTAGGTCGGATTAAAAAATTGTTTTGCAATTGAAAAATTGTTTCTGATTTCAAATAATGGTCAATGAAGCATTAACAACCCGATTGGCTCGTGAACGACTGGATGCAATCAGGAGATTTGTACCAATTCGTGACTCTGTACGGAATAAACTACAACAACGACAGAGTCTTCAGACTGATTTTGCTATGGGATCCGAAGAATTGTTTAAACCAGTAACCACAGCAACGAAAGGGATAGAGCGTGCTATACTGGGAGATGTTCCCGAGACGGGAAAATCTGTTATCGGTGAACTCGAAAAAATAGCAGCGAAAACTGAACAAACAAAACAAATGGAATCAAAAGAAATAGTAGATGATTTACGCGTGATATTTAACGAGGCGGGTTTAGCAGCAATCATTGAGACTAAACTAGCGAAAATTCCTGCGCTTGTTGTTACGACTTATGAAAACAGGAAAAATTTGTTGAAACCAGAACATCATAACTTTGTTAGAGATATAACTCACTGGGCTGATATATTCTACAAAATCAAAACTGAAAAAACAGGTAGAATTAAGAAGAAGGGTAACGCATCATACATTGGATATATCAATGAGGTGGGCGAAGTGTATAATCAATACGAAGAGTTTAAACAACAACAAAAACCGCAAAAATTGCGAGGAAAGCGACAGCAACCTGCAAAGAAACTACTCTACTCTCCTAAAAAACAACAACTACCACCTGATGATGATGATCCTCTTGATTATTTATTACAAGAAGCCGATTTAGAAAAACAGGATGAAGCAACTGGTTATAGCGGAAGTGGATTGCAAGATTCCAGTGGAAACTCAAAGAGTGAAAACGCTAGCGTTTCATGCCCTGGTAGTGTTATCAATGATATATCACGATTAGAAGTTCTTGTAGGAGGTTTCCGAGCTGGAAATAACTCACCGGAAATAATTAATGAAGCAGCTGATATCTGTAGACGGTTATTTGCCGGCGGTATCATGGATATCAAAACATATCGAGATTTCATTGGCGAGTTAGTGGAGGATTATCATAGTGATTAATCACCGGGATTAAATAAAACGCTAGCGTGGAAATCCGAAGGATTTCACAATTGAAAAATGGTTTCTGATTTCAAATAATGATCATACACTACAATCATGATAAACCAACCCCCGTCTACGTAGTTAATTCACGGTTTCCAGTTTATAGAGCATACTACGGAGATGGTTTAGGCAATACCATTGCAGGGTTATTTGCGAGAATGGCTCCAAAAGTGATGCCGTTGGCTAAACAACTAGGAATGAAAGCAATTGAAGTTATTCGTGATAAGGGTATTGGTGCTGTTGGAGATCTTGCTGGAAAAGCGTTTTCAACTGCGAGGAATAAATTAACATCATTAGTGAAATCACGGATGAAATCCAAAGGATTTTCAAAACCGTTACCGTCTACAGCGGAAATGCCTGCAAGTGTTAGTAGAATTATAAATAACGCAGTAGACGAAAAATTAGCGTCGATGGTAAATCAAGGGGACCAAAGCAATATTGCAAATATGATAGCAGGAAGCGGCTTTAAAAAACTACGTCGATGAAAATCGTTTACGATGAAAATCCTACGGATTTTTACGATTTAGACTCTGATAAATAGAATAAAATGTTCAAAAAATCACATGATCCGGCGTTTGATATAGACGCCCCAGTTGGCAAGGATGATTCTGTACGCGATTATCAATATTACGCTTATCATGCAATAGACGCAAATAGTCGATCGCGAATTGAACTTCAAGTCCATGATACCAGTAAATACTTTTTGCCCTGTGAAGCGTTTATTGAAGTAGAAGGAGTACTTGTAACAGCTGCTGGAGCATCATATCCAATTGGTACTCAAGTCGGTTTTGTCAATAATGGTATTATGGCGTTATTTGAGAGTGCTAGATATCTCATTGATGGAAAAGAAATTGAGTCCATAGATCGTGACGTTGATGTGGCTACAACAATAATCGGGTTAGCGAGATATTCCGATGATTATACAAGATCAGCAGGACCTTCTATGATGTTTGCAAAAGATGGTAGGAATAGCGCTAATGGAAATCCATTTGTTGTAAGACGACCAAAAAAACATGCTGGTGATGCTGATGTTGATGTCGAGGATATGATTATAAACAACGACCCCAATTTCAATCTAGGAGCTGCAACACGAAACTCAATGTTGGGAGCAGGGCGTAAATCATTTTCATGCGCGATTCCACTACATCATATATTTGGATTCTGTAGAAACGTCCGAAAAGTTATTTATGGGGCGAAGCATACAGTATCGCTTGTACGAAAGGGTGATGATAATGACGCAATTTGGAGGATTCCAGCAAACCCAGCTGCAGATCATGTAAATGATGATGCCGGTAAAGTTATTTTAACAAAAATATCATTGTGGATGCCAGTGTTGACTCCAGCAATCACTGCAGAAGAACGATTACTATCATTTATGGACCAAGGAGGAAAGTCGTTGTTGAGTTGGTTATCAGTAAGTACAGATGTTAAACAAACAAATCTGAACGGGTTATTCACGTGGAATCTAGCATCAAAACAAGGTGTTACTGCGCCACGTCATATATTCGTAGCGTTACAGGATAATAGGCGAATTGGCAATCAAACCTACAGTCATATGATATTTGATCAATTAGGTGTGAAAGACGTCTCACTGAGAATAAATGGCCAGCAGGAACCATCCGAGGATATACAACTTGATTACACTAACAACCATATTGCACGAGTTTATCATCGTTTATTGTCATTTATGGCACGCGATCAAAATGTCGATACTGGTTTGCAAATATCACAATTTGATTTTAAAAATCTGTATCCGATCTACTATTTCTCACTGGAACATCTCGATTTAACAAGACAATCCGTCGTTGATATACATTTTAGAGCTAATGTAGATAAGCCTGCTACTATTGATAATTATAGAGCGGTTGCTGTCATTCTCAGCGACAAATCAATGCTACTTGAAGGTGTTGGTGGAAGAATGAGAGTGGTAGATGCCCCAGTGGAAAATCTTTGATTGATTTTTCATTGAATTAGAATCAATCTATTATGTATAATGTCATATAGTGTTATTAGTGTTACGTTAACTCCCGGTCAATTAAAAAAATTGCAATCAGAATCGGTTAAGCGATGTGGAACCACAATCACGTTGAAACCCAACCAAATGACTGGTGGTGCAAATAAATTATCGCTGACAACTCGTCAGGTGAAACATTTCAATGATGCACTTGCAGCCAAAAAAGGTGTTCAGATTACTCTTTCTGCGGCTGCTATCAAAAATATGATTAAAACAGGCGGTATATTTCCGTTGTTAGCTGCGATTCCAGCATTGATTGCAGCAGCAGCCCCAGCGGTGGCTAAAGCGGCAGCGTTAGGAGCCGTTGGTACTGCAGCAGGAATGGCACTAAAGAAGGCAACTGGGAAAGGATATAAAAAAAAGGGACGATCCGTTCACGGATTGGGTCTAAGACTACCAGGAACCCCGTATTCGTGGTACAGCGGAAAGGGTCTAAGACTACCAGGAACGATTTATTAATTCAGGAATCGAAGATTCCCATGTCCAATTTTGATTTAATGGATGCGGCTAAAAAACTCGCGATTAAAAACTTCAGAGGTGTCTTTATGAAAGATCAATTACCACATCAACCAAACAGCGTTGAAACCGGAATCATTAATTTAGATAACAGCACTGGACCTGGAACTCACTGGGTTGCATACGCTATTGATCCACGTGGGATTGTCTATTTTGATTCATATGGATTAGCCCCACCAAAAGAGTTTATGCGGTATATAAAAACCCTTCCAATGAAGACTTGGTATTCTACGCTACCAACACAAACGATGATTGACCCACCAATATGTGGCAGCGAAGTATTAAATGTCCTTGACGCTATTTCTAACTCCTTGAGTAACCCAAGCGGAAAACCACCACATGTTGTCGTGAATGAATACACTAGCAATCGCTGGAAATCGAAACGATTTTAGAGAGAGAAAGAGTTTTACAATAACATGATTGATATTTGGGGGAGATCTTTGAAACCCAAACCCGATGGCACTGCACCACCTGATTCTGTCAAGGATATAACAAAAAAAATTAAAGATGAAATCGCTGAGACGTTGAACTTAACAAATGTTGATCCTAATGAAATAGTTGTATTTCAGGACAAACAGGGTAAATTGAAATCCAGTGATGTGTCGTTGGATGATATTTTAGTTAAACAACGAAACGCAATCGAAAACACCGTTGCGTTATTTTCCGATCAGGGTAAATTGAAAACCAGTAATATTTCTCTGGATGATATTTTAGTTAAACAACAAAACGCAATCGAGGATACTATCGCGTTATTTTCCGATCAGGGTAAACTCAAACCGGGTGTACTCGTTTCGACGATTACAGATCGATTAAAAACTCTCAACGATGAGTTAAACAATTCTCTGGCTGTACTAAAAATACTTGAATCTAAAATTGAAGATAACGGAAAACAGTTTATATCATTTCGTAGAAATATCATTGATAAATTTATTGGAACCCAGTTGGATAAAATTGAAATAAAACTCCCTGATATTAAAAAATCCATCGATGAGACGAAAACTTTCATCGAAGCCGTCAAAGGTGATTTTTCGAGGATGATAACAATCATTGAAAAAACAAAAATTCCTCATGAGAAAACCAATAACGTAGTATATACAATCCAACACGGATCATTTGAGTGGACACCTGCAAACAACAAATTAGATATCACAGCTACTATCAAGGGTATTTATCGATTAACGCTGGTAGCACCAATTCAATTTAATATATCATCGTCGAGTTCATCCGGGGTCAACAATACGATTTCAACGATCATCGACAAGGATAAAACTGAACGGTTAACGATAAAAGCCGATGATAAAAGTTTGGCTAAGGCATCAGTAACATGGTATCTGGAATTCGTAGCGGATTTAAGTAAATAACTAAATCGTTCGGATTTCACAATTGAAAACGCTAGTGTTTTTAAAATAAACAACAATGACTTTGTCATCGACGCAATGTCGCTATGATCAGGTCAGAGAATTTCAAAATAGACTCAAAACCCTCACTGAGGAATATCAAATAAAAATAAAAAAATACCGACGAAGAATCACCGCAATTGATGTTATTATATACTCGGTGTCAAGCGTTCTTACTGGTGCCGGAATAATACTAGCATCTGTTACAATGATTGCCCCGGTCGTAGTTCCAATTTGCATTTCTGCGGTGGCTACAATCGGGGGTATATCAACCGGGATAGCAAAAAAGATATCATCATGCAGCCAGAGTAAACTGCAGAATTACTTACTTCAATTTCATATTGCATCAACCGCATATTCGCAATTATCATTGATGATATCGTCGTCACTCGACAATACGATTATATCAGATATTGAATTCTCAGCGATGGTCAGTATTTTTGATTCCGCGATATCGAAATTAGAGCGACAACATGAGTATAATAACAATGACAACACCGATGGAATCAGAAAACACGAACCCAAAAAACAAAATGATCTCAATAATATCAACATTACCAGATTGTGAGTTCTCAGTGATGGTCAGTATTTATGATTCCTCGATACCAAAATTAGAAATAAATCATGAGTATAATGACGACACAGATGGAATTACTTCAACAAGTAGTGGAGAACACGAACCCAGTACAAACGAGTATGATATCAATAACATCTACGAAACCCGAGTTTAGTGTGAATTTCCCCTCTCCGGTTCCTGTGAGCGAAATCGCGCTAGCAAAACTACGAATGTATCACAGTTGGCCTAATATTAGATCGGTAGCATTTGGTGGTCAACAACCCAATAATTCACTGGTGTTCTCGTATAAGAATAAAGACGACGGTACCCCAGACTGGAACGTCGTTTCCATACCAACTGGGTCATACCAAATAGAACAAATCAATAATGAATTCGCGCGTAGAATAAAATCGATTACTGGAGTAGAGTCAAAAATTGCTATAACAGTTCATGAACCGACGCTATCATCCGCCATTGAAATAAACTCAGAAGAATATGTCGTAGATATCTATCAAAGCTCAATAAGAACCGTACTAGGATGGCCTGAATTACCACCCCGGGGAGAAATTGTTGATTTACCAGAACCAAAAAAATCTGATTATATCACAGATAGGATAAAACCTGATAATCCAGTAAAAAGCTATAGCGATTACAGGGTTGCTAGAGATTTTTTTAATAAGGGAGGGAAATATCTTGTTGTTAGCGAACTTAAAATCAATAAAAATTTCACAGCAATGAATAATATTTTTTCACTGTTGTTAATACCTCTTAAATCCGGCTCTCTTACCCGAGATGAATTTATCAGCGTCGTAGAAACATGTAACAAAATTATCGACGATATGGAAAAATTTAATTCACAAATTATTCAAGAGGTATTGGATGACAGTAATCCTGAAACAAGAACAATTTTTGCAGAAGGCAGGGGCATCCCCGTCAAGGATATTCCAACAGTCAAACTACCAGGATATAACGTACCAGAACTAAAAAAATCTCTCAACGATGCTATCGATGTTGGTTTCAAAATAATTCATGACGCATGGAAAAAAACAACATCACCGGAAATAAAAATCCTCAAACATAATAATGATCCAGATGGTGGTGGTAGGCATATCGCTCCGTTCAACGTGAATATTTCAACGGTGATTGCACTTAATTTAGTGTGTGATGTTATCGAAGGAAGCTATCAAATTAATCTCGAACGATCAAATCAAGCTCAGCAAGGATATATTCTTTATTCATTTGCACCAACAGCTCCTCCAGGATTTTTAATAATTGAAAACCCAATTAATCCTGTCTATATGCGATGCCATAATAATTCATTAACCAGAATTAATTTCAAACTCACCGACCAGTCAAATAATCTGATTGATTTACAAGAAGAGGTGTTAGCGATTAGTCTGTTTGTGAAATCATAAAGACTTGATCAAATCATTTATTATTTTTTGTTAACCTGTAGCAGCAGAGAGGGTGGATGACCACATCGTTGCGAGCAAAATCGTAAAATCTTCGTTTTGCAAAAATGGAGACTTTTTTTTTGGTTAAATGAGATTTTGTTGGAAGTCTTATTTTTTGTCTGAAAACGTAGTGTGTAGGCCATTTTTTGTTCGGAAACGTTATCTGGAAGCCTTATTTTTGCTTGAAATCGTGGTCTGTTCACCCTCTCTGCTGCTTCATTACATTGTATAGTCATGAACAAAAATTACACATACTATAAACACAATCTTGTAACTCGAGTTCCAAAAAATATAGATATACATAACATTTGGTTAAATAAGAAATTTAAAAAAATTCCAAAAATGTTTGACTTGTACTAAATGATATTGTTTACTAATTGTAATAAATCAATAAAATTATGTTTTCCATTTAAATAAGTCAGATTTTTTTCTCCTCAGGTAAGTATACATTCTTTTTTCATGCTAATTTACCATTGAGAAATATTTTGCACTTTAAATAAGCTAATCACTGGCAGCTGAGTTGCCTGCTCTTTGGGCTCTAATACATACTTAAAAGTCATTGCAGTACCTTCCTTTCTTGTAGAAGTTATGTAGTATGCAATCCTGTATTCTTAAGCTGCATTTCTGAAATTTTCTCTGACATTTATCATCCACTTCACAGTTAGCTTTGCTTGATGCAAGCTCTCAGATTTCACAAGTATATGCTACTTTGTTGTAGGGTTTAATGCCATTTTCCAGCACACGAAAGGCTTTGCATGGTGGCCAGTATTATTGGTGGAGGAAGAACCTGGGAGAACCCCCAGAAAGAACCACCGACCAATGAGAAGCTACTGGCAAGCTTTCTCACATATCTACATTAGCCGAATCTTAGACTCAAACCTACGCAGACAGAGATTAAATAGCAGTGATCCGTAATGAACAGTGCTTTAGACCACTCGGCCACTCAGGGCCCCTATGCTATTTTGATGTTTTCTCAAATTAAATGTATGTAGTAAAGGTCAGGATTAATTGTAGGGTCATTAACAGATTTAAACTGTCTTGTGGAAGAGAGTCCCATGCCGACACATCTAGTACCCATCTCAGACCTTTTAGGACACTCAAATAAATAGCTGAAATCTTCATGTCCAGCATGAATAGTTCTCTAGCCACATTCATCATCTGCATCCACCTGCTCACTGACTCAACCATTTTGACACCTTGGCAGGAGATTTCCTTGTCACCCTACTCTTGTGTTCTCATTGGCCATCTTCCTTTCTCAATTAGATGATGCCCAGAGAATATTTAGCCTTCCACTCATCCACTAAATAGGTCATGTTGTCTCTAAGAGTTCTATCTGTGGAATCTTACAAATTTCATGTACAAGTGAATTTATTAACATAGAATGATCAGACTTCTTTTAGACATTATGAAAAAAGTGATTTTAGTGTTGAAAAAAGTAAAATATATAGCAGTACCAATATCAGGTTTCTAACTAGTAATATGTTGGGTGTGTGAATAATGTTAATTTCAGAGATAGATGTGAGGGAAGCACTGATGAATTTTGGTAACTAGGTCAGCATCATAGAAACTAATGTAAGTTGGGTGAGAGAACACATCAATGGCAAATAATATTTTGGGGTTCAGGAAGGCTTTGACAGATCCGAGTCAACAGGTCAGCATCATGACATATCTGGGTAACTATGTCATATTCCTGCTGTTTCTCTAGTAATGGTTAGCCAATCCTATTCTGAATGTGGGAAAAGGGTGTGGGATAATGATATGTGTATATAGATAGATACAAGATATAGTGTACAGTAGAAAGCAGAAGTAAGAAGGACATAAAGCAGAAAGAAGGGTAGAGAATGCAAAATGGACAGTAGAGATAAATTATAGTTAGAAATAACTATCAGACAGAGATATACAAGATGGGGAGTTAAGAAAAAGTATCCCTAATAGACATAATGGATTGATAGATATTCTGAATGGACAAATATAGTGAGAAACAATGTAGATAAACATTACTGTAGAATTGGAGAGGTGGACAGAACTACCGGTAGTGTGCATTTGGATATAAACAGTAGATTACAATATGAATTAGTGTTTTAATTAGTATACCCCTGGTCCATGCCACACCACAAAGTCAACAGACAGACCCAATAGGTCAGACAGACCGCACCTAAAGGGTCAGACAGACTGCACCCAATAGATTAGACAGACCGTACTCTAATGGGTCAGACAGACTGCACCATTCTTCTAGACCCAAGCATCAACAGATTTTCCATATGCAACAACAGTTGTCATCAAGTGTCAACCCAGCCTTCTACAAGACACACATAAAAATCTTCTGTACTGAAGTTGCAGCCATCGTCAGAGATATAATTATGGATTTGGTAGTGTCCAGATGTGTTTCTTTTTTGACTGGAAATTCTTCACAGCATGCAACATCTGGTAAGCTGTATCATAGTTATTGACTCCATGATCGACCTGATCTTAATGGCAATATTTCAAAAGTCTGAAAATAGGCTGAATTCCCCTTTGAGATCTCCATCCAGAAACATACTTGTGTTGTGAGTTTCACATAACTGAGGCTCAACACTCATCAATGTCATGGCTGTTTCTTTTGATCTTCAGCTTGAAAGAAATGTCTACATCTGTGCTGCCTTTAGACTGTCTTAAGGCCATCCTTGGATCAGAGCTGTATCATCCAACCTCCTATACAATGGTCAAGTAGATGGTCAGCACACAGGCTGCACACCTCACACAGGCCCAGCCCTTGTTTCATAAGGAATCCCTGAGAATAGAAAGGAACCTTCTCAGGCATGCCAGATGGGATTCTACTCCCCAAACACTTCCTTGGATGAGAATCCAGTTCCCAAGAGCCAGTGACATTAAGTATAGGGAGACTATGGTCAGTTTCATTACAGCTTCTGCCTGCCTCATTTAATCCTTCATGCAGATTATGACACCGTGATATTGCCACCCTTTCCTGAGATCCAATTGTGAGAAAGACCTTAATGTTTTACTACAGAATGGGAAACACCTGCCCTGACAACCCATCGGTCATATAAATCATTTAGGGCAGCCGCCATCTCATATTTAGTGATTATCTGAGATTGAATTAAGTGTTTTCTTTTCTTCTGCATCTGTTCAGTCAAGACAAATATTCCAGATTCCATGGCACAATACTATATCTAGTTTTTTTTTAGCTACATCAATGTGAAACTAGTTAATATATTTAAAGAATTATGTTTCTCTGATAGTACTTGCCAGTCATAATATGTTAGGAGTACATCCACAGCTTCACAAATCCAACCTGCCCACTTCATCCCAAATTCAACCCTCCCACTTCATCACAAATCCATACTATCGAGTGTCTCACAAATCAAAGTTAGAAAAGATGTTTTTATCAAATTAATCTTTCAGAAGTGCAATACATTCTTTATTTAGTGTTCATATGTTGACACATCAGTGTCTGTCAACTAATGAACCAAATCTTGTAATCTCAGACCTTCATGAACCAAATTAATAAATTGAACCATCTCAGACCTTTGTGAGCCAAATTAATTTACTGAATTATGAAAAATATTAATTGACTTAAGTTTATAAATATACTGTTTCCAATAATGTTGTTGCTGCAAAGGTATTGATTCAAAATTTTAATTCAGTTTGGGATTTTTACCCACCTTGTGGTTGAAGATATGCTATGATTGTCTGTATGTCTAGATTTCCATGGTTTTTTTTTCTTTTCTTCATGAAACTTCAATTCTACAACACCTACCTTCTCCAAAGTGTCCTAGTAAGTTCTTGATGAAGAAAAGATGCCAATCAGTTTAGAGGTCCAAATGTCAAAAGTCAAGGTCACCATTATCGATAGAAGAAAAATGGTTCCCATATGGTGCCATTGGTTATGTTTAACAGACCTAGACAAAAGTTTGTGGATGGATTGCACTTGGAGAAAAGAAGAAACCTTTTGATTTTGGGTTCTAAAGGTTAAAGGGCAAGGTCACTATCACTGGAAAGAGAAAAATGGATTCTACACAAAAGTTTCAATTCCAAATCTTGCACCTTCACTAGAATTTTTGTATGACCTATAAGAAAGAAGCCTATTAAATTTGAGGACTCAAAGAAGAAAAAATGATTTTTCACTTAATAACTTTAGTTTTAGTCCATGTGCCTTGGGGTTAGGGGGCTGGCATGAACTTAAAGTAATGACATCTGGGGTCAAAAGTCAAAGTCATTATGGCTTAAAGAAAAATTGATAATTGTTGATAATGTTTATTCCAGAGTAAGTTCCTTGACCAAACTTGTGGATAGCTTGCACCTAGCATTATAAAGAAACCTTTAGATTCAGGGGTCATGATAAGTCTGACAAGAAAATAATGTCGTCAGCACTGAACATTTAGTTCAGCACTGCATACACTGAGCAAAGGTCCAGGTCAATAAGACTCCTGGTCAGTTGTTCTCCAGAATAACCCATGTCCTACATAGTGAATGACTATTAAAGACAGGGTGGGCATATAAAGTGCCATTCACTATGTGTTTGTTGTAAAATTGTTTCATGTATTGTCATCAGATTTTGTGAGTACATTCATCTTGAAAAGCACTGTTAACTGCTTGCAAAAAAGTAGTTATACTTAGGGCAGAATAGTGGATAGAGATCATGGAATGGCAGAATAGACAGAATTCTGATCTATTGATGTACCACATGCAAAATTTCGTAAGAACATTTTTTTGAAGACTATGATTAATGACCAGTCCTAGACATCGTAGTGATATGACTGAAAAATTATTAAAGCTATGTTTAAAATCTTAATCACACTCATACACTGAGATATATGCATACACCTTTACCTTATTGGTTGGCCATCCACATCTGTTTGGCACTAGCAAGGTTAGGAGTTGCTTCAGGTGGTAAAAACTGTATTCTTACAGATGATTATCCATTTTTAAACAATGTATATGGCAATAAAAACGGGTGGTCATCCATCTGAGTTACCATGGTAATAAATTTTATGACTGCTTGTGTAACATATTTCATGGTTAAAATCACCTATAGCAAAGGATTATTTAAGTTATTTTGAATTTGAATTAATGACAAGAGAGACTAATTTATGAAAATACAAAATTTTTTAGTTAGTTATTGATTTATTAATTTGGGAAGAAAATTAATTAGAAAATCATTGGAATTATATTAAATGCTTGTTGTAATGAGTGTCTACTGAAGTTAAATGGGAGCACGATCCAGAATGGAAAATTCCATTGTGCACCTCATATTAGGCAAACCGACTATTTAGACATGTTAATATTTTCACATGTTATCTCATGATAAATTATTTATTACAATAAGTTAAGTTAGCAGAACGGTCAAAGCAAATATCTCATTTTTTTTTAATACTGCATTACGTACTACAATTTTCCCTTTGTCCCTCTAAAATGTTGTGTGTCCTTCCAATGTGGAGGGTGGGAGAGACAGTTTCCCCTCTAAAATGGTGTATGTCCTTCCAATGTGGAGTGTGGGAGAGACAGTTTCCCCTGCCCTTGGGCTCCTACCTGCAACACTTCAAATAATCTGCAAATGGATGATTACATTTTCTGAACACATTTTTTAGTTTGTTCTTAAAATAATTTTATTTCAGGAAAGAAAGTGGACACAATCCAGAAAATGTTGGAGTTACTGTTTAATGAAGCTGCATGGAGACAGCCAGCTGTCATTCTGTTGGATGATTTAGATCACATCATGGGATCGCCATCTGGTCCAGAGTCTGAGATGTCAGCAGAGGCCTTATATGCTGCAAGGATAGCCGAAGGTGGAAAATATTGCATTTTTTTTAATGCATTTCTCCAGATAACAAACAAACAGGGATGAATTATCATATGTCTGTAATATTTCAGGGTGATTAGGAATATGATTGGGGGAGGGGGGTAGGGTTAGAATATTTAATGTTCATTTTTAAAAGCAAGGATTAATAACCTTGAAATACATGTATTTGGTTACCGGTAAATTAAATGTGCCCTGTGAGCCATTTTTCTGAAATCATTAAGAGCACTAGTTTCTTAGTGCCTAGCAAAGCGGAGTAAAGCGCAATGTCTAAGGGCATACCATGGTAGCTAGGCTGAGTTATTCCATCGATAGGATTCAAACCATCACCCTTTAAGATGCAAGTCTGGTAGTCCAATCACTGAGGCACCATGGCTACTGCCTACATTAGTTGCATCTTATGATAGCACATCGGTCTTTTTCAACATCCCTGAGAAACCATATGGGATAGTAGACCAGTCCCAGTCATCAGAATTACTCTGAGGCATGCATATTAAAGTTGACAAATTGGAATCAGCAAAGAAATTAATTCATTTATGGCAAGTTATGATGCCTCTTGCCAAAAATTTACCCCAAAATTTTTTTCCTCCAAAATGAGCATTTTCAAGCAATCTAGATATCTGTAATTATCAGGTCTTGTTGGTACATTTAAATGGTTAATAAATGTATTTTGCTTAGTACACGTACATGGTATATATATATATATATATATATATATATATATATATATATATATATATATATATATATATATATATATATATATATATGTGTGTGTGTGTGTGTGTGTGTGTGTGTATATATATGTGTATATATATATATATATATATATATATATATATATATATATATATATATATATGTATGTATATATGTATGTATATATATATGTATGTATATAGATATATATATATATATATATATATATATATATATATATATATATATATATATATATATATATATATATATATATATATATATATATATATATATATATACATACATACATACATATATATATATAGTCAATACAGGTTTTTTGTGTAATGCATTTAAATGTTTAATACATGTATATTGTTAAAATCGATTATACTGTAACCTAATACACCACTCCCTCAATAACTCATACCATGATAACTCTCAAACCTTTTTATAACATGGGGTCAGGCATTGATCTCATTTGTTTTTAAACTATAAAATGCAAAAAAATTGACTTCTACCTGGTGAACTTGGAGGAAATTACAATCACAATCAGTAACTGAAAGTGTGACATTATCATCAAAAACGGATGATAGGAATTAAAAATCAGAATTAACATATGAAATTGTCAGCTTTTATAAAGAATCTATTTTTATTATTGGTTTACATTTTCTTTCCAAATGACATATCAAGTGAAATTTCAATTTAGTTCTACCATTTTGTTAGGTTTAAGTGTAATGATCATAAATGCAATGTGCCCTATTGTATTCAAATGTAAATAGTGTCAATCTATCTAAAACTACATCTGAGCATTTCACAGAGATCCAATATAAGTGCAAACACTGTTTTGATATCTGACTTGCTGATTATTTCTTTTATTGTTGAACTGGTTTAAAAGCTGTTTTCTGTTGTTTTATAACATGAATTGCATCTTTTTTTTAATCAGATAGCAGGTATGGAAAAAAAAAGAAAAGTTAAAATACATGCAAATCATTCAAGCATTTAGTTACCTGGGTCATATGTTGGATAAACTTATTTAAATTGATCAGTCAAACACTTATAAATGTATTGTGTTCTTAGTATAATTTGACTATCTTAAATTAATCTGCTGGATCATAAATGTGATCAAAGATGGCAAGGCAAAATGAATACTTTTTTTCACAGATACTGATCGTTGCAAGAAGTGAATTTCAGAAAATCCCTTTCATCCTCAAGGATAAGAAGAAGTTTCATTATTATTTGCAAGGACATCATTGTATCAATATTTTACTAACTGAAAAGTACAAAAATGGAGTTTTAACATAGACAATTGTTACAAGAAATAAATGTCGCATGTTTTTTAAGGAAAATAAAACAATCTTGTTATGTGGTGTATCAACAAGTTCTCTGCTTCCCTGCTTTTTATTGTTCCAGCTTCAAACATAAGCAGGGAACCAGACTATTCAACAAAAACAAAATTCAGTGATATAATACACAAATGTTTTCATGTACACGATTGTGAAGGTTGTTGTCACTAAATGGAATTATTATAATGTTAAGATCCCTTCAAATTTTTGTATCTTGAAAATAAATGTAATTTACATGGAATAACAAAGAACATTGTTATGAAAACATTGATTTTCAAGGCAATTATACAACAAGTATTCTGCCATTTTCCTTTTTCTTTCCTATTGACCTTTGTTCAGTGGGGTGGCATAGCTTCTGTTTTTTCAGAGATCCCTCAGTAACTCACACCCTTGATTTTTAGTGTGGTTTAGGTTTTGGACCCTGTCATGTCCAAGTTATCAAGAGAGAGGTGTACAAACAGTCTGTCTATATCATAGAGTACAATTTTACTCCATATCTCATCATTTAAATATAGTATATATGTCCTCATGTTTTAAAAGAAATGTGATCTGCTCCAAATACTTTTTACAGTGCTCTTGGCAGTCAGGTATGAATTATAGTGCATCAAGAGCCCTGAGATTGACTGGGTTTATCTGTTCGAACTGATCATATACCTATATATGCAGCAACAAAATGGCATCATTTTTTCATATTGTAAGATGTCAAAGGTTTATAAATATGAATGTTTTTATAATG
Source organism: Unio delphinus (assembly GCA_029339505.1). Lineage (NCBI taxonomy): Eukaryota > Metazoa > Mollusca > Bivalvia > Unionida > Unionidae > Unio > Unio delphinus. The sequence goes on along the minus strand of JAQISU010000234.1, from coordinate 2,730,903 downwards.
CAGATAATTCCTTTGGACCTTTTAGTAGTGTCCTACATCTGACAGAAGAAATTCATTTGAGATTTAAAGTCATTTTGTGTCAGTTTCGCTAAAGAAAACTAATCCCTAGTAATGTGTGTGTGTGTGTGTGTGTGTGTGTGTGTTAATGCATTCATGTGTGTGTACATCATGTTTGTGTGAGATTACCTACTTTAGTAAATTTCTTTTGATATAGCCATAAAAGATTTGTTGCGCAAGGAGATCAGAAACTTGAGTCAGATAGCAGTTATTGCTACCAGCCAGTCACGATCCAGTTTACATCCCATAATAGTATCATCCCGTGGATCACACTTTGTTCAGGATGTGGTGGAGATTACTCCACCCAACAAGGTGAGCTGTTTGTTCTGATTGTAAGACAAGGCACTGAAAGCATAACTAATTGTTTTTAAAATCAGCTTTATTCAATTATAAAAATAAATTAACAAAGGATACTACATGTGACTGTTTATGTTGGATGAAATGAAAATTTAACGACTTAATATAAGCATTACCTAACAGTTTTTTTTATAAATACCTAATGACAATCCTATATGCATGCTTCATCATTTATGAATAGACATAATTTACTATTATTGTACAAGAAGAGTGATCCTTGTTTATACAGTCAGGATAATTGTTAATTGCTAACATTCACACTAATATTATCATTATGTCCAGAACACGTTCTTGTGATCACAGCTAATCTCACACTTTTAATGGCATGCCATGAAATTTTTTAATAATATGGTCATATCAACAATAATTTTGCTGTCACGCTTTTTTTTACTTTCAGCTGCGTATATTTTCTAAGTCAAATACATACTCCCAATCCATTGACCATAAAGGAGAAAGCTCTTCTATAATCCAGCATTCCTGAAAAGATGCATTATTTTTGTTGTATAACCTTGAAAGATGAAAAATTTGTAATGTATATCCTTCAAAGATGAAAATGTTGTTATTCTGTATTGATTTATCATACATGCAAAAGAAACAAATTTTTATACCTTCCCCTTGGCACTATTACATGGCTACCCTTCAACAAATTGTTTACCAGTTTAAACTTTTGCTGCAGTTTGATCAGCATCGTCTTTGAATCTTTCAGCATCTTTGTTTTGATCAATAAATATTTGTTTCATAATGTGGTTTAAGGTTTTCATATTTTTTTGAAGTATTGGACTTTTTCTAATCCATAAGTCACCATATTTGCAAGCTGTATGTTGTACAATGGTTGAATTTTATTCAGGTGCCTAATGTACTGTTGTTTATTGTTCAGATTTTGGGATTATTTTCTGCATTTGCTGGTTATGGTCTTTCAGAACACCATGGCAACTAAATATTCAAAACACAAGAATTTCTAAGTTATAGAGAACAATCGCTTTATTTTACTTACTTGTACTAAGTGTACATGAATGATATCTTTCAGTCTTTATAGTTCTTGGTCAAAGGTGATTTGGTCATTGGTCCTACAGAAAAGATGGAAAGGTGAAAGTCATCAGAATGGTGTCTTTAGCCTCTGCTGATTATTGTCTTGTGAATATAGTACTGTGGTGGATGTTCCAGTAGCAATTTCCCATCAATGATTTTACAAAATGGCTATCAGTTCTCATCCATGCAGCTAGAGACAGACATCTTAGTGGCAGCAGATGTGACAATGATACACTACTCAAGTATGTTCCTGAGAAATGATTCAAGAAATAAAGGTTTTGCCCCACTACCACCACCACCTTCACCCCCACCCCCACCCCCACCACCATTACCTGTTCTATGGACCCTTTTCATGCAGCTTTTAATTAGCTGTTAGAATTTGTTTCTGGCCGACCATGCATGCATGGTGATTGGCAAGCAGATCTTATTTGTGCTATCCATCCCATTGTTCTTGGGATCATATGAGGACTGGTGGAAAAGGTCCATCCAATTCATCGGCCAGCCAGCTACTGAGCTGGCCTTCAGCCCAGTGGAACGTGCAATGACAGTTGCACAGCATCCAGCACAACTCTCAGACCCAACATTATTTGCACATCCTTTTGAGAAATACTGCCTTACACACATACACCATGGTACTAATACTTCCATGCTTTGTGTGTAGTATGCATACCTGATAGGTTTTGCAGGATAAGTACAACCACAACAACATTGCATGTGGAGAAAACATAGATCTGCTGCCTAAGTCTGATTCCACAATAGAGGGCAGAATTAGGGTTTAACGTTTAAGGTTATGTTAGGGCAAACATAGACTTTTAGAATTGTTTGACTGCCCACATTCTCCATCTAGGAGCCAGAATTATAAAGTAAGCCACTGTATACATTGAAGATGAGGATGAATATGAACAATCTATGAAAATATGTAAAATTTCTGGTAATCTCTGACAAACTCCAGGACTTTGGTAATTCTAAGGTTTTTTACTCAGAAAGTCTTTATTGGTATCTTATCATGGTACTACAATACATGAATATGTACAGCAAGGACATTGCAAATGTCAGTAAGAACAATGTACAAATGTCTACTCCACTGTTTCACAAAGTAAGTTGCCAAGTTTTCAGTGCAACTTTACAGTTTGTGTAGAATATGATTGCAGCATCATCAATACTGGACTTATCATCACTGGAAATTTGTAACTTGGCTAAAACATTGGCCAATAAGCATGCATAGGAACTGATTGCCTGCATAACCAAACTTATAAATAGAGCAGGACGTCATTCAGTAGATAATGTCTTTATGGCTTTATTTTAATTAAACATGTTTCTGCATTTGTCAACTCTGAAACCTCATCACTCTTTGGCTTTATGCTCTTTGAAATTTGACTGCTGTTGTGTTTAGCTATCCAAGGAAGTAAAAAACTGGGTAGTGTGGAAGGTGCCCCTCTTCTGACCCCCTCTTCTGCATTTTTGATGTCAGCATTTTTTGCCACAACAGAGAGAATCCAAACCTGAACTGGAGATTATGATTTGTGCAGATGCCAGTTCTTTTTTGCAGGAGGGCTCAGCTGTTTTCTAACTTCACCATGGTAAGCAGCAACTGCATCCCAGAGAAGAAAGCAATATTACTAGAAGCCTGTAAGAAATGAAGGTTTTAATGAACATCTTTCAGTGTTCAAGAAATGAACTATGTAGGAAAGTGAGACTAGTACGGTATTGTTGGATAATTCATTAGTAGTCACTTACCTGCTTAAATTTATCAGACTTATTATGTATGTGTCTAGTCTGGGTGTTTCCACCCAGCACAAGAAAACAATCTGGATTGGACCCATTCCCAGAATTCTCAATGTTTTTAGCCAATTCTTTGTCTGGAAGGGACATTTAGAGTAGTGAAGAAAAGAACGTGAGCAAGAAGACTGTTCACTTTAAAGGCTTACGAGGCATAGTGGTGGGTTTTCATGAGCAAGAAGGCTGTCCACTTGGAAGGTTTATGAGGTGCAGTGGTGGGTTTTCAGGGACCAGTTTGGAGACAACAGCATCATTCCGATGAATGATTTGGTCTTAACTGGCTATCTTTTTCCTCTGGCCGACATGGTTAGCTCCTTTTACCGTCATGGCATTTTAGGACACAGACATATTTATAGAGTGAATATAGGCCATAACAAGGGGCTTTCAGACTGTTGACCTGAATAGACCTCAATTACTCACCTGTTTTCTCAAATGGAATATTTTATAGGTTTTAACTGTGGCTAATCTTAGATAAGTTTGAGCCCTTAGCGAGAACCTCTTTGAAGCTGCTGTCAAACAAGACATGCTTTCTGATAGGTCTAGCATCTCCATTCAGAATGAGTGAGCTATGCACTCTGTCAATGTGCATGAACAATCTCCAGTTCAGATCAGATAGCTTCACATGGGTCGGTTGTTCTTTACAGGTTCTTCCTCCACCATTTATACTGGCCGCCATGAAATGCCTATCTTGTGCTGAAAAATGGTATTAAACAGATGAAATAACTCCATAGTCCTAATAACAGAACCAGTTTTCATAGGTAAGAACTTGCTGTCTGGGGGAAATCAAAAAGTGGCCATCCATCTCTACCTCTACTGTGACACGTCAAGAGAAGTAGTGATGCAAGACCCAGTCCCTCGCAGGCACTACTTGGGGGAACAAATGCATGGTGAAAAGCCATTCATTGATACAAGTTATTCTGCTGGTCAATCCTCATATTCTGGTATGTTAAAGTAGATGCTGATTGTATTTTGAATTGTGACAGAATCAGATTTCTGATATTAAGGATTTCAGCTCGTGAGATTAGATTTATTTTTTCATGTCTCATGTTTAATGCATCATTTTGATCTGAGATATAACATTACTTGACTGGCATGTAAAGCCAGTCTTCACATGTTTTTACACATTTTCATCACTCTGGTCAGGCATCACAGAAATGAAAATTGAATCTGGTGAATCCAGTGTATGTTGCTCAAGCAACCACCAGACCCAGTTGAGGTCAGGAAAACGTATTTACAGGCATGTCATTAGTACTTTTACTTGATTTTCTCCAACTTTTGTACTCGGTAAGGTCAATCACTCTTTCTCCCTATTAAATTATTGTTGTTATGTATTATGTAACAAATGCCTGTGTTGTCTCAACATTAAGAGAGCAGTTTGTCCTTCTTATAAGGAATACAGACAATTTGTATTCTGATGGTAGAGGTTTGATGCTTAATATGCATATATGCCAACCCTTACAATTTTTCAATAAATGTTACAGAAATTACTCTTAATATATGAACTTATTGAATAAAAGCAAAAGATATGGAAAAAATTATCGTTGCCTAAAAATCTGGATAATTGGTTCCTCCATGTTTGATTTGGATCCAGATTTCATATTAGAATTTAATTTAATGGAATTAGTCGGGGAACCAGCTGCTTTAAAATGCACATATTTTGTCATGCCATGCATCTGCATGATCAAACTAATGAATATAGAATTATTTTATATGGCATCCAGCTAGTGATACATGTTGAAGACAAGAGGGAAAAATAAGCCTATTAAAATGTGTTAATAATCAGTACAAAAGAGTAACAAGGAATACTCAGATTTCTTGTGAATAAAAGCTGGAAGGACACAATTACACTTTTTGGACATCACATATGATTTTGAGTATGTCTGATAGTGGGATATATAATTGCCATTGTCATGTGAAATGGAAAAGATTCCAAGAATTACACCAGGTTGAGAGATATCAACAAGCCAGTGAGCTGCATTGGGTTTGGAACTGAAGTTTGTGCAACTATACTAGTAGTAAATAAGGTCTATGTGTACTTAACAAACCTTTCATTTGAACATAATATTTAAAATCATGGCATGTTTCGAATACTGAACATTTCAATACATTTTCCAGCTTAGCAATTGCGGTTTATGATATTTTATTACACCTTACTAAAAAGTGGTCAAACTTAAGAAAAAAAAATCAACTGCCTTACTGAGATGGTCTCATCAGGGTTGTCATGTCTACTTATGCATTTCCACCTCCTCTTTTTTATATTCCTTAATTAAATGTCATGGGTAGGTAATAGAGAAATGTTACTTCCCTTTTATGATATATAGACAAGAAGGATGATAATTTCCTCTTATTGGGAATGCTAGATGTGTAATCGCTTCATTTCCTTACAGTAATGTGATCAGGTAATTATTTTTGGAAAAACATAATTCATTACAATATTTATAGGATCATAAAATCTCAGTATTCTCAAAAGTCGTACAAAACAAAGATAAAGATTTAAAAGAGAAAATTCCTTAAATTACCAAGTCATTGTCAGCCAGAAAATCATGACAGGACACATCCCAGTATATAAAGGTTCTCGCCATTACAACTTAAGACATGAATCGGCATGCCTATGCTGTACCTCTAAGCATTACATGAGAGAGGATGCAAGACAGGCATGTGCCTTTTCTGTAACCCTAAACACAGGAGGGAGTATGCGAGACAGTCGTGTATCAGCTCACGACTTCTTAAGTTGAAATTTTCCCTCATTTTGCCAAAAATTACAGTAATTTTTTACCATTAAAATGTATGATGCTCCTTTGCTGTTAAGGATAAGGTCAAAGGTTGGTATACACATGCTCGGAGGTGACAGATGTGCTGAATTTACTTAATGCAGGGACTAGGTTTTCATCATGCATCATCCAACAAAAGTTATATTTCTGATCTAATTGATGGCAAACATGGAATGTGTGTTTAATCAAAGATCAATTCAGCAAGGAGCAAGATTCATATATTTTGATGAGGTTATCATGCATTTATTTGTCTGTCGTTGTGACCCTCTAGAAGCTCTGTTTCTGATCCAGTTTTGATCAAACATGGAATTAAGGTTTATATTATTAAGATTTAATATTCAGTAATGAGCAATACAGTTTACCTAGCTTGTGTTCTTACAAAACTACTAGCCCACTTCTGACACTTGTATACTCATTATTCCCACTGTGAAAATGAAGTCATATGGACAATATTCTTTTGCATACCAGGGCCAGCAACATGAAATGAATTGCCCATTGAAATTAGGCACAGAGACACACTGATCCCTTTCAAGAGTGCTCTGAAAACTCACCCTTTCTTGACTGCAAGAACAAACTTAAAGACCTAAGAATGTTTCCTACCTTAAATATTTTCAGTATTTTTTATGTTTTCTAATTTCATGGTGTTTGTTTTATTATTATTATTACACTGTATTATTATTAGTGATTCCAGGTCCAATAGAGGTCTGTTTAACTTTGTGTTCTGTTGTCTGGCAGATTTTGTTATCTTTACAGGTACAAAGGGAGCAGATACTGGAAGCCATGATTAAAGGTCGGGGTACACTTATGACCAAAAAGGACTCAGTCAACTGCATGAAGATTGCCAATAAAACAGAGGGTTATGTGGCCAGAGATTTTTTCAACCTTCTCAACAGAGCTGTACATGCTCATATTCTCACCATGGGCAGATGTAAGTACATACTATGTTGAAATCTCTCATAAGGCACACTTTTCCATAAATGACACCTCGTGCCATATTCACTAAGCCTTTTGAGCATGTAGCTGAAGCACAAGTTCATAGTTCCAGATGTGACTTGTGCTTTTACACTTAAGAGAGAAGCAAAGATAACTAATTTGGTAAAATCAGAAAGTCTAAAAGTATATGAATTCCAGTCTTGAATGTGCTGATGTACTAAGTCTTGATTTGTCACAGTGATATAATCCAGAATGTCTTTGAATGAGTCCTTAATAATTCCAATGCAATCTTATAGTCCAAAAGTTAGAGCTCCTTAGTAATGCCAATGTATAATTAAAAAAAATTCCTTTTAAATTATAACAGAACACAACTAAAAGTGATTCCACTTGACTGATGTTAAAATAGGGATGAAAATTTTGTTTAACAGAACCTTATATAAAAACCTAAGACAAAATAAGATGACAAATGTGTAATACTCTTGCATCCAGAACTTTCTAAGGTCACAATGTCCTCATGTTTGCAGATATTATCTTAAAAACAACCCACAATCATGGTCAAAAGTTAGCTATCAAAACACATGTTTACAATAGACCATTAACTTAAACTACAACCTACAGTCATGGATAAAAGTTAAGCACACAAAACAAATATACATATAACACTCCTAAGTTAGGATGACTCTTTGAGAATACTTAGACTGGTGAAATTGTGTAGTCTAGTTTAGGGGTTGAAGAAGATGGTATATATCATGGTTCATGATTTATTACCCTACACTTTACCAAAAAATATTGCATATAGCTCCATCGTAATGTCTATGCATTCATCAGTCCATCTGTCTATAACTACAGGTCCATCTTTATGTCTATGCATTCATTAGTCCATCTGTCTATAACTACAGCTCCACCTATACGTATGTTTTGTATGTGGTAATGATCTATGATAGGGATCATGATTTTCAGGTATCAGCAGCATAGAGCAGATTTATCTAATCTTAAAATGTTGGATTTACAACAATTAAACAACTCTCATAGCTCTAAATCTCTTTTTACATTCACATATAAATAATTAGGATATTCCACGTTTTTTTTTAAGGATTGGTAGTCTGGCAACTGTGTGTGTAATTGCAGACATTTGGAATAAGAAAGGAATTGGTTGGATATGGGATATTGTTCCAATTGTGCTCAAAGCCAATTGCTAAAACATTGGTATATATTATAGATAGTGCATATTGCTTTGCACACAAAAAATACAAAATGAAAAACTACCAAGCTGGTACATGAAACAAGAAAAGTGCTGTGGAGTTTTAACATTGTTAAATCGATGTAGTTATCCAGCTGCACCTGTAAGCTTCTATCAAACATGGAATGAGCACTTCATAGTAAAATTAAACAATATTACTCTGTTAATGTAGGTAGTTCTGAGATTTCTTCTACATAGGCTGCGTTGGAAATCCTGTCTTTTTTTTACATCCAGGCATTTTCAGTGCGTAGTTACGACCACCATGGCTAAAACAGCCACCATTACTCTAGGTGACCTCGCAATATGGCAGAAAGTAGGGCACTATGCCAGTGATATCATCCTCAAAGACTCTTTGAAGCATCTTGAATTTGTTAGCGAAGATTTGGAGGCATTATATCTATCAGCATCATGGATTCTGCCATGTATATATTGCTTGTTTTCATAAAATTGAAGTGAGCTCAAATGCCAAATAAGTCTGAGATTATGTTGCGACCATCACAGAAGGAATGGAAGTCATTTCCTGTTGCACTGCATTGTTGTCAAAGATGGGGTCATCGCGGAGCAACAATTCTGCATGCCTAATGAATAGCATGTGGTGGATCCATGCTTCTCTTGTGCCAATATTTATAGATTCCATCAAGGAGTTAAAACTTTCACTAACATAGCCACCGTATTTTGTAGCACCACCAGCATGTAGCTGTCAAACCATTATGCTCCATCTCCGTTGTGCATGGGTGAATTTGTTCTGAGAATTCTGAGTTCTATACAAATGTTGCTACTTTAACTACAATGCCTGGAAAAATAAATAAATGCTTTCTCCAAAAAGTCTTTGGCTAAGCTTGGGCAGAGACTAATTCTCTAGTAGTGTGAAGTCATATTTGGCCAATGGTGAGCTAACTGTTGCTCGATAGCTGCCATGTCTGACATGTTGAGATCAGTTGGTATACCAGCTGATTGCTGGTCACATGATAATGCTGTTGAAGACATGAAGCACCTGTTTGGTCATGTGATGATGCTCTTGAACACAGTGAAGAATCACACGTCAGCTGAACATTATCTCTATAAAGTTGAATTAAATGATACTTTCCAAGTGAAACTAAGACCTTGATGTTCTTCACAGCTAACTGTTTAACCGATTTTGATGCAGTCAGATTTTTCAGGAATTGCCACCAAAGTTGCATTTGTCACAGTGATGGCGACAAGGTTAAATTCTGTATTGTGAACGCTGGTCAAATGATCAACTTATCATTTTGATCCACAATAAAGAAGCAGTTGTGGGTTGAATAAACATATGATACCCAAGATAAGGAAAGTAGCATGTGATAACAACAAACAGAAGAAGATTGTATCGTAGTTTCCGCAGATAAATATAAGTTAAATGCAGCATTGACACTGAAAAACATGCATATATATAGGCCATCCAGATTTTGTACAACTCAGTCATCTCATTGGTTCAACATGACATCATATCTAAATTTAGTTACTAGCTTATTAACATATACTGCTGCAATGATATCATGTCTGGCAAAACATCTATAATAGACAAAGAGTGGCCCAACAAGAGCCCAGAGTAGAATGCGCCATGTGGTAACTCAAACTATTTTTAATCAATTAAATTACAAGATATTCCACCTTTACTTCTGAAAATGTTTTTAAAAAATCCTGGACTCTTGATGAAAGTTAATTTTTGCAATTTTTATTTAAAATGACCTAACATTAGTGTAAACTGGCAATGTTCTTGTAGGACCTGGAACTGATATATCAAACCTAATCCAGCAAACATTCATGACAAAATGTAAATAAATGGAGCAAACTGTGAAGAACTCAATTAGTATAGTGACTGTCATATGTTTTTGACCTGATTCATAACCACCTTTGCTATAATGGTTTTCGTGATCCATGTATCTTTTGCAATGGGTTTTGGTAATATCAAACATATAGAGTGCCATGGAAACTGATACCCCACAAAAGATAGGGACAACAACAATCCATGGAAACTGATACCCCACGAAAGATAGGGACAACAAGAAGCCATGAAAACTGATACCCCACAAAAGATGGGGACAACAACAATCCATGGAAACTGATACCCCACAAAAGATAGGGACAACAACAAGCCATGAAAACTGATACCCCACAAAAGATAGGAACAACAACAATCCATGGAAACTGATACCACACAAAAGATAGGGACAACAACAATCCATGGAAACTGATACCCCACAAAAGGTCAGGACAACAACAAGCCATGAAAACTGATACCCCACAAAAGATAGGAACAACAACAATCCATGGAAACTGATACCACACAAAAGATAGGGACAACAACAATCCATGGAAACTGATACCCCACAAAAGGTCAGGACAACAACAAGCCATGAAAACTGATACCCCACAAAAGATAGGGACAAGAACAAGCCATGGAAACTGATACCCCACAAAAGATAGGGACAACAACAATCCATGGAAACTGATACCCCACAAAAGATAGGGACAACAACAAGCCATGAAAACTGATACCCCACAAAAGATAGGGACAACAACAATCCATGGAAACTGATACCCCACAAAAGATAGGGACAACAACAAGCCATGAAAACTGATACCCCACAAAAGATAGGGACAACATCAATCCATGGAAACTGATACCCCACAAAAGATAGGGACAACAACAAGCCATGAAAACTGATACCCCACAAAAGATAGGGACAACAACAAGCCATGAAAACTGATACCCCACAAAAGATAGGGACAACAACAATCCATGGAAACTGATACCACACAAAAGATAGGGACAAGAACAATCCATGGAAACTGATACCCCACAAAAGATAGGGACAAGAACAAGCCATGAAAACTGATACCCCACAAAAGATAGGGACAACAACAAGCCATGAAAACTGATACCCCCCCCAAAAAAAAAATAGTGACAACCACACAAGCCATAAAAACTGATACCACACAAAACAATAGTGACAACCACACAAGCCATGAAAACTGATACCACATAAGATAGTGACAACAACAAGCCATGAAAACTGATACCACATAAGTGAAAACTGATACCTAACACAGAATCATGACAACCACACAAGCCATGAAAACTGATGCCACATAAGATAGTGACAACAACACAAGCCATGAAAACTGATCTAACACAAAATAGTGACAACCACACAAGCCATGAAAACTGATGCCACATAAGATAGTGACAACCACACAAGCCATGAAAACTGATGCCACATAAGATAGTGACAACCACACAAGCCATGAAAACTGATGCCACATAAGATAGTGACAACCACACAAGCCATGAAAACTGATCTAACACAGAATCATGACAACCACACAAGCCATGAAAACTGATGCCACATAAGATAGTGACAACCACACAAGCCATGAAAACTGATGCCACATAAGATAGTGACAACCACACAAGCCATGAAAACTGATGCCACATAAGATAGTGACAACCACACAAGCCATGAAAACTGATGCCACATAAGATAGTGACAACCACACAAGCCATGAAAACTGATACCACACAAAATATAGTGACAACAATTCATGAAAACTGATACCCAGCAAACATTAGTGACAACCACACAGGCCTTGAAAATTGATAAATTCACAGTATATATTTATGCATGCATAGATGTATGCTTATATTTGCATATGTCTATCTATTTAACCCATCCATCCATTCAGTGTGCAATTTCACTATTTCTTTTGGGGTAAACATTTTCATGAATTTTTTGTGGATGCATTGAAATTCACATTTGAAGGTCAAGCAAACAGCAGCTATTCCAGCCATAAACATACATATGAACCTCCCAGCCAAGAGAAATCCCCCAATAAGATGTGTTCTCATTACTGACTGAAATCTCCCACATTTTCAAAATTACTATTGAAAAATTTCTTTTATCCCCACTTTTTTCAACCATTTACTTTCAGTGTAGTATATTCACAGTAGCAGTAGTAGTGCCTGCAATCACATGATTCAAGTAGTTTAAGCTGAGCAAGATAATTTACTTGCTAATTTCAAGCAGCTTAAAACAATTAACATCCCTTTGATTCTTTCAACAGTATTGGTTGGCTTTCAGTATTGGTAGTTTGTTGACAAGGATTTTACTATTTGTGATCAAAAGTAATTCAGTGAGCATTAACAATGTTAATTGATTACTAAAGAGCTCTGTCAGCATAAAACAGTTAACAATTTCAGCCATTATAATCAAGTTCAAAGGTAATGCATCTAGCCCTTCCTGTAAAGCTGATTTTAAAATCTGATATAATGGTGGCATGAGTGACATCTAGCATTAGGCAGAAACTCCAGCTCATAAAAGTATACTAAAACACAACAACAAATATGCCACAATGAAAGCTGTGTTTGCAGAATCTGCATCAAATGTGAAGAAAGATATACATTCCAAAACCCTGTTTGTATTTTTATTTTTTTATATAGTCAAAATAATGTTCCCTGACTCTGAAATCACACAAAACGTCCCATACAAACAGACCAAATTTACTTGCATGGTTACCCAAGCCTTGGGTCCTCATTGTGTTAAGAAAGTAAAGACGTGTGCTACAGTGACATTTTTTTCATTCTCATTAAAAATCCTCCCTCTTTTGAAGTCATAACTCTTCACAAAACTTTTGAAAGTCTCCCAATGTGTCCAAAAGCTTGACCTCTTTTCTGTTTCATGGATGCATACATTAGGACTCAGCCTCATTCTAAGAATAATTTCCAGCAATAATGAACAAGTTAGTTTTGGAAAAAGTCTGAAAATAAATGAATTCACTTAAAGTATATATATTTACCTATTTCCTTCCTTCCTTCACATATTTTCCATTTGTCTACCTGTACATCTCTTACCTTGTATCTATAAAAACTATCATTATTTAGTCCCCTTATTGGTTATTACTCATGTGTCTAACTAGCTATACTAATTAGATATGAGATGAGATTAATTTTTATGGTACTGTTCACATTACTATAACACTTTAAGTAGCTAAAGATTACAAATAATAAGATCTTGCCTCTTTATTTGATAGCTTCGGCAATTGATGGGAAAATGGAGATTACCCAAGATGACTTTGAGAGAGCCTTCCATGGTTTCACTCCAGCATCATTGCGGAATGTTCCACTTCATCAGGCAGGGGAATTAGGGTGGGATGATATAGGTGGCTTGAAAGACATTAAGAAAACATTGGTACAGACTCTGCAGTGGCCAGCAAAGGTGAGAAGCTCAAACATTTCAAACTGTATTATAAAGACAGTGTAAATCTCATTGCAGAATTAATTTTGCATGCATGTGATGCAGATATAAAGGTAGATTACAATGTAATTTGGTGAAAAATTATTTTAAAAAATGTGACTTACATTTGGTTGGTTGAAAATAAAATATGAATGTAACTTACCATTTGATTAGTTAAATATGAATATAACTTATGACATGATTGGTTGAAATATAAATTGTTCATTCCATGAACTATAGGTTCAAATGCACACAATCTACCTTACTTATGTTAAACTCTAAGATGGACACAACATATCCAAATACCAGCATTTATTACATTGCATTTTCTGGAAATTGTTTCATGTGAATGAAATGACTGGAATTTTTTGTGGATGTGACCTTCCCAGAACCAGCAATAATTGTACCTGTTTGCTTTGTCATTCTATGCAAAAAAAATTCATTTTCTGTTTAGGCTCTTAATGCCGACTTGAATTGATTGCCAGCAACATTCGTGTTAGTTTCTCTACATGAAAACATGATTGATTTTCTTATGGACTACAGTAGGATGCAGATTGATTCAACATTTCACTAAATGACACTTAAATAGGGAGTCCATAGAGTCCCAGTTTTATTACTAAATAGGGAGTCCATAGAGTCCCAGTTTTATTACTAAATAGGGAGTCCATAGAGTTCCAAGTTTATTATTAAATGAAGAGCCTAGAGAGTCCCAAGTTTATTACTAAATAGGGAGCCCATTAAGTCCCAATTTTATTACTAAATAGGAAGTCCATAGAGTCCCAAGTTTATTACCTCAAAAGGTACAGAAGTGAAAAAATGATGCATGCTAGATTTTGGGTAGGTCTAAGTTTGCCAAATCTGGATCTTTGCAAAAAGCATATATTTCATGAATATTGATCCCATGGTGGATCCAAAACTGCCTGGTACTTTTATTTTAGATTTCCAAAGATATGATGATATTAAAAGCTGAGCCATTTGTGTAATAATCTTAGGAATTGATGGATTGTTACAGTTAAGGGGAAATCCCTTGCCATCGCTTTATGCAAATGAGTTTGAGAAGATATCTCAAAAGCGTTTAAAATAACAGCATAAAGATTCCCTTCATTTATTTTTTCCTTTGAATATCATTTGAATTAAGTCTAGAAACAAGGGGCCCAAAGTGGCCGAGTGGTCTAAAGTGCTTTCCGTTATGGATCACTGCCATCTCACCTCTGTCTGCATGGGTTCGAGTCTAAGATTCGGCTAAAGTAGTTATGTGAGAAAGCTTGCCATTAGCTTCTCATGGGTCAGTGGTTCTTTCCGGGGCTTTTCCTGTGTTCTTCCTCCACCAATAATACTGGCCGCCATGTATAGTCTATTGTGTGCTGAAAAATGGCGTTAAACCCTAAAAAAATACACAATGAAAACAACAAAAAGTCTAGAAAAGATCTTAAGAGGTTTAAATCTTGAAGATTTAATGTCTGTTACCAATTACTTGTGAATGATTAGCATGTGCACAAATCTATGTTTGCTTCAGTTAACTTTACATGGTATATGTATGATTTAAAACAATTTAGTTAAGAAACTTGATTAAACAATAAAGTATGTGTTGCTTCTTACTTACACTGATAATTAAATCGTATCTCTTAAAAAGTAGCTATGTCTTGGATAGAGAGCCATGATGCCTCAGTAGATATTGTGCCTGACTTAGGGCTGAATGGGTACGAGTTTGAATCATAACTCCAGACCAGTGTGGGCTAGCTACCATGGTGTGTCTTTGACCAAGGAACTTTACTCCAATTTCATGTGCATTAAATAACCAGTTTGTTTCTTAAAGTTAACCAAGTATTTGAATAACCTTAAAGTTACTATGTCTTATTATGACATCTTGTGTGTTATATAGTATCCCATGCTGTTTGCCAACTGTCCCTTAAGATTACAATCTGGTTTGCTACTATATGGGGCACCTGGAACTGGAAAAACTCTGTTGGCTGGGGCTGTGGCAAAAGAATGTGGTCTTAACTTTATCAGTATCAAGGTAAAACTTCCTCTATGTTTATCTTATCTCTCTCTTCATTGTTTTCCTTACAGGAACTCTCTGTCTCTGTCTGTCTGTCTCTCTCTCTCTCTCTCACACGCGTGCACACACACACACACACACAACACACACACACACACACACACACTACAGATGCTCATAGTTTGATCCAACACAAATTGCCAATATATAGCATCAAAATATTTCCAATACACTTGATAAGCAGAATAAATGTTTGAATATTTATGAGATAAAACACCAATTCCTCTTATCAATAAATATGTGAATCAAGTTAAATAAATTTTTCATCTTGTACGATTTCCATCACCAATATGTTTTTTGTAATACATACAGTGCTCAACAAATATGCGAAATACATATATCAAGTCTAGTATAAGTAGTTCTTTAATTCCTTCAAAGTTTGTTGATTTGTAGCTCTTTCTCAAATTTCAGAGAAATAATTATAATTTATAATGCAAATGATAAGATGTTACATGGTAGGAACTAATTTGTACTTTTGGTTATTTTAATTTAAATACTTGCAGTTCTATCTTGTTCCTTACTTTTTCTTCTAAAATTTCATTCGTCTAAAAGTGTGAAAGTAGGTCAGGGTCAAAAATAAACCAACCTCAAAAGCAAGAAATCCAATTCCTGCAACATTTTCAGTTTGAAAATTAGCCATGTCAGAAATTACCTCATTATATTTAATGCATATCTTATCAAAGTTAATGCAAAATTTGACAAATTTGTGTCCACTTATAAAAAAGGAATGATTTAAATAAAGTCAGAATAGTGCCATGTTCTTTTATCAATGATGTTATTTTAAAGTATGGGTCTTAAAAATTATATTTTGTAATATACTTTATTAACTTTTGATGCACAGAAGTTATTTTTTTTAGACCAATCATCTTACTCTAAACATGCCAACTCTGAAAATAAGCCGTCTTTTAAAAAATAATGAATAAAATATTCACTGACAAATAATATAAGTTATGGTTTTGTTTCTCATTTTCAAGGTATGTTTTTGATTCACAATGTCAGTGTACTGGTAGGTTTTACATAGCAAGAGTTTTTTCTCACTTTTTGTGCATCATTAAGAAGAAGTTAATCTTTATGGTTATGTGATTAAAATCATCATTAGTTAATGCCGTTTTAATTAATGCAGGGTCCAGAGCTGCTCAGTAAATATATTGGAGCAAGTGAGCAGGCAATTAGAGATTTATTCAACAGGTGAGTAAAAGAGAATATTTTGCAAATTGTATTGATATTCGTGTCAGTTGTACTCCATTTTTATGCAAAATTACAATGTATATGGTGAAATTTCAATTTATTTTAGTTTTGCAAAATTACCATTTAAATGGAAAATATGTAAATCTATTCTGCCACAGAGTGCCAAAAGTTGTGAAAGTTATTGCCTAAAATTTTAACTATAAATTAAAGAAACAAATTAGGAATGTGGAAATTCCCTTATACTTATTATTTATAGTATGCTTAACAACTTGGAAGTTGACAATAAAGCTGGAGATCCCAGAGGACACCAAGAGATTTGTATTAGGCAGTTTTTGACTCTCATGTAATGCATGATGCAGTGGCTATCTCCACTTGTTATGATAGCACCACTGCTGAAGTTGGTGGTAAAATGCAGTCTGGAGAGGAACTTCTACTTCACAACACTTTGTTAGATTGTTTTTATTTTGAACTTTTCTTCTTCAGATGCTTTACTCTGTCACATTAACATTAGGAATATAAACTATACTACTTCCTGAATCCAGCCCTCCCAAAGATGAAATTTTTCTTTTTGTCTATATTAAATGAACAAGGGCAAATAACTCTTGCCCATTACCTTCCCTTACTACTTACAAGTGATGCCTGTTTATGAATTGCTCATGATCTGACCAGGTAGCATAAATACTCCCACATGTCCGAGACTGGTCTTTAGGCCTGTAAGTCCTGGTGCATGGGATTTATAAACTAAATTAATGACCATTTCTATGTCATTCTGTCTTCCTGTTTTAGGTATGAATTTAGACACACTGGGGACGTTTCTACACAGTTCCAGTCAGCCCTGGTGACATAAGTTGCCCTGCATGTTCAAGCATGTGCCTCTAACCAGTAAGTCCAGGTTCATGGGCTTACATTGACTTGAATGAGCCATTCCATCTGCACCTCTGTTTTGATACCATCTTGACTGACAATTGAACCATACAGCCTTACGGATTTTGATCTGTACTGTTTAGCTACGGTTACGATTTTATGTGGGTTCAGCTGCCAACCGTTTCTAGATCCATGCTATTCAGTTGACCATATCGCTTCTGCCACACATCACTACCCTATGTCTTTGCAAGTAGATCCATTGAGCATTTACATTGCTGAGGATCAGATTGATCGAGCCATTGGTCCACCTCATCAGCAGTACAGCCATGTGCACTATTGTCTATACATCCAACACTCGTACTGAATGTTTCGACAAGCCATTCATATCATTTCATTGACTATATCTTGCTGATACAGCTAGCCATTTGCTCATCATTCAGTACCATGACAGTCTTATAGATGAAAGCTTCACCTCATATATACCTTTGATAATGTACTATCCAGATTTGTATCCTGTTCAAGACAGTTCACACACTGAGTGATAAACCTGATGATAGTTCATCCTCAAATCACATATAGCATGGTCTGAGTAATGCTTTAAGGTAGCAGTAGATGAATTTATGGGGTGTTGACAGACTTGGAATATCTGCCACACACCCATCTTCTACACAGGCATATGGGGCATGGCCTCATTTGGTTGTGGCAACTAGGAAGTCAGACCCTCCTTCTATATTTTCCTACAGTCAGAGTAAAATAACCCCAGAAAGAGTGGTTATTCTATCTGCCAAAATTAGCAACACATGCAACTCTATAGCTCTTTTTTCTGAGAGTCAACTTCCAGTGTTATTTGCAATTTCACTGATGTAAGATCCATTTTGATGTCTTCATTGATATCCCGGCATTAGACAAAATTGCACTACATTTAATGACAAAATATTCTTGATATCTTTTTAAGTCTTGTTCACAATATTGTGGCCACATTTTCATTGTTGGCTTGCACGTCTGTTGTGAATTTTTTTCTCTAAATTGTAATCAAGGCAGGCAATGCACAACCCACCCAGATCCTGTGGATCTCAACTACTGTTCCTCCAACCTCTTGTGTTTACTCATTTTCTTGAAGTCCCACAGACATCTGAATCTTGTTTGCATTAAATCAATCTGTTTCCAACAAGCAAGTAAGCTATGATCCCAGTTTTGTTTCAGTGTTCTCTTAACTTTAGATGGAAGTACTGTCAGACTTGATAAGAGACACTATTTTGAAATAAGAGATCTGTACGCTCATCGAGAAGTGAGTGGTGGAGAATTTTCAGAATCTACATTTTCCAGTATTTGCCTCTGAGTCATTTTTCTAGTTAGGATGGACAGTGTCATTCAAGATGGAAACAGTAAGATCAGCTGATCTGTCCTAACAAATTTGTCATTTGTCTCTTGATCTGACCGATGCATAATTTCTTGTTCATCCATCCTTACAGAAATTCCTCTGGTTTACATAATGAGGAAGTTATTATCAGTTTTGCACAGTACTCTCCTAGTTAAAGGTAAATCCTCAGACCTTCATGAACTATTCCTTTTTATTGTATTCTCTATTTCATATTACTTCATTTTCATGGTGGGATATTTGGTCAACATCCATCATAAACATCTGATCAGTTCCATCCAAATAAAAGAAATAATGATCCTTTCTCCCTTTTACATGATCTAGGTTTTCTCATCAATCATGAAGTCCCATCTTTGTCTATTCCATAAGCTCTTAAAATCACCTGGGAATTGATTTTCTAACTTACTACAACCTGGTACATCTTATCCATCAGGTATCTGAATCAAAATCCTCACAGAATCTGTTTCCAACAAAATATGGATCACATCCAGGGAGTTGATGCAACTCCTCTGATTGTTCTATGGATCTAATTCATCTACATTGCCGTTTAATGTACCCTTTGCAGATGACCTAATTATCTTAGGACATCGTTCTTCCATGCCATTTGATTACAGGATGACATGATTATCTTAGGACATCGTTCTTCCATGCCATTCGATTACAGGATTAGTGTAATTAGTGAGATAGTATCATTCCTGGACTAGTGATGCAATGACAGGAATACCTCTGGAATGGATGCACCCCAATGGAACTGTGTGTAAATATAAAAGCAACTGTGGTTGAGTAACCCATCAATTACCGGACTTCAATGCTGTCATGACAACTTGGGTCCAGAGGACACAGATCTCCACATTAATCTCATGGAGATGAAAGAACCTTCCATTATTGAGTGACCATTTTCAGTACAAGGTACAGATCATCTTGTCAGACAACTTGGCGATGGTGACATACATAGGACAGTACAAAATCACCCCAATTCTAATTTTGTTCCCATCATTGATGTCACATTGACATCCAGATCAGACTTTTTTCTGGCAGACATAGTCTTTGCCAATTCTCAACCAAGAAAGAACCGATTTTTTACACAAAATGGTCTCTCGGTCCATTGGTTTTTCATCAAATTTGCCTTGGCATCAGATGATTGATCGTTTTAAAACCAGGTGGAATCACAGCTATCCACCTTCATTTCCTGTTGTACTGAACCCCGAGGTTTTATCCATTCATGCTTTTCTATGCTTGGATGGTCTGTGCCCCCTTGCCTACCCTATCCTGCCAACAGTCATAGTTCATTAGATTATACAGAATTGAGAAATGGAAAATGATTTGGATTGCCACTGGGACAAATTCTGGTTCAGTGATCTTCATGATCCATCCAGAATGATCCTGGCTGGGTTGAATCTTCAGAAAACATCCTCAAACCTACATATTCAATCCTAACCTGGACTATCTTCTCCTTCACGCTTAATTCTAGTCCAGAAAGCCTTACAGCATAGACCATTGAATCCTTCACTCTTTGAATGAATTGCACGAGTCATAAGGCATTCAAATGGATGCAGTACTTTTTCAGGAACTAACATAAGGTTAAAACATCATCCCATTAAGTTCCTCTGTCCCCACAAGTTTAAGCTTTTGAATATTGCCTATTCGTTTAAGGTTATTATGGTCAGAGAACATATTCGGTGGAGAAAGCAAAGATTTTAGTACCGGAAATTATGTTTCTCCCAGAATACTTACCAGATCACATTACTTTAAAACCCTCCGATCCTCAATGAGATGTGAGCATCAATGTTCCACTCAGCTTAAACTGGTCCCACCCATAGGTGGCCAGATCACTCCAACGGCCTAGTGGTTAGTGTCCACCTTGGATGCGAGAGGTGGTGGGTTCAATTCCTGGCCAAGTCATACTAATGACTTACAAAAATGGTACTAACAGCTGCCTCGCTTGGTGATCAGCATTAAGAGGTTAGTGTTAAGACTGGTCGGCCTGGTGTCAGGATGATGTGACTTAATTGGGACATCATGCTTCATGTCTGCGGCATGATGCCCCAGTGCTAAACATCACTATAAACTGTCATACTGCAGACATTATAGCAGTAAAACTGAATTTGTTTAAAGCTCGTAAAAAAATCCAATCATACACACATCTGTCAGTGGCAAGAGGAGGTATGGGACAATAGTTATTGTCCTTTGTCTACATATTACAGACAGAGATGAATTGTGTCTTTGGATTGGTCCGATTTTTGTGGTTGTATGGCTTATCTATTCCTAATGTTAATGTAATCAGGTAAGTATTCTAGGAAAAAAATAATCTAGTTTTTAAAAAATTACTTTCTCTTGCATATCTCTGGTGAAAAATATGAGATTGCGTATTGCAGTACATGTAGAAGGAAACCTACCTAAATTCTTTCTTTGAAGTGATGAAACACAAAGTGATGATATAATGTAGCATGTGAACAGATGTCATCACATACCAGATATGTCACAATGTAATTCATCTGATCTGTCCAAATTATGCAAGATCATTTTTGATCATTCCTAATGGGATTTCACATCATCAATAAGAGTGCTAGGAGTACCCAGTCATGGCTTTCATGTACTTGACTGCAGAGATGATGGATAAAAGTCTCAGATGACCTAGGTGTCAAAACATATTATTCTGGCAGTGATATAAAGTACAAGATTATAAGCTATGTGGAGAATCCATGTGATGGTGTTTCTAAACTAGATCAGTGGACTTTGTACTTAATATATATACCCTCTCCCCCCCCAACTTGCTCCTCCTCCTCCTCCTCCATGCACATGTTTGGGCAGTGGACATAGTGCTACCCACTTTTGAAGGACTCTTTGGGGCTTAAGTTTTTAACTTTTTGAAGAATTTAATGCATTACATTTTTGGCAACATCAGTCAGCTACAAAATTCAAAAGAAAATTTGTTCTATCTTTTACAGAGCACAGAGTGCAAAGCCATGCATATTGTTTTTTGATGAATTTGATTCAATTGCCCCAAGGTAAGTTTTCATTCTTTATTTCTTTCATTCAATCATTAAGGACATACTATTATATCCAAATTTCAATGAATTACAAATGTTTTTTGCACTGATAAAACTATATACTTATTTCATTGTATACATACAATAAATTTGGCTTAAATTTCCTAAAATGTACTTATTTTACTGATTGTATATGGTAAGTAAATTTAACAAAGTATTTTTTTTAACTATCAGTAGACTTTTCTTTGAGTTATTATGGTGGCTTGAAATGATTACAAAGTGAATATGGTTTACGCTAATTTATGTGCTCTATTCAACTTAATACAGAGGCATGCCTTAATAAGTGCTTATATCATTACTTGCAACAAGAATACTGTTATTAAGTCGAGTCCAACTCCAATAGGCACAGACCCATATCTGCTAGTGCATAGTGCATAGACAGATCCAGGATTTTGTTTAATAAGTAAATCTATCTGTTGCCTTACAATTAAAGTAGAGACATGAGATATTGACTGAATGTTCTCTGTTAAAAACAATTTAACTTATTTCCAACTATGTCTATTCCTTGGCTCATAAATTGGGAAAGGTTTGTTGATTCATGATGTCCATCCTACACTGAGGTTTCGGATCTGTGCTTAGGTCATTTTCTCAAATACTATTTGTTATTAATTTAAATGACTTTGTATGCAATGTTTTACAACGATTACTAGCGGTTAGAGTTTCCACCTCAGATGTGGGATGTCATGGATTTGATCCCTGGCCGAGTCATACCAAAGACTTATGAAATGGTACTAACAGCTGCCTCACTTGATGCTCAGTATTAAGAGGTTAGTGTTAGGACTGGTCGGCTTGATGTCATCAATATTTGACTAGGTGGGACATCATGCTACATGTCTGCAGCATGATGCTGCAGTGCTAGACATCATTATAAACTGTCACACTGCAAATATAGCGATAAGACTGAATTTTTTTTTAAATCTGTGTTAAAAATCCAAATCACACACACATGAAGAATACTTTGAAACCATGTCTCTGTGACCTATATTTAATGGTTCATTGATTTGTGCTTTTCTCTGCATTTAGCACAAATTCTTGAGGTTTGTTTTTGGGTTTAGCTCAGTTTGTAAAACGCTGTTGCCTACAGTTGTACAACTTTCAATAAATCTTTATACTGTAACTATGGTTAAAAATTAGGACACAGCAGTTTTTCATGGTTCATTCATTTGTATCTACCTCATGGTTCAGTGGCTCAGTTTCTATTAATGTTGCTTGAATAGCTATACATCATGAGGATTACTACTGTCATCAGTAAAAATTAGGGCAGTGTAACCTATATATCCCACTGCTGTGACTAGCATTAACTTTTGTGTTAACTTCATAAATCAAAAATTATTCCCTTCAGAGTCTGGTAATGGTGACAAGTATTCATAAACCAGTGACCTGCATTAACTGTTTTGTTTATTTAGGTTTCTCATACACTTTTGCCTGGGGTCATGTACCTTTTTATATTTTATTTAAAGACAAGTATTGTAAGTTTTGGAAAAACACAAAAGGTGTCAAATCATTACATATAAGCATTGGTAACATGTGAAAAGTAAGTATATATATATCTTACTATGTTATAGGCGAGGACATGACAACACTGGGGTGACAGACAGAGTCGTCAATCAGCTTCTTACACAGCTAGATGGTGTGGAAGGACTTGATGGTAAGCCTACTAGTTTGGAAAAGACATTTTGAGGTCAGGATGGCGTGCTTGTATTGCACTTCAATGCTTCTGGCTTGATAAGTTGTCACTTTTTTGAAGATTCTGGTTTCCTTTAGGTTAACCAGGAGGTTCTGCCATAACAGTGCTTCAGCCTGGATTTATTTTTACAGAATGGCAGCAAAGAGGGGCACTTTGTATTACATAAATAATTTTTAATGAAAAAGAACAAATATGGTGTCATTTAAATCCTTCCCAAGTCAATGACATGATATCTACTGTTCTGTTGCTAAGAACAGTTTTTGTTTCAAATAATAAGGCGCATTCTAGATTTAGCTCCATTGGTTCATAACCTTGGAAAGCCCATCACATTATATAAAGGGATGTAATTTAAATTCTAATCCTCAGAGGAAATGATTATACTCAGAGTGGTTAACTCCCTTGATATAATTTGATTATTTTTGTGTTGTACATTAAACAACACAGAATCATTTCATTAGAAAATGCTAATAATGGTAATGGCTCAAATATTTCTTTCTAAAAAATAAGAGATACCTTTTTTTTAACAGGTTGCCTCCATTACTTAGCTCTTACAACGGGGAGGGGGGCACTTTAGTATTTTTTTTTTCCCTTGCTCAACAGGGAGATGTGTTTAGAATGGATGTTGGTGTTTGCTAATGGTAAAAACATGAATATATTTATTGATAATCTTACAGTTGATGCTCATCCCTTTGATACTGTTCACATGTATCTTATTCTGAAGGCATCATGCTGATCCGGGGCCCCGAGTGGCCGAGTGGTCTAAAGCGCTGTCCGTTACGGACCACTGCCATCTCACCTCTGTCTGCGTGGGTTCGAGTCTAAGATTCGGCTAATGTAGTTAAGTGAGAAAGCTTGCCAGTAGCTTCTCGTGGGTCGGTGGTTCTTTCCGGGGTTTTTCCGGTTTCTTCCTCCACCACTAATACTGGCCGCCATGTATAGCCTATATATTGTGCTGAAAAATGGCGTTTGACCATAAAAAAAACAAAAAAAAAAAAAAAAAACATGCTGATCCTGTTCAGGTATACCATATTCTCAAGATATCTCTTTTGTCCTGTTCAGATAGATATACAATATTCTCAATACATACTTTTTGATCATGTTAAGATATACTGTTTTCTCAAAACATCCCTTGATCCTATTTATATGTACTATATTCTCAAGGCATCCCTTCATCATGTTCTGATACTAGTATACCATATTCCCAAGGCATCCCTTTCATCTGGTTTCAGATGTACCATATTCCCAAGGCATCCCTTTAATCCTGTTAAAATACACCATATTCCAAGACATCCCTTTGCTCCTGTTCAGCTTAACCATGTTCTGAAGGCATCCCTTTGAACCTTTTCAGATATACCATATTCCCAAGGCATATGTTTGATCCTGTTCAGATATACCATATTCCCAAAGCATCTCTTTGATCCTGTTCAGATATACCATATTCCCAAGGCATATGTTTGATCCTGTTCAGATATACCATATTCCCAAGGTATATGTTTGATCCTGTTCAGATATACCATATTCCCAAGGCATCCCTTTGATCTTGTTAAGATATACTATATTCCCAAGGCATTTGTTTGATCCTGTTCAGATATACCATATTCCCAAGGCATATGTTTGATCCTGTTCAGATATACCATATTCCCAAGGCATCCTTTGAACCAGTTCAAATAACATAGTCTTAGGGCAGCATTTTGATCCTTTTATGATATACCATGTTACAAAGGCATTGCTTCAATTCTGTTCAGATATACCATATTACAAAGGCATTGTTTCGATTCTGTTCAGATATACCATATTACAAAGGCATTTCTTCAATTCTGTTCAGATATACCATATTACAAAGGCATTGCTTTGATTCTGTTCAGATATACCATATTACAAAGGCATTTCTTCGATTCTGTTCAGATATACCATATTACAAAGGCATTGCTTTGATTCTGTTCAGATATACCATATTACAAAGGCATTGCTTCGATTCTGTTCAGATATACCATATTACAAAGGCATTGCTTCGATTCTGTTCAGATATACCATATTACAAAGGCATTGCTTTGATTCTGTTCAGATATACCATATTACAAAGGCATTGCTTTGATTCTGTTCAGATATACCATATTACAAAGGCATTGCTTTGATTCTGTTCAGAGGCATTGCTTTGATTCTGTTCAGATATACCATATTACAAAGGCATTTCTTTGATTCTGTTCAGATATACCATATTACAAAGGCATTGCTTTCATTCTGTTCAGATATACCATATTACAAAGGCATTGCTTCGATCCTGTTCAGATATACCATATTACAAAGGCATTGCTTCGATCCTGTTCAGATATACCATATTACAAAGGCATTGCTTCGATCCTGTTCAGATATACCATATTTTCAGAGCATAATAACTCTTAGTACTTAGATTATTTCAAACAAATGTACTTACCATTGTGACTAAATATAGATATCATCTCATAATTAGAAAAAAGACAAACTTTTATTCATATATTTACATGAAATTTACATGAAAATAAATAGCATTGATTGTTAAAAATAATACAAATTATATTAGTTATTTTAGTCCTTAGTGGAGGCATTGACTTTTGAATTATCAGCGATCCACGTGTTACATTTTAAGTATCTTGAATCATAAAATGTTTGTATGCATCTTAATCAGAGCAGCTTGGCTATACCACTACTTGGTCGTTGTGACCATATATTTCCATGCTTGAGTGACATTTTTTGATCCTCTGTCATTTCATTACATTCTCAATATATTTGACCCTATTTCACTAACACAAATGAAAATTGCAACATCAGGATATCAGGATGCAAAACTAGGTCTATGTCACCTAGTTTTCATTTGTAAGTGACTTTTATATTTTTAGCTGGCCATTTTTTACATCCTCAAAATTTTAGACCCTATTTCACTTCTATGAAACTTAGCATGTGGGTAATCTCAAGAAGGAATATAACTCTGCCATAAGAAAACTTGTTAACTGAACTATTTATGCACTTGAGTGATTTCTTTTGTTTTCACCCATTATATCGTGAATCTGATGTCCTCTACTCTCGCAACACTTGTTTTTTTTAATGGCTTAAGAATAGCAACTCAACCATACAAAAGAGTGGGTCAGTGCGACCTAATTTTGATAGGCTTTGGTGATTCTGGTGCTTTCTTCTGTACTACTCAGCCTATTGTTATTACTCCAGTTATTCTCTGGTTGGAAATTGAATTCATGTATGAAAAAAAAACACTTTGCTAATTTATTTAAAAGCTCTCAAAATCATAAGTTGTAAGATTTCCTGGACAAAAGATCAATGGTCAGAAAATTCTGTCTTCATTCTTTAAATGAACAAAATAATACTGGCAAAAGTTCTACAGTTGTAATAAAATCATTTGAATTTTTCTACATGTTTGTCATCATACAAATATTTTTTATTACGGTATTATTGACTTGGAGGAATTTCTTCCCTTAAGGCCTGTGGTATAGTATCTACTCTCTGTTACTTAGAATAGTCCGTGTTTTTAATAATAATGCACTTTCTATATTTTTTTGGCGGGGTGACAGTTCAAATATGTAAAGGTATGTAACTCAGATTATGATCTTTGAAGAAATGAATAGTCAGAGGTTGTTACCCCTTGATATAGTTGGCAGCAACTTTAATGCACTTGAAACAATACAGAAAATGTTCATCGGAGAGATAATCACCTAAATATTCATCTTAACATAGCTTTTATATTTTGTATAATGAGTTCTCAATTATAAGGCAAAGAGCAGAAGATACTTAAATAATTAGAATTAGAATTACATGTATTTATTTGATATTTACATATGATCATCTTAATACATTGATTATTATTTTCAAGTAAGTCTGTGTTCATTCATATACATTCACCAAACTGTTTGGATGATTTACATGTTGGATAAGAAGCATATTGGTTTGGGGGTCAAAAGGTTACAAGCCAAGGTCATTGTGACAAAAAAAAGTTAGTTTTTGCATAATACATTTGTTTCTGAACCAGGTACCTTGACTGTGTTCAGCATCTGAACTTGGCATTGGGAAGAAGGCCGTTGATATGGGTGTCAAAAACTTAAAGGCTGAGTTCTATGTGTGTCAAAGAAATATGGATTTCACAGAATGACATTTTCATTCTAGGTTAAGTTTCTTCACCAAAGGTGGTGATGTAATGCCCTTTTTGTGTTAATCCAGAAACCTTCAGGTTCTGGGTTGTCAAGTTCAGTGATGAAATTAATGGTATGTCTAATACTATGCATGAGAACTTTAATTAGAATGACATACATTGATGAAAGGTTTAGGACACTGACAGCCATTAGACAATAATCACAGGTGTAAACCATGCCTTACTAGTACAAAAAGAACCATTAATCATGGAGTAGATTTATAATGAGATGTTTATGGTACTTTTGTTACAAATGCATATTCAGGATGTCACATCAAAAAGTATTTATATCTTGCAAGTTGTGATAAGTTTGTTTTCTTTTTAATTTTTGTCATCTAGATTGTCTGTTAAAATATACAGTACAAAACAATTTTTTAAACAAATTTATTAAAAAATGTAGAAGCAAGTGTATATGGTGTAAAAGGAACTCATTAGTATTGCTACCAATTGTAATTTAACATGCATCCTTTGTTAAATGGTATTAAGTTGCAGTTTGGTTCTATGTATTGGTGTATATTTATGTTTGATTTGCATGTATGTACAGCCTGTAGTTACATTCATGTACTACCTGTAGTTACATGTATATAGTGCCTGTAGTTACAAGTATGTACAGCCTGTAGTTACATGTATATACTGCCTGTAGTTACAGGTATGTACTGCCTGTAGTTACATGTATATACTGCCTGTAATTACATGCATGTACTGCCTGTAGTTACATGTATATACTGCCTGTAGTTACACGTATGTACTGCCTGTAGTTACATGTATATAGTGCCTGTAGTTACAGGTATGTACTGCCTGTAGTTACATGTATATACTGCCTGTAGTTACATGCATGTACTGCCTGTAGTTACATGCATGTACTGCCTGTAGTTACATGTATATACCGTCTGTAGTTACATGTATGTACTGCCTGTAGTTACATGTATATACTGCTTGTAGTTACATGCATGTACTGCCTGTAGTTACATGTATATACTGCCTGTAGTTACATGTATATACCGTCTGTAGTTACATATATGTACTGCCTGTAGTTACATGTATATACTGCATTACCTGTTATTACATGTGTTTCAATGCATTTCAGGTGTTTATGTCCTGGGTGCTACAAGTCGTCCTGACTTAATTGATCCAGCACTGTTGCGACCTGGAAGACTTGACAAATGTCTTTGCTGTCCTATGCCAGATGAGGTACATTTTGAACTTGTCTCCATCTCATGTCAGATGAAATTCGGTCTATGCTTGTTACTGTCACATGTCAAATGAGGTACATTTGGACCTTGTTACTGTTCTGTGCTAGATGAAGGCTATTTTGTACTTGTTACTGTTATATGTTTAACAAGGGCTATTTTGTACTTGTAACTGTTCTGTCCCATACGAGGTAGATTGTTTTTTTTCTTCTCTTTTGCATATATATCACTTTGTTATGGTACTGTATATATTCACATACAAGCCATATCCAACTGCAGCCTGCACAGATCCAGCTCTGCTATAATATAATATGCAGTTTGTTAGGACTAATCAATTCAACAAGTAATATATAGACTCTGATCTGCTGGCACAAAGTCCACTGGCAGATTAGAGTCTATAATGTTTGCAGTTCAACCTGACTTACACATGAGTATTTACAGTATATTGTCAGTAATATTGAGATCCTTTTAAAGTCCCATTAAATAGGTAATTGCTTTCCACTGATAAGACATATATCAATCCACATTACCTTTGTTATAATCGCAATAAATAAATAATTGTTCTCCATTGGAAAGATATTGATCCATGATACCTTTCTTTAATTTTTAAAAAAATGCATTTGTTTCAAACTCTAAATAATTTTAACCTCATGCCTTGGGAGGGGGTAATTTGTTTAAAGACCTGGTTTTTGTATATACACAACAAAATTTTGCCCACAATTGTATATTACAATTAATCATAAAATAACATGAAGACTTCAAAAACTACCTTGAATATTGAAGTGCAAACTAAAAGAAACACAATAAATTTTTGGCATCAAAGCAAATATTGCACATGTCATAGCATTGTATACAGTGTTGATCAACTTTTATTTATGAAAAAAAATACTTGACAATAGACAATACATTAATTCAGGTAATAAAATAATAGTATAAGTAAGTAAATAAATGGGCATTGTTAATGTATTTGAGCAAAAACAGTATTTTCTCTAATTCCTAATATGACCATTATTAATGTGTGTGTGTGATTAGGATTTTTAATGTAGCTTTAACAATTTTTAAGTCACATCGATACAATGTCTGCAGTGATGCAGTTGATAGTGATGTCTAGCACTGGGGCATCATGCCGCAGACATGTAGCATAATGTCCTGCCTAGTCACATTATCCTGACACCAGGCCAACCAGTCCTAACTCTAACCTCTTAATGCTGAGCACCAAACGAGGCTTGGTGTTAGTACCATTTGTGTACGTCTTTGGTATGACTCAGCCAAGGATTGAACCCATGACCTCGGTGGATGCTCTAACCACTCGGCCACCGAAGCAGTACCATTATTAATGAATATTTAAGTTAAATCAAGGTAGAAATATGGCATAATTCAACATCATTAACTGGCAGTGTGTGGGCTTTCTCAATTCTACACTCTCTTGATTTGGTCAGGCATTGTCAGTTATATATATATATATATATATATATATATATATATATATATATATATATATATATATTGCAAGAAAAAAAATTAAAAGTGCAAGTTTGAATAGGAGCACAATGCTTTTGGCTTTGCAAGAATGATGACAAAGAAATATGAGATGTGTCATTTATTATTTTGGTTTTGTACCTTATTAGCTTGTTTCTGTTTAGTGTCCTGCTTTTAGCAAAAGCTTGAACAGAGTTTCTATAGTACCCCCTTCTCTTGAAGTATCCCTTGAGTATTTATGTACACCCTTTGATCGGAAAACAGGTGCTGAATATAACGTTTAACACAGTCTCTCTCTGAAATATATTTAAAAATAAATCTGCATCTTTAGATTCACATTTGTAATGGTGCTAGATGTGGCCAGAGTTAGTGATAAAAGCTGTAAGATAGAAAAAGGTATCCATTTTGAAAGAATATATCTGGCAATGAAAACGTTCTAGGTTTGTGTTAGTCAGCAGAGTTGCAGTGTAATTGTGACGTTTGATAATTGTTTGTGGATGTATCTTCAAGATTAAGGTCATGAAGTTAATTTATTTGGAGGTTGAATTAATGGTAAAAGAAACTAAATTGATGCTTATACAAAAGTTTTTGTATAGTGCATTATTCATTAGTTTGATGGTTATTTAGTATAAATACAGAACTACCCATTCATCTTAAAATCCTTGTCTTGAAATGTGAGGGGAGGGGGTATGAAAGAAAATCAAATTTAGCATACAAGTTAAATTTGTAAGTGGTGACCTGTCATCAGTGAGTAGGATTTACTCGGAACGAAAATAAAGACTGAATGAAGACACAAATTAATTTGAAATACACTTCTATATTGACAACTAACATTTGGGCTACCTTTGTGTAATACCGTCCATAATACATCAAATATTTGACATGAATATAAAGAAAAGAATCCATGAATTTGAGTATGTGTCACATGTTAGAAATATATATTGGTCACATCCCATTGGAACACATAAACACACACACATAAAATGACAGCCCTCATTTGATCCATATCCCATTGTCAACAAACGTGTCACTAGACATTTCACTGTAGTATTCATTGGTGCCAGTAGCATATGGCTGGATAGTAGTTCTTACATGCGACATGTACTTAAATTGGCCTAGTTTCCAGTCTGCCCGAGTCAAGTGTAATCATATTGATCCCTATTTATAGGGAAATGAAAACATGTCACCCATTTGAACAAGTAATGAGTTGTTTAGTAGTTGTTGGCACTATGAGGTAATACAGTATCCTGAATGTATCAAGATTCAGATATTCAAGAAATATGAAAATAAATCTGATTGATGGTAGTTGTTGGCACTGTGAGTTAATACAGTATCCTGAATGTATCAAGATTATTTTTATGCATGGAACACTAGAATGTTACATCTGATTCAATATGCAAGTTGTGACCATCGTTTCAGCCAATTTTGTGACGAAATATAATTTATTATTTACTTCCAACTGTAACATAAATTGGAATATCTTTCCCAAGAAAATAATAAATTTTGTTTTGTGTAACTGTCTATCGGCTCAGTTATTTTAAGCAGAGATTTCTAGTGAATGCTTTACATGTACATTATAGGATAAGTAAAATGTTCAATTTTAATCTTGAAGCAAGAAAAATGATAGGTGAAATATATACTAAAAAATTCCCCCCCCCCCCCCCAGAATGGAACAATTTTTCTGCATTGTCTATTAATTTCTCAGAAAGCAATATACTCATTTTTTCACACTGGTTTTTGTTACGATAGTAATGGTTATCATAAGGCATTTTTTTTAAGATCTTCTATCACTCTAGTCTTCATTAATACTTCTGATTTAATAAAAAAAGTACTAATTTTGATTTATCAACAAGACTTTTTTTTATTTATCAAGAAGAATTAATTTTGATGTATCAGCAAGACCTATCTTTTTTATTTATCAACAAGAACCAATTTTTATTTATCTACAAGACTTTTTTTAATTTAGCAACAAGAACTAATTTTGATTTATCTGCAAGAACTATTTTTTATTTATCAGCAAGATTTTTTTTATATTTATCAACAAGAACTAATTTTCTTTAGCAACAAGAACTGGGTATCACTATTTTTTGAGCAACAAGAACTAATTTGACATAGTAGCAACAGGTAATTTTATTATCATTATCCTCTTTTTTGTTCGAATACCAGATCAAATAAAACATCAAATTCAGACATGACCAGAAATGCAAGTAATTCATAGTCATAATTGTTGAGGTAGACTTCCTGTTGTCAATTAGGAATTAACTTTCTATAACACTCAGGTGGAATAAAATACTCTCACTGAATGAAATTATATTTAGATATTGGGAGGAAAAGTGACTTAATTTTTATAAATAAATAGTTTGAGACAAGCTACTGAAGCATGGAAGAATGATACTAAAATTGAAGTAACAAGCAGATCTGGAACCAGAAACCAGAAATAACACAGTTTGGGTAAATTTGATAATTAGGTAATCAGTGTTCTCATTTTTATTACTGTTTTCTATACCGCTTTTTAAAGGAAATTTCACAAATGTCTGACCATTACATTAAGTTTTTAGGAAAAAATTTCTGGCAAGAGTGATTAGAATTTCGGGATCTCAGATATTTCCATAAGGTTAACATGGTTCATGTATTTTGTGATGGTTCATGAACACACATTTTAGATAATATTTATCATGATGTCATACTCTGTTGGGTTATGTTAATAAGCTATCACAAAATATCAGTGACAACGATTTAAAATACATTTGTTTATAAGTAGTGATCCAACCTGCAAACAAAATATACTCTGATCTGCCATCACATAATGTATCAGCAGATCAGGGTCTTTATTAGACTGATTACTCCTAACGAACTGCAGAAATCTAGACCTGACAGTGCATTATATGCCGGCAGATCTGCATCAGATTCTATACAGTTTGCCATTGGGTCCAATTTGTACCAGCGTATATGTCATATGCCAATTTAAACAAGGTTGACCCAGTTTTTTTTTAATGTTATTTCATGTCATGTTTAGTATATGAATGTGTAATGATATTATAATAATTTAGGAAGCTTCATATCATGATGTCGTGTTTTATGTTGTTTTTGTTTTCATTTTTTATTCATGCATTTGAAAAGTAAGACAATTGAAAGTCCTAATGTTATTGTTTGGGGTCAATACATGTAGGGTATTAATGTCATTATTAACTTTATCACATACATCAATCAACTAAATTTGTAAGTTTGAACTCCACATGATATATTTCAACTTGAATTTCTGCTTTTGACCACTTCAGGATGACAGGTTACAGATCCTGAAAGCCTTGGTAAGAAAATTAAACATGGCAAGGGATGTAGACCTTTTACATTTTGCCAAGAAATGTACCGATTTCACTGGAGCTGATATCAAGGCACTGCTCTACAATTCACAGCTGGAGGCTATCCATGAATTTACCGATGGAAATGAGCGCCTAAAAATAGGCAGTCCTTGCAAGCTTCCAAAAGAGAACACTCTCTACGCTCGCACTAAAGATGTGATGGGTGATTCCAAATTGAGGGCCAAGGTTATGACAAAAGAGGTTAAATCTTCAGCCTCTCAGAGTCAGTTCATCTACTTTCCTAACTTAGAGAAGGGGGCCAAAGATTTAACTCCTGAAATGGAAGAAAGATTTAACATTCAGGTAAAATTATATTGTCCAGCACACGTAATTGTAGTTATCTTTGTCCTGGTTCCAAAGTTTCTAGAGATAACCATTTCTTGAACTTGGCATTAAAACATGTTGATCCAAAAATACCTTCAAAGTCACAGCATGTTATAGAAAACAACAGTGCACCCTTTATGACTTGTGTTGTTTCTATACATATGTGTAGAAAACAGCAGTGCACCCTTTATGACTTCTGTTGTTTCTATACAAATGTGTAGAAAAAGCAGTGCTCTCCTTATGACCTGTGTTGTTTCTATACATTTGTGTAGAAACCAACAGTGCACTCCTTATGACTTGTGTTGTTTCTATACATATGTGTAGAAAACAACTGCACTCCTTATGATTTGTGTTGTTTCTATACATATGTGTAGAAAACAACAGTGAACCATTTATGACTTGTGTTGTTTCTATACATATGTGTAGAAAACAACAGTGCACCCTTTATGACTTGTGTTATTTCTATAAATATTAGTAGAAAAAAGCAGAAGTACTGTCATTGATCTACTTATCAAGACATTAAAATGTAATTATGTTTTTCTCTGGATAATTTGTGTGCACTATTGAAAATTATAAGTTTTTCTCCAGTCTTTTGTCCTCAAAATTAATATCTTCATTGTCAGGGTTATGTACCAATACGCCTGGCAAGTTCAGCATTGCTTGGAAGTGGTCTAGGTATACTAAGTTAATTGTTTTTAGTGTTTTCTTTTACAAATAAAGAAACCTGAACCTGGCTGTATTTCTGGTTTTTGTGTAAATGTTTTGATATTGGTGGCAAGTGTGAACCAGCCCTAATTGGTCTAATTACCATTGATGGTAATTAATGTTAATTTCTGTAAACTCCTGGCAAATTCACAGACTTCCTTGCTGCTTCATCTGTTAAAGACTTAACTAAAATGATCTGAGCCCAACAACTTCTCAATCATAGCTAGAAACTTGCATATGGAACTACCCAGATTATTTTAATATATGTCTGCTGTTGATCAGAACTAGTGAATATTGATTAGCAAGTTATAGATGTCTTCAGCAATGGAATGTATCACCAAAATGACAGACATCTATTCATATTATCCTACCTCTGAAATCGGGAAAATAAATCATATTTTCCTTCAAAACTTCTTGAAGTTATCATACAACTCAAAATATAAAAAACAGAAGCTTATTGATGCTCTCTCCCTAAGTCTGAATTTGGCAAGGATTGCCATGAAATTGTACATGAGCCATAGCACCTAGTACAATTCAAGAATTTAATTTCAGAATACCATTTATTGTAATTATACTCTAGGTAGAAAGACGAACTGATTACATCCAGAATGAGGTTATTAGCCATTCACTAAATGTTGTTCAGCAGAAACGTTTAAATCTTGCATGTAAGAGATGTTGACCACCATGTCCTAAATAAATGTCATCTCAATTTTGCTTACTGGAATTGGAAAAAACAAAAAAAATTGTAAAACTCTATAAATGTTTCAACTTAATGTCACAAGTTAATCAACATTTATTGAGACTGTTGGTAGTGGTGTTTCTATTTTGATAACTTTATCAGGTTTCCCAGATCCAGATATGTGACAGGAAGATGTCCGTGCACATACCACAAGATGAGAAAATTGAATCACCACTATCTGCAACCAAGATGTTCACTGTCCAGCAGTCCCACCTAGAGAAAGCACTTGCCAAGATGAGACCATCCGTGTCAAAAGAGGAAAGATTGAAATATAAAAGGATGTAAGTATTCTGTACATTAAAAAGCACCATTACACTCGTAGTCATAGGGTCATGGGTCCCATAGCCGCTAAAATCCATATCTTCTAGAGAAAGCACTTAGCTTCCATTTCATCTGTATTTTACAACCAAAACACTGGAACCCTGCTATAATGCGATATATGGTGGCCAAAAAATTGGACTGCGTTAACAGCAGTGTTGCGTTAATACAGGGTTTACACTATTTTCCTTTTTTTTCATAAAACACTACATTAGCATATATATGTGTATTAATGTCTAATGTAAAAAATCAAGGTATTATCGGATGAATATCAAATTATTCAAAATAATGGATGGATAATATATTTATTGGTTATTACTTTGCGTTAAATAGTTTTACTAATTTGTATTGGTTTTTTTCTGAATATACACGTTGATCGATAATACCCAGACTGACATTATATCATGAATAGGGTATCAACATCATTTACTGTCATGCTGTATTGGCATGCAGTTCATCCATAATGCATGTAATTCCATTGAAATATTGCGTTAATAGCAATAAAATATTCAATAATTTTGTCCAAGATCATTGTGTCTGAATTCAATGTCCAATATAGAGCATGAAAAGAGTATTAACATTGTTGACTTACCATCTGATATAGTACCGTCGTGGCATGCAGCTGATCCATAATATGTGAAATTCTATTGCAAAAATTGCAAACATATTTAAACTATTTAGTATTTTTGTCACAGATCATTATGTGTCTAAATTTAATGAGAAAAATTAACTGAAAATTAGGTTAAGAAAGACTAAGCACGTGTATGTTTCATATACGTTCCAGGGTATATGAACGGTGTCTACCGTATTTTCGCGTATATAAGACACGTCTTATACAAAGTTTTACATACCCCACACCCAGGGTGCATCTTATGTATGGATGCGTCTTATGTAAAATATCTTTTTACGCAAATCGTCAAAACCTGCATCTTATAATTAGGTGCATTTTATATGCGCGAAAATACGGTAGGTATTTTTAACACGAACAAACGGTACAGTGTGTGATATTGAAGGCCAATTATTGCGGTCGATATTCACGTTTCACGATTTTCATTCCTAGTTGTAAAAACAATTGGGTAAGTGTTCAGTAATTATCACGTGTACCAATCCAATACAAGCCACTTCAAATTTAAAATCCTTTCGTTTCAATGTTTTGTATACCGTAATTATTGCAGATCTACGTTTAGTCGGAGTAAATGTTTTAAATTTATATAATATAGTATGTTTAAATAGTTTTGTTTATTGTTATTAATTATCACAGCAAAAACTACGGCGGCTATATTGCCTATACATCCGGTTGGGTTCAAAGATACTTAAATTTTTAGTATCTTTGGTGGGTGCTTTCGAAAACAAGACAAGACTAAATAGTTTGAAAACAAGACAAGAATTTGTTCAATATATCAATAAATATGAAAATCAGTTATACCATTTATTTAAATTTTTTATTAAACACAATATAATAAACTGTTACTAAATAATGTTTGACTTGATCAAAAATCAATGGCGTCAGTGGTATCGGAAGCAGCTGCATCGTCGTCCGAAGAACTGATATAGCTAGCCGATTCGGGAATTATCCCACACTTTCTGAAGCCATTGATGATTGTCTTAATTTTCACTTTCTCCCATGCTGTATATGATTTTCACTTCGGCATCGTGACAATTTTATAAAGTTTAAAAATGCTAAGCAAATTGATCACACATTTATGTATAACAAGAGACTGTTCCCATGTTTATATATGCTAACCGCATACATCGGGCCGCGTGAGTCTTATGTAATTTTTTTTTTTACACAAATCGTCAAAACCCGCATCTTATATATGAGTGCGTCTTATGTTAAATATTTTTTACACAAATCGTCAAAACCCGCGTCTTATATACGGGTGCGTCTTATAATTGGGTGCGTCTTATATGCGCGAAAATACGGTATACAAATTGTAAACGTGATTTTTCATAGCTGCAAAAAAAAAAAAATTATACAAAAAATAGGAAAATAGGAAATTAATGACAAGTTCATAGGCAAACACTATGCACATAAAATCTGATAACTAAATGCAGTGAGTCTATAATGGTCATGAGCCACTGATATAAAGGTTTTTAAGCTGTACACATGTACAATATCATACCCTTTCAATTTCCAGCTAATAAAGCCGACATTATTTTCTGTCTGTAATAACACCGCCATGCCCCGAAAACATGTTTGTGGCTTTAGATTTTTTATGTTTATTAAATTGTGAGAATCTTGTATCAACCACCGCATTGTATGCTGCTTGGTTGTCTATACAATTAAAGATGAAACACATGTCGGATATTAATTGAAGGCAATCACAAAGACAATTTACTCTCTTTACTCATGAATCAATAATAAGTAGCATTTTTCAATAATAATTGTATTTATTTCAGCATAACAATTTAAGAACCTGGTGAAAATGATACATTTCAGAAGCCAAGCATTTTACACACTATTTCTCGTACTTTATCATATTATATATTATGTTATATTAGAATTCATATATGATCTCTTTTTCCAAAATTATAATAAACTTGTTTTGTGCAATGTGCAGAGAACGACTTCCTTTTGTGAACTTGCTTTTCCATAATGGTAAAATATTTTTTTTAATAATAAAAAAAGGAATTTAATAACAATCTCATAAGCAAACCCCATACACATGTAAAACCCAAGAACTAAGTGCAGTAGGCCTGCAAAGGTCACAAGTAACTTTCATAATTGTTTTTAAGCTAAACACATGCACAATTTCATACCCATCTCAATTTCCAGCTAGTAAAGCTGACATTATTTACTGGTCAATTGATTGCATTTAACAACACTGCCAAGCCCATTAAACATTTTAGTGGCTTTCAATTTTTGGGCACCCTGACAAAAGAGCACACGACAAAAAAGAGCCAACAAAAGAGCGCCGACAAATGAGCACAACACAAAAAACGTGCCGACAAAAGAGCTCAAGACAAAATAGCGCAAATAATATTAGTAATTGAAAGTCTTACATGTGTTAAAATTTAAATTAGAAATCACTTCTGCATAAATTAGGTAAATGTTTAACTAAAATATAATCAGAACTTTAAATGACTTAAAAGGAATTAATAGCACTATCTTATCTTCCCCTTCTCTGACTCTATTTTTTCCATGTAAATTCTTTGTAGAACTATATTATACTGTAATTTTGTAAATTTTGCAAAACTGCAGAACATGGTGAACTTAAATAGGAATTTTTAACTATATATACACATCCAACAATTCTTTGATTGCTAGTCTGTTTGTACCAACATATATAGATCAAATCTTCCATTGTTTGAAAACTTCTCTATATAACTATTTGATCTCTTATACTTGATAGTATAGTTGCAAACATCATTCTTTTGCTCAATAATGTTTTCTTTATTTTTAATTAAACTTCTTCATTTTTGAAAACTTCTCAATAAAACTATTTGATCTATACTCTACTTAATAGTATAATTTAATCGGCACTCTATTTGTGTTGCGCTCTCTTTTGTACGGTGTCAAGAAAGTCACACAAAAAATGGAAAGATTCAAATGGTTGCAAAATCTACATAATTTCAAATTGCTTAAAATTGAGATATTTGTGAATGAACATTTTTAAAAGAATCTATAAGTACTGCATTTTTTTTCAAATCTTAAATTCCTGGCAACTTGCATAATATTTTATTTGCATGGGAAGACTTATAACTAGTCTTGGGCTGCCAGATGTTTGGGGTGTTTTACTTTGAAGTATAATGATTGCAGTTAGATGACATTTCCTCACCAGAAAATAAATTCTTTCCACCAATATGATTGGGTGCTAAGGAAGTTTTAGCTTATGTATAATATTTTTACTTTGCACCTGAAAGGTTACACTATGTCATAAACCATGATTAGCATTTAAACATTAAATTTTGCAAGGGATACAACTGTGTTAGTCTTGCACCTATCATCATTTGGTGTTCAGAATCCTGTATAAGTTATTTCCCTTACACTATCTTGTCTTCTAATCATTATGGGAGGATGGAGTTATAATGTTTGTTGTGCAACATGTATGATTGATTTACCTAACTTTAAAAGAGTGGATTGTTTTACATTTTGTACTTTACTTATGCAAATTAGTATATGGGGTCTCCAACAGTTAAACATGGTACACAAAATCACACTAGCTATTTGCCAGTCAGTTCTGCAATCTATACATCCATTAATTTGCTTATTGTTGGCTGCCTTACCTTTTTAATTACCACTATTACAATTAACTGTATTAATCTCTCAATGATGATAGTTTTGAATAAAGAGCTCGTGGCCTTTCCAGAGAGGGGCTAAATTTATTATGAGAAGTACATGTATATGTAATGTATGTAGTAAGAAAGCTACATACTTCAAGACATTAAATATCTTCGTCTAAATGAAACATTAATCATTAAAAGGTTC
Organism: Unio delphinus; assembly: GCA_029339505.1. NCBI lineage: Eukaryota > Metazoa > Mollusca > Bivalvia > Unionida > Unionidae > Unio > Unio delphinus. The sequence goes on along the minus strand of JAQISU010000234.1, from coordinate 2,690,539 downwards.
GTTTTGTTATAATAACAAATTTTTTTCAACTGAATATACGTCACTATTTTTCTTTCTTGGCGTAAGTGTGATATGCGAGCGGTTATTGTTGTCATACACATTGCAAATACACGTACATTCAAAAACGTCATTTACATCTTGGTACATACATAATTATCTTTCCATTTGCTCCATTTTCCCACTGCTGCTGAATAACCTTCTTATTGGTTATGACTTTGTTTATTCAAATTATTTCAACATAAACTTGTTTTTTCGAGTCTTTTCTACATAAAATTGTTCGGCAAGTTCCCCCCCTCCCCAGATGTCGTCGAGTAGAAAAACCGACTTTCTTCTAAAATAATGTATCCGTTAACGTGATGACATTTTAATGTTTGGTAATGATTTATTCGGTTATTGCTGACTGTATGCGATTTAATTATGCAGACAAAACTTGTGTGTGTACAAAATACAGTCTTCGTGGTGTAACAGTACCAATTGCGCAAGTCCAGGTGGGTGGAGCTTATAGTGTAGGGAACATTGCAATCAGAAATAAACAACAACACTAGCTATGATTGGTGGATTATGTAAAAGTTGTACTTTCTGTTAGGCTTAGAAAAAAGTTTAGCCTCTTGGCAACATGTGAATTTATGCTAATTCCTATATAGATCATATTTTGTATTTTTTATGATTTTTTTTAAATTGTGATGCACATGACTGAAAATATGTATGTTGCGACTAGATAACTCATACACCTGTCTAGTTCCAGCAGAGTTATCTCTCTTAAATGCAATGGAGTACCTGGTTTTGTCATCGTCAAATTGACAATCTAACATTGTTCTCTATAACAGTGTGTGAGATGCATGCTAAATTAGGATAGAAAATATATTTATCTCTCCAAATAAGCCATAATGTGTTGTCACATGATTTTTCCGGTCTTTGTCTGGTACCTTGTTGTGTTTTTAAGGTTCTCTGTGTGTGCCAATGTACAAAATCTATTTTTAGCCTATGCTGACCCTGTTATCATTATAACCATTACGTCTGGTTATAATCATCAATGAGAAGAACTCGACATAGGTGTTAAACCCAAAACTCTATCATAACATTATTTAGCCAATTTCCTGTAAACATCGACTTTTATAGATTATGATATACTATAAATCTTTAGTCAACACTTTTAACGGAGACATGTATCTACAATAGAGATAATCAAAATTGCTTACCTAAAATTAAGATTTGAATTAATTATTGGTTCTGGAATATTTGAAGAAACAAAAGTTCATGAGGGGGACATTTTACATTTTTTGTGCTAAAATGCTGGCCACTGGTTGCATTAGAGGGGTGGCTGCTCTTGAGGGGTACTTTTGAACACAAGCTCGTCAGTGCCAAGGGATTCTGGCCGTAAGAAGTGGGTGTCCGCTGGTCAGGGGGCCATTCAAGAGGGGGACTATTGTAACAGGAGATAACATTGAATATCCACAGCTTACAAAGCAAAAAAAAAAATGTTGCAAGTGATCTAGCAAAATGTAAGTTATATTTAAGTTGACATTAACAGATCCCAAATTTTATTCAGAATGTCATATTAAAAAAAAAAAAGTTTTAAACAAAAGAAAAGTATTCTTGTGGCATGTTTTACATCCTCTCTGTTGAGGTGGGTTCGTTCCTAGGTCGAGTCATACCAAAGTCTTATAAATAAATATAGTACTAACAGCTGCCTCCCTTGGTGCTCAGCATTAAGAGGTTAGTGTTAGGACTGGTCAACTTGGTGTCAGGATAATGTGACATGATGCCCCAGTGCTAGACTCCTAACAACTGCATAGTCCTAGACCTGCCAGTGCATTATGCAATGACAGATCTACATCTGTGTTATTTGCAGCTGGAGTATAATTGGTACCTCAAGCTTAGCCTTACTCATCAGATATTCTCTAGTTCTGTTTTAGTAGTCAAATCCACCCACCCCACTCCACTCCCTTATTGATGACAAGAGACTTGTAAAATGTTTTAATCTTTTTTATATTTTATTTTATTAACTAATTATATATCTGCCCATCATAAGGCATACTTTTGATAATGAAAGATCAATGCTGGTAGTTGTGTTTGATTATGTCATGCTTATGTCATCATGAATATTAGCAATGTTAGATTATGTCACTATGCTAATGGCATCATGAACATTAGCAATGTTAGAATATCTCATTAGCAATGTTAGATTACAATATAATGCTATGAAATCATGAACACACCAATGTTAGATTATGTCATCCTTATGTCATCATGAATATTATCAATGTTAGATTAGTTTGTAATGCTAATGATATCATCAATACAAGCAATGTTACATCACAAACGCTAATGATATCATGAATATTAACAAGGCTAGATTAAATCATAATGCTAATGATATAATGAATATTAGCAATATGACAACAGTCATATTGAGAGAATAACTTGGTCATTTTCAAACCACTGCTGGCAACTATCCAAAAGATCATGTCATTTGTGCAAGATATCTTTCCAAAATTGAAATCTAATTATCAATAATTAGTTCTGACAGGTATCAATAAGGGGCCATGAGTGGCCGAGTGATATAAAGCACTCTCCATTATGGATCACTGCCATCTCACCTCTGTCTGCATTAATTTGAGTGTCAGATTCGGCCTTTGTGGGTATGTAAGAAAGCTTGCCAGTAGCTTCTCGTGGATTGGTGTTTCTTTCTGGGGGGGGTTTCTGGGTTCTTCCTCCACTATTAATACTGGCCGCCATATATATTGCCTATCGTGTGCTGAGAAATGGGGTTACACCCTACGACAACAACAACAACAGGTATCAATATGAGGTCATATATTTTTACCTTTATACTCTCAGATTCAGATTCCAGCTTTCATAGTGCAAAAAGTGAAGAATGACATGCAGAACTTTTTCTAATAGTAACTCTCCCTGGTGTGCTGAGTAAGGCTTTATCTGCTTCCATCCTATCAACAGGTGTGAAACTCAGAAATCCTACCTGAGGGTCAGAATTTATGGGCATAAGGACATAACCTGAGGCTAATATTCATGATGGCATTAGCATTATAATCTAACATTGCTTATATTCATAATGGCTTATGCTTAACTTATTGCAAAAAGTCATGATTTCATAAGCATAATGACATGATCTAACATTACTAAAATTTATGATAGCATAATCATGAAATAATCTAACATTGCTAATATTCATGATGGCATAAGCATGAAATAATCTAACATTGCTAATATTCATGATGGCATAAGCATGAAATAATCTAACATTGCTAATGTTCCTGATGTCATAGCATAATGACATAATCAAACATTGCTAATGACATAATCTAACATTGCTAATGACATAATCTAACAGTGCTAATATTTGTGATGGCATAATCATAATTACATAATCTAACATTGCTATGTACATGACGGCATAAGCAAAATTACATTTTCTAACATTGCTAATATTCATGATGACATATGCATGATTACATAATCTAACATTGCTATATTCATGATCTCACATATCATTATGATGCAATCTAACATTGCTAATGACTGAATCTGACATTGCTAATATTCATGATGTCATCTGCATAATGACAATTGAGGATTGCTAATATTCATTATATCATTAGCATTATGATTTAATCTAGCATTGTTAATATTCATGATATCATTAGCATTTGTGATGTAACATTGCTTGTATTGATGATATCATTAGCATTACAAAGTAATCTAACATTGCTAATATTCATGATGACATAAGGATGACATAATCTAACATTGGTGTATTCATGATCTCATAGCATTATATTGTAATCTAACATTGCTAATGTTCATGATGTCATTAGCATAGTGACATAATCTAACATTGGTAATATTCATGATGACATAAGCATGACATAATCTAACATTGCTAATATTCATGATGACATAAGCATAACATAATCTAACATCTAATGACATAATCTAACATTGCTAATATTCATGATGATATAAGCATAACATAATCTAACATCTAATGACATAATCTAACATTGCTAATATTCATGATGATATAAGCATGACATAATCTAACACTTCTAATGACATAATCTAACATTGCTAATATTCATGATCTCATAGCATTATAATGTAATGTAACATAGCTAATGACATAATCTAACATTGCTTATATTCATGATATCATTAGCATTATGATGTAATCTAACATTGCTAATATTCATGATGACATAAGCATGACATAATCTAATATTGCTAATGACATAATCTAACATTGCTAATGACATAATCTAACATAGCTAATATTCATGAAATCATAGCATTATGACATAATCTAACATTGCTAATGTTCATGGTGGCATAAGCAAAATGACAAGTTATAGTGTCATTGAAAGGTTATGTCACAAGACTCTCTCATATGGGTAGAATGTCTCTGACATATATTGTAATCAAAGAATGGATTGTAAAGTAGCAACAGTAGCAGAATTAGGTGTTTTAAAATTTAGTGTTAATGTGTTTAAAAGATCCCACAGAAAGTACATAATAGCAAGAAAAGAAGAAAAGGGATGCATGCAAGATATGCAGTCCTTGTACACAATACACTTAAATCTCTTTTTTTTCTTTCTGTTTCAGATATGAAAATTTCCTGCAATCCAGGGGAGGTAACTTTGGATCAGGCATACATGATTTTACCATGAAAGCTACATTGGCTTAGTGAAATGATTCAGACTTCTTTTGCCTATCTCCTGATCAAAGATAGGTCACTTTTGCCTATCTCCTGATCAAAGATAGGTCACTTTTGCCTATCTCCTGAGTGATGATCGTTCACTTATTTTTGCCATTCACAAGTCAAAGCTATATCCAAGGTCTCGTTAGCTCAGCATTTTGTATGCATGATAAATGTTTTTCTTGATTGATTGCCTCACAGAATATAATGGGAAATTTAAGTAGAGTTGAGCTTTCTGAACATTGCATAAGAAATGTTATGACTGTCAGGAAATGTTAAAAAATAACATTTATTGACCTGAAAGTTAACAAAAACAATTAATCTAAATATGATTATCCATAATTTTACATGAGATTATTGGATTGCCACTTGCAGCAGGTAAGGCAGGCAAGGTAGGTTGGAACAGTAACTCAGGCAAAAGTCATTTGCAAAAATAGCATATATCCATAAAGCTCTGTATACAGTTTTCCAATGACCTTTAGATGGCATTTTAGGACAAATAGTTACAAATGATATGGCATGTATGGTATTATTTACAGACATGCAAGTATCTCATTTGACTAGCAAGTGTTCTTGGTCCATTGATGCAGGAGTAATATATGAAGACCTATTTAAAAAAAAAATTGATTGCAAACCTTTGTTGTGAATTGTATTAGTTATCTTCCATCCCCATTATCTAAAACCGGTTTTAAAATGGGAAAAAAAAACTAATCAAAAGATCATTGGAGAACTATAGCTCATAATTATTTTGTAGTGATGTAGAGATTACCAAAACCTTTTAATGCAAAATCTCATGTTTGTCAGTTCAGTGTTTTCTCCAGAACAGTGAGACAATATGAATCCTGCCTTTAAATAGTTATTATGGCACTGAGGATAAACAAGTTTTACCTTTATTCATTGAATGTTGTTTATCACACATTTTTAAAAGGGTATATTCAGACACTGTTTATACTATATATTCTTAAATAAAAATGCCCTCCTGTTTTTGAAAATTTAAAATTCCACTTGACAAAAATTGTTGGATGGGCAATTCCTCGACTTTGAAATTCTGGAGAAACCACTGTCACCTGTAATTATGTCAGTTAGCTTTACCTTTTACCTTAAATCAGTCCTAGAATGAAAACCAATACTGCAAGTATCTAAAGATATAGAAGCTTACCAAAATGTGCAAAGCAAAAGCACTTTTTGTCAGTTGCAAGTAGTAGAATTGCAGTGTGATAACATGTTAATTACAGATGGAAGGAGCTGGGATCCATCAGCTGTATTTTTTTGACGTATAATTTACATACCTTTTGTTTACTTACTCTTAGCCTGCCTCATATAATATGACCATTTATACTTGCTTATAAGTACTGTCCAAATGCAAACAGCATGGACCCCAATCTGTCATCATGTAATACACCGACAGATCAGAGTCTGTGTTGTTTGTTTCACTGATTACCCCTAACAAACTGCATAGGCCCAGATGTACCCGCACATTATGTAATGGCAGATCTAGGTCTGAGCAGTTGGAATTGACTTGTGAGTATAGCTAGTATACAAACATTTATGCTATAATCTTAGATGATCATATTATGCCTAATATTCATAAGTCTTCACACTTGTCTTTAAGTCCAAGACAACTTCAGACCTTGACTGCTCACGCCATAAAGTCTCCAGTTGGAGTATTGGTATAGCAATACCGAACTCTCTTGAGTCCCTGATCATTGGAAGGAGTAAATATTATCCTCAATACTTGCTTACAAATTACGCTTATCTGCAAACAAGCTAAGACCCATATATACCATTGCATAATACACCAGCATATCTGAGTCAGTGCAGATTTTTAGTAATAAGCAGAACAAACTAAATAGACTGTGATATCACAGCACATTATTCAATGGCAGTTTAGTGTCTGTGTTGTTTGCATTTGGATTCGATTTATAAGAAAGCGTAAATGATGAATCATATATTGCATACAGTACTATTGGTTAACAAGTTTTTGCTTAATGTAATTTTGCATATCTGTATATCCTTGGACCCTTAATAGGTTCAACAAACATCCAATTTTTCTTTCCATCAACACATTTCTTAAAAGTCAAGTCAAACTATAACCAATGTAGAACCTAATCTGTCATTGTATAATGGACTGCCAGATCTTAGTCACTTAAGTTTCCAGTTGGACTTGACTTATAAGTGAGTTATATATCAAATACCTAATAAGGTATTCATATACTTTGGAAACAGCATATGAGAATCACAGATTGCTGTTTTGTCACATTGTATGTCTTAAGGTAATCAAGCTCTGAAGAAAACAGTACTTTGGTTAAATGATCGAGAACTTTTAGTTTGAGTGATTATTGCATTGTTTTTGAATCAGTCCCAAGACTTATTGTTATTTGGCTTGTTGCAGGAAACTGAACCAAGTTCATTTTTGCCTTGCTTCGTAAGCCATCAGTTGACATGGTGATGGCCATGTCATTGGTGTCAATGTCAACTTTGTAAGCAATAAGTTGACATGGTGATGGCCATCAGTGGTGTCAATGTGAACATTCTTAACGTTGCAGATTAAAGTTCTTTGTTTTGTGTATGCAAGTCATGACTAGTTGGAGATGTGATGCTTTGTTGTGAATAACACTTGTCTTCCTTAGTATATCTTTATATCATATACAGTGGGTGTATTGTACATCTTCCTTAGTATATCTATATATCATATACAGTTGGTGTATTATACATCTTCCTTAGTATATCTATATATCATATACAGTGGGTGTATTGTACATCTTCCTTAGTATATCTTTATATCATATACAGTGGGTGTATTGTACATCTTCCTTAGTATATCTATATATCATATACAGTTGGTGTATTATACATCTTCCTTAGTATATCTATATATCATATACAGTGGGTGTATTGTACATCTTCCTTAGTATATCTATATATTATATACAGTGGGTGTATTGTACATCTTCCTTAGTATATCTTTATATCATATACAGTGGGTGTATTGTACATCTTCCTTAGTATATCTATATATCATATACAGTGGGTGTATTGTTCATCATTACTTTATGGCAGATAGAATCATTTGTACCAAAAAGTTAATTTTGTGGAAGCATTTTGTCATGAATAATGAAATCTTGCTGTCCATACCATTAAACTCATAACACTATTCCTTATTAATTTCCACATTTTGTTACTGACAGAGACTACTATCAGTGAAAAACTACTGTTGTATGTACCACAGGAAACAAATACTGTCGTAAAACATGCACCTCATTACCAAACTTTGTAGATGGCTTGCACTTGGGGTAAGGAAGAGCTCTGTTCACTTGGGAATCAAATTAAAAAATGGAAAAGACAACTGTGGCTGAAATAACAGTAATGTTTTTTTTTTACATCACATAATCAGTCCCAGGTCAAGATCAATGAAAGAATAAAATTGGTTGCCACATATATTTAAAAAAAAACATTTCAATAACACTTACCTGTGCAAAACTTTGTTGATGGTTTGCACCTGGGGCAAGAAAGAACCGTATCAATATGTGGGTTGAATGGTCAAACATCAGTGACTGAAAGAAGACAATCGGTTTCTGCACAAATTTGAGTTCTGCACTGTGGGTGGCAGATACTTGGGGTAATGAAAGAGATTAATTTTTGTTTCAGCACAAAATGTCAAGATGCATAATGACCAAATCACTTTATTCATGTGCATTCCTCTCTGTGTAAACTGCATTATCTGGTCTGTGTAAACTGCATTATCTGGTCTGTGTGCATAAACTGTATTATCTGGTCTGTGTGCATAAACTGCACAGTCCAGTCCATGTCATTTGTTTCTGTGCAAAGAAACTCACACATGACCTAAAAACCGATTTGTTTTTGTTACCACATAATGGCTATATAATGTACCTTCTAGGTTACTCATGTCTACATTTGTAGCCATCAGTATTCCTTGCAAATAAAATAGCCTTGAAAATTTATAACAAACTTTAACATTGTCGATTAAAACCTAGACAATAATGGTCTGGTAGACAGCAATGCAAAATTGAAATGCTTTGAAATATCATAAAATTGGAAGCAAGAAATTTGGGCACCCCCAAAAAAATTTGCACAACAGTGAAGATATTTTTTTCATAAAGATTTTTGGCAAGCCTCTGGTATTGTGTTTATTCTATTTTTGTGTCTGTGCTTTTTCTGTAATTAAGAATCAATTTTCATAATTTGAAATTTAATTCAATCACATGAATCAATTATGCGATAATCCAATAAATGTTATTTTAATGTTTTGTAATATTTTGATTCCCAGCAGTCTGACCTGAAATTTAATTATATATGTACAATGCTCACTGAGTATTCGGTATGAATAAGATTATGATACATTTATATGACAATGTTGCTTTGGTATTATTCATTTCATTATTTGTTGCCATAGTGAGAGTCACATCTTTCGGGTTTGTATAATTAGAAATCATTTCCCTACTAATTGCTAATAAAAATGATTATTTTTAGTCTTAAGTTTATTTTTTTAATGCATCATTTTTTCGTATGATGGTACACCAAAACCTGTGTTTTTTGTTACTCATATCATTACTATCTGCAGTGTTAAATTTCATAAACAGTTTAGATCGTTACTTTCATATTTCGGTTTTACAACATTGTCTGAGACCTATCTCCACCAATAACCGCATCATCTTATAATACATATCCTGTACATAATGTCAAACTTATATTTTTATTGATGTCAGACTGTCTTAATACCATTTGTAATGATGTCAGACTGTCTTAAGTATCATCTGTAAATGATGTCAGACAGTCTTAATACCATCTGTAATGATGTTAGACTGTCTTAAGTATAATCTGTAATGTCAGACTGTCTTAAGTATCATCTGTAATGATGTCAGACTGTCTTAAGTATCATCTGTAAATGATGTCAGATTGTCTTAATATCTTCTGTAATGATGTCAGACTGTCTTAATACCATCTGTAATGATGTTAGACTGTCTTAAGTATAATCTGTAATGTCAGACTGTCTTAAGTATCATCTGTAATGATGTCAGACTGTCTTAAGTATCATCTGTAAATGATGTCAGACTGTCTTAAGTATCATCTGTAAATGATGTCAGACTGTCTTAATATCATCTGTAATGATGTCAGACTGTCTTAATACCATCTGTAATGATGTCAGACTGTCTTAATACCATCTATAATGTTGTCAGACTGTCTTAAATACCATTAATAATGATGTCATGCTGTCTTAACATACTGTCTTAATACCACTTGTAATTATGTCAGACTGTCTTAAATACCATCTGTAATGATGTTATACTGTCATAATACCAAATTATTTTATTGATGTCAGACTGTCTGAAATTCCATCTATAATGATATCAATCTGTACCAGACAGTTTTAAATGTCATCTTTAATACTGTTTGACTGTCTTAAATACCATCAGTTTAGTAGAGTATTCTCTTTTATCTTTTGATTTTATATCTTTTGGTTGAAGCCTTTTACCTGTTTGTTATTTCCATAATGTAATCTTGTTGTTTCTAGCAGTAAGATTTGTAATTGCAATTCTTGTAATTGCTTTTTTGAGTTCATGGTGTAATGAGCATTGTTAAGATAAACCTAAAACAAGTAGATTTTTTGAAAAAGCTTTAATAAATCTGATTTCCATACAAATCAAATTTAGCAGGTAACTTATTATCAAGGCTTGTGATATATGTGCCTAACCACAAAACAAGGAACTGTCAGATGGTTTGTTTGGGTTTTTCCGGAGCTGATTCTTCCAACTTCTTCAAACTATTGCCCTAGAATAGAACACACTGGGCCAGGAATTCTACTTTTGAGTAACCGTTTCTCCAAGAGAAAACTACTATAGTGTATATTTTCCATCAAGAAAAGTCACCTGTCACTCTGAGATAGTTTTTGCCAACAGAGCAGAACTGTTTCCTTCTTGAAATATCCATTGAGGTGTCAGATAATTAACTCCCACCCACCAGATGTATATTTTTCTTTCAAATTTATGAACCAATTGTCATTTATAAGAATGGTGGCAACAGATAATGTATGTACATTATATGTATGTGATAAAGGTGCCAAATCCATGGCTTGCTGCTTTCGCATAATTATATATCAAATAAAATGTTAATTTTTTTTGCATCATAATATTCTTGTATCTTACATATTTAATGTGTTCTTGAAACCTTTAAGCAGATTCATATGAAACATTGAGCATATGAGTTTGTTTTTTTTTAATAAAACAAACTACTCATGGAAAAATCGACAACGACTCGGTTACTTACACTCAAGCTTTTTAAAGAATCCTTGGATCATTTGTATAGTACATAGATGTGTCTACTAGGAAAATGAGTGAGAAACAGCACGTAAACAAATCTATATACATGTTTTGTTCTGAATTGGCAGAAAGAAAATATGCATAGTAATAAGTCGACATCACCATTAGACTGAGATATAAAAATCCAAATCTCTCTCTCTCTCTCTCTCTCTCTCTCTCTCTCTCTCTCTCTCATTGGTGTAGCCTTGTTCTTTCAACATAATATAAATATAGATCTGTTTTTATTACCTTTGAAATGAAAGAAATGAGTCTATTATATTGAATTATATGAATTATATCCACTCTAGCAAAATTAATTTTATCTGAGATTCTTCACATAATTTTATCTGAGATTCTTCACAAGTCATTTCAAAATCAACCTAATTCTGTTAAAATTTTAATTGATTTTGCCCTTTTTTGAATGTTTACCAACATTTCAAACAATGTCTCATGAAAGAAGGAAATTCTGACTTACGTGACGAATGGTGATAACAGCTGAAATCACTGAATTGTCAGCAATATGGTTTTGAAAATATAAAACATTAAACTTAATATCGAGTTTTCAAGTTCAATATTTAAAAAAAGAACTTAAAGTGTAAGACCCTTTGTTGCGGTAAACACAAAATCTTGAGCTGACAATCATGGTCATGTGATTTTCATGGTATGATCAAAATAGAGGCAACAATCATACCTTAAAGGATCGTCCCATTGACCATTCCATAAAAACATTGACTGGCTTTATTTCATTCCATTATTTTTTAACAAGGACACATGAGATTCGTAAGTTTATTGGCAATGTATATACAATACCATCAACCAGTCTTACATGCCCTGTCAACCCAAAGAACATGGGCTTTCCATTGACCTTATAGTACTAACATCAACAAATGTTAATAGATGTCGCAGGGGTGAAATGCATGGCCATATATTGGCTTGACTACTAGGGATCTAGATCATACAGAAGCTATACACCTTAAATTCTTGCAAAATATCTCCTCTGCTTTACGGTGATGCATAACTTAGCCGTTATCATGCAGACCTACTGAGGTTGAAAGTTAAACTATCGTAGAGTATGGCAGGTTATCATACCTTATCACGACGCTGTAACAGAAAGTAAAATTATGCAGCCAGCCCAAATAGTGAAACCTAGAACTTCTAATTTTTTCAAAAAATATTACTTTGTATGAATATAAAAATAAAGATATGTTTGCTTAACATATGTTGTTTACAAGATACTCTCAATACAGATCATCCTGGAAGTACTGTCGAAAGCAGATAAATTTGGTAAATAAATTAAAGAACAAAAGTCTTTGAGAGCTTGCTTTCTGGAAAGATGTGCAGGGAGTACTGAAACTAGGATTTTATAGTCAACTATTAAACCATTCTTATATAATAAATATTCGGATGGTCAGGATCAAAATATTCTTGCTGTGGGTACAAGAATAGTAAACATTGACAGAGAGTACGTAAAATCTTAATAATTCCTATGTAAATGTGACACAATGTTGGCAAAAATGTTCCCTTTGACCTATTAACTCATCAGGGTATCAAGGATACTAAAAATAGTAATATGGAGGGGAAAAATTAAGCAAGTTAATAATGATAAAGTGGATATTTAGTTCAATAAGGCTGCTGGAGGTGACTAACTGCTTATTAAACTTGTAAAACCTGGGCCACCAACCCTTGTAGACCATATTTGCAACACTATTTATTCTAATATTTGTCCAGATTGTCTGATGGGAGGTCAGCTAGTTCTTATTTTTAAAAAGAAAAATCCTTTTGACAAAAGTAATTACAAACCTGTCAGCATTTTCCCCACCATATCCAAACTGTTTGACAAATCAATTCAGCCCCAGTTTTCATCGTTTTTAGAACGATTTTAACAAACACTTGGGTACTTTTCATAAATGTCATGAATGCCAGACCACTCTTTTATGTTTTTTTTGGAGACTAGCTGAACTATGTAGCTACTGTTTTGATGGATTTAACCAAGGCTATTGACTGTCTCTTACATTATATTCTTGTCTGCAGATTAAGCGTTTTGGTACATCAGACGAATCATGCAGTAGCATTCTATCAAAAGCAGCAATTTAAATTGCAAGGTCTTTTGAGTAGTTGGATTGGAAATTCTAAATGGGGTTCCTCAGGGATCAATCCTCAGACCATATCATTTCAGTGTTTTTATTAATGATATCCTCAGTTTTATTACATATGGCTCTTTTAATAAGTATCCCGACGATAACACTTTGTCCATTTCCTCACCGGACTTTAACACTTTTTAACAAACTTGAAGCAGGCTCCAACATTCTTATTGGCTGGTTCACTGCTAACAAAATGAAAACCAACCCTAAGTTTCAAGCACTAGATTAGGGTAGAAAGACATTCAAAATAAAGCATGTACTAAACATAAGTTGCTACGTTATAAACTGTTAAGAAATTGTTAAACCGTTAGTAATTGACATTGACTATCAACTGCAGTTCATTTAACATGTAAATAATTTATATAGGAAAGCTTATAGGCAACTAAAGGATGACCTGAAACGTTTTGGTCGGAAGCCATATAGACTCAACCAACCGACTGTCTTACATACGTGTATCCTCTCCATTTTTATTTAATGTCCCTAAGCCTGGCATTTCTGCAGTGACATGAACACTACTAAACTTGAAAAAAATATAACAAGATGCTCTAATATTAGTATATGATTACTTGACAAGCAGCTATAATAAGCTCATAGTTAAGCCGAAAATAACAACCCTAAATTTTTCGTTATGGTCCTAGAGATTCTCAAAATTCTTCATAAGCCTGTTACCAAATGCATGGATGACGTAAAATGCTTTAAACACACTAAATGAAATTTATATATTCAAATAGTTTAAGTGTCCCAAGTAGTAAAACCTCAACGGTTGGCAAAAATATCCTTCAGATATGCATCTGCCATTCTATGGAATGATACCAAATTACTTTAGAGAACAATCAGATTTAATTAATATTGATTTTTAATTATATCGAGGAATGGTACAGAATTTAATTATAATACATGTAAATAATACAACAACACCCCACCTAGATGACGACAACAGATGTTTGTGTTAGCGTTTTTTTTTTTTGTTTTTTTTTTTATATATATATATATCTGGCCGTGTCTTATGTTTTATCCTTAATTCCTTTCTTTTTTAAGTAAGGTGTAAACTGCATTGCGTTAGTAGTCCTATTTTGACGCTTATTCTATTAACTTTAACCTAAATTTTTATTTATCCAGATACTAAATTAACTTTGAATCACTGTTTTGCCTGCTCCTGTTTTAGGTTCGAGGGGTGCGTTTGTCCAATAATTATTAATGGTCCAATTGTAATAATGTTTTATGCTGTGCTTGTATGTCTTGCAAATCATTCTTGTTTTAATGACTCATTTGTTTTATGCAATGTCAGTGAAAAGCTCACTAGAAATTATGTTTAATTGTTGCTTAAATCATGACGATATTAAATAAATCTTATCTTATCTTAAACGGGCGCTTGAACCATTGAAGCTCCCGATTTATCCGAAGCAATGTACTCGATTTGTTCGTGCTAAGTAATTTTAGAGACCCATCTATCAACACGGTATATCATTGAAAATAGCTACAAATGCTTATAACATATGCGATATCTGTAATAATTTTTGCACAGTTCCAACACGCATAACGAAAGCGAACAAGGCAGTTGCAATGACAATATCAATCAACAGTTTCCATTATTCGTTTCCACAGTGACACTTAAGTTGTCAGTAACAGGCATTGGTTTTAGTACAGCTATGTAGCCGTAATTGTTTCTTGTGACATTATGATTACGGAGAGCACGAGTGTCGTTACAATATATATATATATACTTGAGAACGGTGTACTCTACATGGCCGTAATTGATTGCAGTTGAATCGTTAATAACTCTTGATTCGATTGTCTCTGTTAAACTACAAACTTTCAAATACGTACAATGTAACCGGATGCTATCTGTGTCAGCACAAACTGTACAAAGCTACCTAATGATCTGTTGCTAAAAGTTGTCACATACTCAGTGGTGTGCCAACCCAAATTCCAGTTAAATATCGCGCTGACCCTGATTGTAGCGTTAAATGTATCAAGTGAATTGGGATTACTTGGGGGAATAACCGCTCCGGTGACCTAGTGGTTAGAGCGTCCGCCGCGGAAGCGGGAGGTCGTGGGTTCGATCCCGTCCGAATCACACCAAAGACTTACAAAAATATTACTAACAGCTGCCTTGCTTGATGCTCAGCATTAAAAGGTTAGTGTTAGACCTGGTCGGCCTGGTGTCAGGATAATGTGACTGAGTGGGACATCATGCTACATGTCTGCGGCATGATGCCCCAGTGCTAGACATCACTATAAACTGCTTCACTACAGACAACGTATCGATATGACTGAAAAATTGTTCAAGCTACGTTACAAATCCTAATCAAACAAACAAACAAAAATGACTTGGGCGAAAATAGTAGAATTGTTTGTTATATACCTCATTTTAAGAGTTTGTTTTCCATGTTCCACACCTGACTTTATTTGACTTCGTTTAAGTTGGTTATATTTAAAATTCCAAGTCACTTATTTTTCGAGTGAAATGTGTTTTAAATACTCAAATGAAACGGTTATTAATGTGACCTTGAGGATTCGAATTCCTGTCATAGTTTCTCGTAACTCAAACTTATACACTGCGTACATTTCCATTGCTGGCTGCATTAACTGAAACGTATTGCGTGCGTTTTCAAATTAGAGTAGATAATTTTGTTGTTGTGGGTTGTTGTTGTTGTTGTTGTTTTGTTTTTTTGTTTTGTTTTTTGCTTTTTTTTATTTTGGTTTTTGAAAATAATTTTAATATTTAAGAAGAAAAAAATACATTTGTATTTCTTTGCAAAAAAAACTATTACCGTTAAAGATACCCATTATTTTGTCGTCCCGTTTTTTATTCTTTGCATTATACTTAGTATTTTCAAACATGACCTGTTACGGCAATACAATGAAGTGAGTGTTATTGTCTGAAATTGTTTTTATTCTATTTGGTTGGCTGGCTAGTCAATTGTATTGTTTTCAGTTTATTTGTTATATATTGCATGTTTAATTTATGCTTTTGTTTGCTTTTATATTGAACGCTTTCTTTTTTTTTTTTTTTTTTTTTTTTTTTTTAGGGGGGGGGGTCAAATTCATGGAAAATTGGACAAATTATTCTCCATTGTAGATTTTAACGACTCGACGCAGCGTATTAGCGATACATTAAGGACTTTTAAAATAGCCTTGTGTCAGTGGCAGAAAACGGAGAACTATATGTGCCCTGTCCTATACTAGAAAGCTGTCTCTTTCATCTTATTATCCCAAAAGACCATTTAAACCACTAAAAACAAATACAATTTTATTTTTAAAAAGTAACAAACGAAATTTATACGGTTTTTATGTTTAAAATGGCTTGTTTTATATGATCTAAATAGTATTGAACCAAATGCCTATTTGTTGCACCGTTTAATCATTTTTTATTTGGGTTCTTATTTTTTTAAAAAGACTACCACAAGAGATAAGAACATTAATTTAAAAAAATTGAATGAAAATAAATTTCGTGAATGAATAAATGGCAACACAAGACACGTAATGTTAGTTTCTGTCCAAAAGAAATTGTTTGAGTTGAAAGCAAATTCAAAATATACATGCTGGTGGGAAAATACACAAAGAATATGATGTACCGATCTGAAGAAAAAAAATTGAAGTAATTACAAAAATGAATAAAACTTGTCAGGCTATCTTTTGAGAACTCGTCTTAGGTGGCGCTCTTATTCAAGCGAGACAAATGGAAGATAAGTATTGGTAAATCGTATGGTATTGCTATCGTTAAAAAGAAATTTGATATTTCATCTTTGCAATATTTCTCTGTTTGATGGATGATTAGTGGTCTTCCTTTGGATACAAAGCTACATTTACAATATCTAACAATACCTAATGGAAGAAATGGCTGTCAGTTTGGTGTAAAAGATTGGCGCTTTTCAGCAGCAGTCTTGTAAATTGAGAATAGCGCTTTTCTTTAAGAGACCATTTTCAGTATTAAAAAAGTCACCATAAGCATTCAGTATCTTTGATTTCCGTGTACAGATTTATGATAACATTTTTTTTTAAAAATTATTTATGTCTTTTAATTATTCAGTCTTCACAAAAGGTTTCGAGAGAAGAATAAGCGTTGATACAATTCACGTTCAGACACCACACGTCTTGAGCAAAGCTATTTTCAACGATTTCCGGATCATCACAATTGCCGCATTCTATTGCTGAATTAATTCCATTCGTCTTATGGAATTTCGATGTCAGGCATTGAAAATATTATTTCTTCTCTCGACAGAAAACTGATTAGAGTAACACAAATTATTTGTACAAAACATGTAAGTAAACAAGTCCGACATCACATATCATCCTTCCCGTCATAAAACGTCAATTCTTGCCCCAACGCCTTGACAGTGGGGAAAGGGGAAGTTTTCCAATCTAGTGTGCGTTTAAAATGTTTTCTATCATAGTCAGGAAGCGATAATTACTCCCCATTTTTAATCTTCTACTTCTGAAAAGGTCTTTGTTGGGCCAAAAATGCCGAGTTTGTCAGTAAAAATGATGATAATTCGCAAGCATTTGCATCACCATTGTTGTCTGAAGCCGTGTTATTCAAATACCGAAGAGATAAAATATTTAATATCTTCTTTCTTTACGGCGTGTCTTTGACTTTTTCTGACAGCTCTACCGTGCTAATTTTCTTCTTTAAAAATTATGCTGTAATTTATTACACAAATTTCCATTCTTTAGATCGAAATGAAGTTTTGTAATCTGACTGTGTATTTTGTACATTCAGTTCTCTTCTGTAATCAGCGGATATGTCTAATAGAAAAGTCCTCTAGTACAGACATTTGTTTACACACGCATTTCATGAATAATTTAAGTAAGTAAATCTTTAGTCGAATAACACCCAACAATATATCAAAATGACAAATGCAGAAAATGGAGAATCCTTTAACCCGAAGTTTGTTATAGGTCAAGAATGGAGATTATTCAATCCCAGATTTGAAGTAAATATTCATTATTTCTCACTTTGAAAAGTGTTAAACCGCAAATTGACATATTTTGCACAAATGAAAATGAGTGTCGATTAATTCAATAGAGATTCCAATCCATTTATGTCAATCAAAACTGAAAAACGAGAAATAACTAAACACAAACCGGTAAGGAATAGTTCCTCATCGAAATAAAACGTTGACAATGTTGGCAGAGCAAGAGTTTCTACTCACATGTTTAAACTGCAAAGAATTGGAACGTGCATATGCAGTATATTTTGACAAAATTACCCAAAATATTTCTTTCTATCAAAATATGACTTACAAGTGTATCGGACAAATATGAGCTCGATATTCCAACAATTGTAATGACAACGATGTTTAAATATAAATTACGTAGGTGCTTATTTCAAGGTTAGTTGTTGTTATTGTTTGATTAGCAAGGATATATCAAGTACTGCAATTACAAAGCAAAATTAAATATATTTATAACCGAACTCTGTGTATTGATGTTTTATTTGATGATAATAAAATTTGGATTAAAATTGAAAACATTATTTCTTTAATTTACCAATAAGGACCTGAACTATTTCAATTAACAAAATAGTGTCCTTTTTATCGTTTATCTTTCGTAGAATTAAAGTTTTAAGAGTTAATTTACTTTACTCTCTTTTAAATATTTGAATAAAAATCTCAGAATGAAATAGAAATAAAAGACAGCTTTGCTTTCTGGAGACAAAATACGAAATTACCGCAAAGGAGTCAGATAATATCACCAGAACTTGTATCGCAATTGTCAGGATAGTGTGTAACCTTTCTGCTGCCTTTATCATGTGATTTTTTTTCTCCATTTTATCATACAATATTCTTAAACATTATGATAATCCCATACGCTTTTAAACTTTTATATATGTAATTTCTTATGTAATCATTATTCACTTCTCTCTATGGGGTAAAACTAGACAGTAAACACCTATTGTTTACAAATTACCGCCTGTGTTTTGCTTGGCATGCTTTACCTTCAGGAACCCACCGCTGAATTGGAGTCATTTTGCAAAGTAAAAAAGTGATTTTAGTCAGCGGATAACATTCTGCAGTGGGAGGAGCAGGGGGTGGGGGCAGCACAAGTAGGTTTGCTCTGTAAACACTTAGCCTCTATTTCCAGCCAAATGATGTAGCCACTGACATATTGAAAGTACTTTTAAAAGTCAAAGAGCCAATCAACTCAACGGATTCATTCTTTTTTAAATAAAGAGATAAACATAGTCAAGAATACCTGTCCAAGTTAAGAAACATATTTCAAACAGGTTTTGAATAGCTGTTTTACCTTTGAACTAATAACAGTATATGGATTACAACTTTTGCTTTGATATATATTTTGGAACACGGTTACCACAGGACTACTATTTCATGGCCCATTTTTTGCTTTTATAGAAACGCTTATATCTTTCCAAATATTTCTGCATACGATTCAAATAATTTGGATGTAGACAAAATTATTATTGTATAAATTTCTGATCCTCGATAACTACACCTTGAAATTATCTGAACTTCCGCCACGAAGATAGTTCCAAACAATGCCCATAGCAACGAAATTAGTTTCTTGACTTTCGTACCTTTATTCAGTTTTCTAATTTGTCAGGATCAAAATAGTAGACTGGAGCACTTATACTTTTTTTTATTTTTATTTTTATTTTGCCTTTTGCAGTGATACAAGAACATTCAAAACTAAAATGGAAAAATATGATGCCTTTGGAGTGTCTGAAAATTATTAAAATCACCAGACCAGTCAGTCTTTAAAAGATAATAAGTAAACACTAACTTGAAATTATTTACGCATCATAAATAATGATACAAATTTATTGTATTAGATTCAACGTTTTTCTGACAGACGTCAATAATAGAAATGCGTCCGTACAAGATAGGTAACCATAATAGATATGTGCTGCAGTAGATAAGCTTAGGTAATGGACATGGATTAGTCATAAATAAGTGTTCTGTTCAAATTTACTTACATCGTTAGAATAATCTGCCTCACAGGTAATGTTTTACCTATTAATTACAAATATATGTAATGAGCTGTTTGGCAACTTTAGCAGTAAACAGGAGTGGCCAACGTTGATATTAGAGATGAACGAATGATCGAACATTCTAATAAGAACAATATTTGCAAACATTCGAATAGAAAATTGGTATTGGATAATTGGTCTGTTGGCCTTATAAGTAACAACACCTTAAACCACTCAACATTTTGCCGAACATATTAAAATGCACTCCTTTTTTTATCTTAAAAAGGTAAAGCTATTGATAACACCCACTACTCTTCTCCGAATCAACACAAGGTGAGTAACTCAAGAGGTTAAAAATATGAACCTGAACCGATTCCATGCTGAGTTTCTTATACCACCTGCGTGTTAATTTACTGTTAACTTACATCAGCGTAAAGGATAGATTCCAAATTTTGCGTCGATTACGGCATGCAGAGAATAGCATACTTTCAATTTTGATTTGGGGTTGGGGTTAGGATTTAATAGATTTGTATAAACCCTTACAACCAATCAGAGTTGACAGTTAACTACATGACATAACAAAATAAAAATACAACATCAGTCATACCAGAGGAGCCTAATTAGTTCAGAAAACCTAAATGGGAAATTTACAATTGGATTCAATACTTAAAATTCTGTAATTCAAGCCAAACAGAATTTCTTACATGCTAAAATCAAGAAACCGAGTCACCGACGGTACCCCTTAAATTATCTTTAATGTTTTGTACTTCGGTAAATTTGCATTGAACGTCGACGAATTTATTTTTGCATAGACCCACGATTTAATTGAACAAGTAATTTAGAGTTACTTCCCTTTATAGCGCATAAAGTTCCTCACACACACGACCATTTGGATCATACTGAGTTTGAATATAAATAGGGAAAGTAGCACTTTCATTCACATGATTATCACTCGGAATCCAAAATAACATTTGCTTAAAACCGCTAAAGTTAAAATGTTATCGAATCTGATTTAGATAACATGGTTCACTGTTTTCAATGCATTGTGGCAGCAGGAAAAGGGGTTTGGGTGGAGACGGGAAGTTGTCGATATATTGCAAATGTTATGACTCTGGATCTAAAAATATATTATAAAAAGACAGTGAAAATAACAATTTTTAAAAAATCATTGAGCCGTTTATTTCCCTACGAATTTAAAATGAAAGGTCAAAAGACATGTACAGGATTATCGGTAGTCATAAATGTCTTATCACAAATCCAAAAATAAAGAATAATTGGAATGAACACCAATAGTCTTGAATTACAATGATACAATCCAGAATGTCTTTGTATGAGTTCGCAAAAGTCCAAAGCAATGTACAAATACAAACGTCAATGAACACTTAAGTAATTCCAATGAATATTTAAAAGAAATAATTCCTCTCGAATCATATCTAATCTCTACAACTCTGAAAACAGACTGATTCCCACAGACTGATCTAAAGCAGGACTGAATTATTTGTTTATTAAATTCGTATTTCTACGCATTTTCACATGACTTATGTCGCTAAAGAATGTGAAGTAATCCACTGGGAAAAAACAAAGCCTAATTGTGCACAAGACTGGACATAAACTTCAACTAATATGTAAACATAATAAGTACACCTATAATCATGGACAAAAGTTATGCACACAATATAAGCAAAATATACATAGCACAAGGTCGAGCCAACGTAGAGGAAAAAGAATAAAAGATGGGTTTATAGCTTTATTAACATAGATAAATATTCAAATTACAGCCAAATACATGCCAGGATAAGTTTGTATGTGTTTGAGCTCCTGTTAATATAGATGATCTGATGTTTCCAGACTTACTAATGTATTGTGGGTAAACCCTAATCAATGTTTTCGTCATAGTCTGTAGAGTCAAAGTGGTTTACAAAAGCCGATGGACCCCTCTTCGAGCTGGCGTAACTAGTAACTGGGTGCAAATTTCTTAATAACGTGATACTACAAATGCAAAATGGAGAACGAGGAGGAGGAAGCATGCTCCTCAAAGTGACGGGGACACTAATAATAATCAGCAGGTTCAAACACCCTGTCAGTAAGCTCGATGTTCTGTCAAGGTACATACGTACCTACCTACACACACACACACACACACACACACACACACATACATACATACATACATACATACATACGAACGTGCGTGCGTGCGTGTGTGTGTGTGTGTGTGTGTGTGTGTGTGTGTGCTGATACATATCATGAACACCATCTATATAAAGATGATAAGCGTCCCAAAAGCGGTGAAATTTAAATGTCAAGGTTAATTCTTATGTACATACGCGTTACGATTAGTCTATGATCCAATACATATCGGTAAGAATCTATGAATGGTCAACTCATGATCAGATTAAATGAGTATAGAAAAATCTGTTCAACATACTAGATGACTACGATGACTTTTTAGATGTGGCTTAAATATTGCATTATGCTGCATGACTATTTCAAGAATTATCCGATAGATTAATTCTGGATAAAAGATATTTATCTCCCTTGCAATAGAAGGTAAATGTTGATTGCACGAGTATTGAAATTATTAATCAAATTACAAAATAAAGTAAAAAATATAACTTCTTTATGAAAAAAACTGCATTCATTTAGTATTAAAACAGAAATATGCAAATAACAGTGTTGTTTGAACATAAGTAATGAATGAAATAAAACACTTATATGATAACATGTTGGAAACCAAAAAAAAATAAAAACGATTTCGACAAAGACTTTGGTTAAAATAAAAATAATTATATAATTCGCTTAATATATAGATATTTGGAGGAAACGAACAACAATATATTAAAAAAAGTTGGACAGCTGAAATGTTTTTTTTTCCAAATGCAAGAATGATTTTTCGTTTGCAAGAAGAACAATTATTAGCGATGATTATCATGTGTGTGTGTGTGTGTGTGTGTGTGTGTGTGTGTGTGTGAGAGAGAGAGAGTGTGTGTGTGTGTGTGTGTGTTTATGCTATTCTTCATTTCTTTCATAAACACTTTTGGAGAAGACAGTAGCCGTGCTTTATATGACCTCTCAGACGAAATAAATGTAAATCTCGTTATTTTTTACAACCTGAAATCAAGAACATTATAGGACAAAATATTAGCCATGCTTATGTACGTGCAGCGAACGTAAAGCAATATTATATATCGGTGGTGAAGGATATAATGATGCAAGAAATACCAATTTTCATGCTGGAACGTGACATCTAAGATTTAGTAGGACCAAAATGTTTTTATTGGCCCTGATGATGAACGCCGCACTGGAAGACGCACTCCATCCGCCTCACGCTGCTTCGAGTTTTAAATGTACTGTTGTATTTATTATTTTTAACTTTACTGCCTTGCTTTTAAAACACAAATGCAATCCGTTGATTCAAAAGCAATCATTTACTTTGTACGAAAAGACTGCGTACACGGTATAATAAAGATTTGAATTGGCAATCCGGTAGTAACATATGGACTAATAGGTAAGTCTGTTATGAACATGCTAAACGAAACTGAACTAGTTACCTTTTCAAAGTCAACAACATGGATATTTGATGGCAGACCAATAGTAAACTTCGAATGCATTATAGTGTTAAATATTGCATGCGCCAAAAGTCAGTGGTCTCACAAAAAGACATCGATTGATGGTGGACCAATTGACAGCTTCAAAAACATCTTCAGCAGCATGCTGTAGAAAGCATATAACAAATTTAAGTGCTGCATTTTAGTAAATATTTTTGTTTTTGTAAGTATATAACCAATATTTGTCTATACGTACAAGCTAAGCTATATATTATCAAGGACAAATCTAAATTATTTCGAGGATCAGCTAATATGTTAACAAAGTCTTGTCGTGTTGGACATCAGGGACTGAACAAAGTCCAAACGTTCATATGGGATGTGCTGATGCTCTTCAGTGATTTTGACTTTCTTAGTTTTAACATTATGTTTTCTACAGGAAGTGACTTTCATCATGTCAAGGCAGAAACAAATTTATATTATGACGAAACGAAAATGAATCCTAAAGCACTGAAACCGCCGTTAATAAAATAATAGATGGTACTGTATCATTTGGCAGCATCTTGTGAATGTGTGGAGTCATGTTGTTCGTCCTTTAAACTTTGGCTTCCATTTCCATAGCTAATGTAAACTTAACGGTAAGTTCACTTACATGCGGATTTTTGTGTAGTTACCTTTTCAGGTTCTTTGCTAACCTTGACGTTGTTTACATGGTTATCTCTGTGTTCACTATATTCCTTTTAATTTACATTTACCCCAAAATTTGAACATCAGACTATTACAAGTCCTAATAGAAATATATAATAATTGTAAAACGAATTAAAAGTGTATTGTCAGGGGAAAATTTGAAATTTAACTGGTATATAAAATCAATGGCTATCAAAAGTGTCACTTGTGTGGAAAACTAAGTTTAGCACTAGCGAGTAGATGCAAATCTTGCCAAAGATAGCACTAGAAATATTGATATAGAGAACAAGAAATACTACAGAAGATGGAGTGATAACAACAGGGAGCTCTATAATAATGAAACTCATAGATAACAGTACCACAACGATGGGAATTTGAGATTAAGTCACATAGCAAGTGCTAGGCATTTACAAACAATAAACCAAAACATTTATCGTGAAGGGATACATTTTACATTCCCTGAATTCTTAGCAATGTTGTCCTTCGTACTGATCGTTTCATTCCAAGCTCATCATTTTTTCTGAACCTTAATAAAAAGGAGATGTTTTCATTGGTCTAACTCGCGGTGTGTGATAGCCTATGTAAACATAACGGTAAATTCTTAGCTTGATTCTGAATATGACATCGTATATTCTAGATGAGTAAATTGAACAATATTATATAATATATTCGCCTTGTAATATTTCATCTCACGATTGACTGTTATATATCTAGAATTGGCTGCCATTGTAACAGTTGTGGTTAAAGAAAGTAAGACGTACATATATATATATATATATATATATATATATATATATATATATATATATATATATATATATATATATATATATATATATATATATATATATATATATATATATATATATATATATATATATATATATATATATATATATACTAGCAAGTACCCGGCATGCGTTGCAATGCCACTCAATGAAAGAAAGTGTTTGAGCAGTGTGAACTCGAACGGTTTCCAATCTTGCTTTCCGTTGCTCGTCTGTTTCTGAAGCTCGTGATGCCTTTGTCTTTCTTGCTTGAGGTGTAGATCGACCAATAGCTTTTCGTTTAGGTGGCATAATTGATTTGACAGCGAAAGTAATGCTTTGTAACGACTATTGCAAATTCAAACCGCGATTGTTTGACATAACCAAGGCGCGAACCAAACGTAACTAAGTAAACATGACGTATCTAAGGCGCCTACAGTTCACACCGAACACACGCGAAATAAGGTATCGCTACAGATTATGAATTTCATACAGCTGTTGATTTACGTCATCATAGTTTCAGCCAATCCAAACCGTGTTCGATCACGTGACGTATTTAAGGCGCCTACTGTTCGATCACGTGAAGTACAAATTCACACCGCGATTATTTGACGTAACCAAGGCGCGAACCAAACGTAACTAAGTAAACATGACGTATCTAAGGCGCCTACAGTTCACAACGAAGACACGCGAAATTAGGTATCGCTACAGACCGTGTTCGATCACGTGACGTATCTAAGGCGCCTACTGTTCGATCACGTGAAGTATCTAAGGCGCCTACTGTTCGATCACGTGACGTATCTAAGGCGCCTACTGTTCGATCACGTGACGTATCTAAAGGCGCCTACTGTTCGATCACGTGACGTATCTAAAGGCGCCTACTGTTCGATCACATGACATATATAAAGGCACCTACTGTTCGATCACGTGACGTATCTAAAGGCGCCTACAGTTCACAGCGAACACACGGTAAATGTCGTAAAAACACATTTGTTAAATGTTATAATTTTAATGGTTGTACTAATTCAGAAACCTTCGCGGGCGTGCGCAGAACAACTCACCAAAGTTTTATCGCAATCGGATGAACGGTATAGGAACGCATACGACACAAACAAAGAAACAAACAAACATTCAGTTCTATATATTAGATATATAGAAGATTACGTCATCATAGTTTCAGCCAATCAAGACTGTGTTCGATCACGTGACGTATTTAAGGCGCCTACTGTTCGATCACGTGACGTACACGTTCACACCACGATTGTTTGACGTAACCAAGGCGCGAACCAAACGTAACTAAGTAAACATGACGTATCTAAGGCGCCTACAGTTCACAACGAAGACACGCGAAATTAGGTATCGCTAAAGACCGTGTTCGATCACGTGACGTATCTAAGGCGCCTACTGTTCGATCACGTGACGTATCTAAAGGCACCTACTGTTCGATCACGTGACGTATATAAGGCGCCTACTGTTCGATCACGTGACGTATCTATAGGCACCTACTGTTCGATCACGTGACGTACCTAAAGGCGCCTACTGTTCGATCACGTGACGTATCTAAAGGCGCCTACTGTTCGATCACGTGACGTATCTAAGGCGCCTACAGTTCACAACGAAGACACGCGAAATTAGGTATCGCTACAGACCGTGTTCGATCACGTGACGTATCTAAGGCGCCTACTGTTCGATCACGTGAAGTATCTAAGGCGCCTACTGTTCGATCACGTGACGTATCTAAGGCGCCTACTGTTCGATCACGTGACGTATCTAAAGGCGCCTACTGTTCGATCACGTGACGTATCTAAAGGCACCTACTGTTCGATCACGTGACGTATCTAAAGGCGCCTACAGTTCACAGCGAACACACAGTAAATGTCGTAAAAACACATTTGTTAAATGTTATAATTTTAATGGTTGTACTAATTCAGAAACCTTCGCGGGCGTGCGCAGAACAACTCACCAAAGTTTTATCGCAATCGGATGAACGGTATAGGAACGCATACGACACAAACAAAGAAACAAACAAACATTCAGTTTTATATATTAGACTAGCAAGTACCCGGCATGCGTTGCAATGCCACTCAATGAAAGAAAGTGTTTGAGAAGTGCGAACTCGAACGGTTTCCAATCTTGCTTTCCGTTGCTCGTCTGTTTCTGAAGCTCGTGATGCCTTTGTCTTTCTTGCTTGAGGTGTAGATCGACCAATAGCTTTTCGTTTAGGTGGCATAATTGATTTGACAGCGAAAGTAATGCTTTGTAACGACTATTACAAATTCAAACCGCGATTGTTTGACATAACCAAGGCGCGAACCAAACGTAACTAAGTAAACATGACGTATCTAAGGCGCCTACAGTTCACAGCGAACACACGGTAAATGTCGTAAAAACACATTTGTTAAATGTTATAATTTTAATGGTTGTACTAATTCAGAAACCTTCGCGGGCGTGCGCAGAACAACTCACCAAAGTTTTATCGCAATCGGATGAACGGTATAGGAACGCATACGACACAAACAAAGAAACAAACAAACATTCAGTTCTATATATTAGATATATAGAAGATTACGTCATCATAGTTTCAGCCAATCAAGACTGTGTTCGATCACGTGACGTATTTAAGGCGCCTACTGTTCGATCACGTGACGTACACGTTCACACCACGATTGTTTGACGTAACCAAGGCGCGAACCAAACGTAACTAAGTAAACATGACGTATCTAAGGCGCCTACAGTTCACAACGAAGACACGCGAAATTAGGTATCGCTAAAGACCGTGTTCGATCACGTGACGTATCTAAGGCGCCTACTGTTCGATCACGTGACGTATCTAAAGGCACCTACTGTTCGATCACGTGACGTATATAAGGCGCCTACTGTTCGATCACGTGACGTATCTATAGGCACCTACTGTTCGATCACGTGACGTACCTAAAGGCGCCTACTGTTCGATCACGTGACGTATCTAAAGGCGCCTACTGTTCGATCACGTGACGTATCTAAGGCGCCTACAGTTCACAACGAAGACACGCGAAATTAGGTATCGCTACAGACCGTGTTCGATCACGTGACGTATCTAAGGCGCCTACTGTTCGATCACGTGAAGTATCTAAGGCGCCTACTGTTCGATCACGTGACGTATCTAAGGCGCCTACTGTTCGATCACGTGACGTATCTAAAGGCGCCTACTGTTCGATCACGTGACGTATCTAAAGGCACCTACTGTTCGATCACGTGACGTATCTAAAGGCGCCTACAGTTCACAGCGAACACACAGTAAATGTCGTAAAAACACATTTGTTAAATGTTATAATTTTAATGGTTGTACTAATTCAGAAACCTTCGCGGGCGTGCGCAGAACAACTCACCAAAGTTTTATCGCAATCGGATGAACGGTATAGGAACGCATACGACACAAACAAAGAAACAAACAAACATTCAGTTTTATATATTAGACTAGCAAGTACCCGGCATGCGTTGCAATGCCACTCAATGAAAGAAAGTGTTTGAGAAGTGCGAACTCGAACGGTTTCCAATCTTGCTTTCCGTTGCTCGTCTGTTTCTGAAGCTCGTGATGCCTTTGTCTTTCTTGCTTGAGGTGTAGATCGACCAATAGCTTTTCGTTTAGGTGGCATAATTGATTTGACAGCGAAAGTAATGCTTTGTAACGACTATTACAAATTCAAACCGCGATTGTTTGACATAACCAAGGCGCGAACCAAACGTAACTAAGTAAACATGACGTATCTAAGGCGCCTACAGTTCACAGCGAACACACGGTAAATGTCGTAAAAACACATTTGTTAAATGTTATAATTTTAATGGTTGTACTAATTCAGAAACCTTCGCGGGCGTGCGCAGAACAACTCACCAAAGTTTTATCGCAATCGGATGAACGGTATAGGAACGCATACGACACAAACAAAGAAACAAACAAACATTCAGTTCTATATATTAGATATATAGAAGATTACGTCATCATAGTTTCAGCCAATCAAGACTGTGTTCGATCACGTGACGTATTTAAGGCGCCTACTGTTCGATCACGTGACGTACACGTTCACACCACGATTGTTTGACGTAACCAAGGCGCGAACCAAACGTAACTAAGTAAACATGACGTATCTAAGGCGCCTACAGTTCACAACGAAGACACGCGAAATTAGGTATCGCTAAAGACCGTGTTCGATCACGTGACGTATCTAAGGCGCCTACTGTTCGATCACGTGACGTATCTAAAGGCACCTACTGTTCGATCACGTGACGTATATAAGGCGCCTACTGTTCGATCACGTGACGTATCTATAGGCACCTACTGTTCGATCACGTGACGTACCTAAAGGCGCCTACTGTTCGATCACGTGACGTATCTAAAGGCGCCTACTGTTCGATCACGTGACGTATCTAAGGCGCCTACAGTTCACAACGAAGACACGCGAAATTAGGTATCGCTACAGACCGTGTTCGATCACGTGACGTATCTAAGGCGCCTACTGTTCGATCACGTGAAGTATCTAAGGCGCCTACTGTTCGATCACGTGACGTATCTAAGGCGCCTACTGTTCGATCACGTGACGTATCTAAAGGCGCCTACTGTTCGATCACGTGACGTATCTAAAGGCACCTACTGTTCGATCACGTGACGTATCTAAAGGCGCCTACAGTTCACAGCGAACACACAGTAAATGTCGTAAAAACACATTTGTTAAATGTTATAATTTTAATGGTTGTACTAATTCAGAAACCTTCGCGGGCGTGCGCAGAACAACTCACCAAAGTTTTATCGCAATCGGATGAACGGTATAGGAACGCATACGACACAAACAAAGAAACAAACAAACATTCAGTTTTATATATTAGACTAGCAAGTACCCGGCATGCGTTGCAATGCCACTCAATGAAAGAAAGTGTTTGAGAAGTGCGAACTCGAACGGTTTCCAATCTTGCTTTCCGTTGCTCGTCTGTTTCTGAAGCTCGTGATGCCTTTGTCTTTCTTGCTTGAGGTGTAGATCGACCAATAGCTTTTCGTTTAGGTGGCATAATTGATTTGACAGCGAAAGTAATGCTTTGTAACGACTATTACAAATTCAAACCGCGATTGTTTGACATAACCAAGGCGCGAACCAAACGTAACTAAGTAAACATGACGTATCTAAGGCGCCTACAGTTCACAGCGAACACACGGTAAATGTCGTAAAAACACATTTGTTAAATGTTATAATTTTAATGGTTGTACTAATTCAGAAACCTTCGCGGGCGTGCGCAGAACAACTCACCAAAGTTTTATCGCAATCGGATGAACGGTATAGGAACGCATACGACACAAACAAAGAAACAAACAAACATTCAGTTCTATATATTAGATATATAGAAGATTACGTCATCATAGTTTCAGCCAATCAAGACTGTGTTCGATCACGTGACGTATTTAAGGCGCCTACTGTTCGATCACGTGACGTACACGTTCACACCACGATTGTTTGACGTAACCAAGGCGCGAACCAAACGTAACTAAGTAAACATGACGTATCTAAGGCGCCTACAGTTCACAACGAAGACACGCGAAATTAGGTATCGCTAAAGACCGTGTTCGATCACGTGACGTATCTAAGGCGCCTACTGTTCGATCACGTGACGTATCTAAAGGCACCTACTGTTCGATCACGTGACGTATATAAGGCGCCTACTGTTCGATCACGTGACGTATCTATAGGCACCTACTGTTCGATCACGTGACGTACCTAAAGGCGCCTACTGTTCGATCACGTGACGTATCTAAAGGCGCCTACTGTTCGATCACGTGACGTATCTAAGGCGCCTACAGTTCACAACGAAGACACGCGAAATTAGGTATCGCTACAGACCGTGTTCGATCACGTGACGTATCTAAGGCGCCTACTGTTCGATCACGTGAAGTATCTAAGGCGCCTACTGTTCGATCACGTGACGTATCTAAGGCGCCTACTGTTCGATCACGTGACGTATCTAAAGGCGCCTACTGTTCGATCACGTGACGTATCTAAAGGCACCTACTGTTCGATCACGTGACGTATCTAAAGGCGCCTACAGTTCACAGCGAACACACAGTAAATGTCGTAAAAACACATTTGTTAAATGTTATAATTTTAATGGTTGTACTAATTCAGAAACCTTCGCGGGCGTGCGCAGAACAACTCACCAAAGTTTTATCGCAATCGGATGAACGGTATAGGAACGCATACGACACAAACAAAGAAACAAACAAACATTCAGTTTTATATATTAGACTAGCAAGTACCCGGCATGCGTTGCAATGCCACTCAATGAAAGAAAGTGTTTGAGAAGTGCGAACTCGAACGGTTTCCAATCTTGCTTTCCGTTGCTCGTCTGTTTCTGAAGCTCGTGATGCCTTTGTCTTTCTTGCTTGAGGTGTAGATCGACCAATAGCTTTTCGTTTAGGTGGCATAATTGATTTGACAGCGAAAGTAATGCTTTGTAACGACTATTACAAATTCAAACCGCGATTGTTTGACATAACCAAGGCGCGAACCAAACGTAACTAAGTAAACATGACGTATCTAAGGCGCCTACAGTTCACAGCGAACACACGGTAAATGTCGTAAAAACACATTTGTTAAATGTTATAATTTTAATGGTTGTACTAATTCAGAAACCTTCGCGGGCGTGCGCAGAACAACTCACCAAAGTTTTATCGCAATCGGATGAACGGTATAGGAACGCATACGACACAAACAAAGAAACAAACAAACATTCAGTTCTATATATTAGATATATAGAAGATTACGTCATCATAGTTTCAGCCAATCAAGACTGTGTTCGATCACGTGACGTATTTAAGGCGCCTACTGTTCGATCACGTGACGTACACGTTCACACCACGATTGTTTGACGTAACCAAGGCGCGAACCAAACGTAACTAAGTAAACATGACGTATCTAAGGCGCCTACAGTTCACAACGAAGACACGCGAAATTAGGTATCGCTAAAGACCGTGTTCGATCACGTGACGTATCTAAGGCGCCTACTGTTCGATCACGTGACGTATCTAAAGGCACCTACTGTTCGATCACGTGACGTATATAAGGCGCCTACTGTTCGATCACGTGACGTATCTATAGGCACCTACTGTTCGATCACGTGACGTACCTAAAGGCGCCTACTGTTCGATCACGTGACGTATCTAAAGGCGCCTACTGTTCGATCACGTGACGTATCTAAGGCGCCTACAGTTCACAACGAAGACACGCGAAATTAGGTATCGCTACAGACCGTGTTCGATCACGTGACGTATCTAAGGCGCCTACTGTTCGATCACGTGAAGTATCTAAGGCGCCTACTGTTCGATCACGTGACGTATCTAAGGCGCCTACTGTTCGATCACGTGACGTATCTAAAGGCGCCTACTGTTCGATCACGTGACGTATCTAAAGGCACCTACTGTTCGATCACGTGACGTATCTAAAGGCGCCTACAGTTCACAGCGAACACACAGTAAATGTCGTAAAAACACATTTGTTAAATGTTATAATTTTAATGGTTGTACTAATTCAGAAACCTTCGCGGGCGTGCGCAGAACAACTCACCAAAGTTTTATCGCAATCGGATGAACGGTATAGGAACGCATACGACACAAACAAAGAAACAAACAAACATTCAGTTTTATATATTAGACTAGCAAGTACCCGGCATGCGTTGCAATGCCACTCAATGAAAGAAAGTGTTTGAGAAGTGCGAACTCGAACGGTTTCCAATCTTGCTTTCCGTTGCTCGTCTGTTTCTGAAGCTCGTGATGCCTTTGTCTTTCTTGCTTGAGGTGTAGATCGACCAATAGCTTTTCGTTTAGGTGGCATAATTGATTTGACAGCGAAAGTAATGCTTTGTAACGACTATTACAAATTCAAACCGCGATTGTTTGACATAACCAAGGCGCGAACCAAACGTAACTAAGTAAACATGACGTATCTAAGGCGCCTACAGTTCACAGCGAACACACGGTAAATGTCGTAAAAACACATTTGTTAAATGTTATAATTTTAATGGTTGTACTAATTCAGAAACCTTCGCGGGCGTGCGCAGAACAACTCACCAAAGTTTTATCGCAATCGGATGAACGGTATAGGAACGCATACGACACAAACAAAGAAACAAACAAACATTCAGTTCTATATATTAGATATATAGAAGATTACGTCATCATAGTTTCAGCCAATCAAGACTGTGTTCGATCACGTGACGTATTTAAGGCGCCTACTGTTCGATCACGTGACGTACACGTTCACACCACGATTGTTTGACGTAACCAAGGCGCGAACCAAACGTAACAAGTAAACATGACGTATCTAAGGCGCCTACAGTTCACAACGAAGACACGCGAAATTAGGTATCGCTAAAGACCGTGTTCGATCACGTGACGTATCTAAGGCGCCTACTGTTCGATCACGTGACGTATCTAAAGGCACCTACTGTTCGATCACGTGACGTATATAAGGCGCCTACTGTTCGATCACGTGACGTATCTATAGGCACCTACTGTTCGATCACGTGACGTACCTAAAGGCGCCTACTGTTCGATCACGTGACGTATCTAAAGGCGCCTACTGTTCGATCACGTGACGTATCTAAGGCGCCTACAGTTCACAACGAAGACACGCGAAATTAGGTATCGCTACAGACCGTGTTCGATCACGTGACGTATCTAAGGCGCCTACTGTTCGATCACGTGAAGTATCTAAGGCGCCTACTGTTCGATCACGTGACGTATCTAAGGCGCCTACTGTTCGATCACGTGACGTATCTAAAGGCGCCTACTGTTCGATCACGTGACGTATCTAAAGGCACCTACTGTTCGATCACGTGACGTATCTAAAGGCGCCTACAGTTCACAGCGAACACACAGTAAATGTCGTAAAAACACATTTGTTAAATGTTATAATTTTAATGGTTGTACTAATTCAGAAACCTTCGCGGGCGTGCGCAGAACAACTCACCAAAGTTTTATCGCAATCGGATGAACGGTATAGGAACGCATACGACACAAACAAAGAAACAAACAAACATTCAGTTTTATATATTAGACTAGCAAGTACCCGGCATGCGTTGCAATGCCACTCAATGAAAGAAAGTGTTTGAGAAGTGCGAACTCGAACGGTTTCCAATCTTGCTTTCCGTTGCTCGTCTGTTTCTGAAGCTCGTGATGCCTTTGTCTTTCTTGCTTGAGGTGTAGATCGACCAATAGCTTTTCGTTTAGGTGGCATAATTGATTTGACAGCGAAAGTAATGCTTTGTAACGACTATTACAAATTCAAACCGCGATTGTTTGACATAACCAAGGCGCGAACCAAACGTAACTAAGTAAACATGACGTATCTAAGGCGCCTACAGTTCACAGCGAACACACGGTAAATGTCGTAAAAACACATTTGTTAAATGTTATAATTTTAATGGTTGTACTAATTCAGAAACCTTCGCGGGCGTGCGCAGAACAACTCACCAAAGTTTTATCGCAATCGGATGAACGGTATAGGAACGCATACGACACAAACAAAGAAACAAACAAACATTCAGTTCTATATATTAGATATATAGAAGATTACGTCATCATAGTTTCAGCCAATCAAGACTGTGTTCGATCACGTGACGTATTTAAGGCGCCTACTGTTCGATCACGTGACGTACACGTTCACACCACGATTGTTTGACGTAACCAAGGCGCGAACCAAACGTAACTAAGTAAACATGACGTATCTAAGGCGCCTACAGTTCACAACGAAGACACGCGAAATTAGGTATCGCTAAAGACCGTGTTCGATCACGTGACGTATCTAAGGCGCCTACTGTTCGATCACGTGACGTATCTAAAGGCACCTACTGTTCGATCACGTGACGTATATAAGGCGCCTACTGTTCGATCACGTGACGTATCTATAGGCACCTACTGTTCGATCACGTGACGTACCTAAAGGCGCCTACTGTTCGATCACGTGACGTATCTAAAGGCGCCTACTGTTCGATCACGTGACGTATCTAAGGCGCCTACAGTTCACAACGAAGACACGCGAAATTAGGTATCGCTACAGACCGTGTTCGATCACGTGACGTATCTAAGGCGCCTACTGTTCGATCACGTGAAGTATCTAAGGCGCCTACTGTTCGATCACGTGACGTATCTAAGGCGCCTACTGTTCGATCACGTGACGTATCTAAAGGCGCCTACTGTTCGATCACGTGACGTATCTAAAGGCACCTACTGTTCGATCACGTGACGTATCTAAAGGCGCCTACAGTTCACAGCGAACACACAGTAAATGTCGTAAAAACACATTTGTTAAATGTTATAATTTTAATGGTTGTACTAATTCAGAAACCTTCGCGGGCGTGCGCAGAACAACTCACCAAAGTTTTATCGCAATCGGATGAACGGTATAGGAACGCATACGACACAAACAAAGAAACAAACAAACATTCAGTTTTATATATTAGACTAGCAAGTACCCGGCATGCGTTGCAATGCCACTCAATGAAAGAAAGTGTTTGAGAAGTGCGAACTCGAACGGTTTCCAATCTTGCTTTCCGTTGCTCGTCTGTTTCTGAAGCTCGTGATGCCTTTGTCTTTCTTGCTTGAGGTGTAGATCGACCAATAGCTTTTCGTTTAGGTGGCATAATTGATTTGACAGCGAAAGTAATGCTTTGTAACGACTATTACAAATTCAAACCGCGATTGTTTGACATAACCAAGGCGCGAACCAAACGTAACTAAGTAAACATGACGTATCTAAGGCGCCTACAGTTCACAGCGAACACACGGTAAATGTCGTAAAAACACATTTGTTAAATGTTATAATTTTAATGGTTGTACTAATTCAGAAACCTTCGCGGGCGTGCGCAGAACAACTCACCAAAGTTTTATCGCAATCGGATGAACGGTATAGGAACGCATACGACACAAACAAAGAAACAAACAAACATTCAGTTCTATATATTAGATATATAGAAGATTACGTCATCATAGTTTCAGCCAATCAAGACTGTGTTCGATCACGTGACGTATTTAAGGCGCCTACTGTTCGATCACGTGACGTACACGTTCACACCACGATTGTTTGACGTAACCAAGGCGCGAACCAAACGTAACTAAGTAAACATGACGTATCTAAGGCGCCTACAGTTCACAACGAAGACACGCGAAATTAGGTATCGCTAAAGACCGTGTTCGATCACGTGACGTATCTAAGGCGCCTACTGTTCGATCACGTGACGTATCTAAAGGCACCTACTGTTCGATCACGTGACGTATATAAGGCGCCTACTGTTCGATCACGTGACGTATCTATAGGCACCTACTGTTCGATCACGTGACGTACCTAAAGGCGCCTACTGTTCGATCACGTGACGTATCTAAAGGCGCCTACTGTTCGATCACGTGACGTATCTAAGGCGCCTACAGTTCACAACGAAGACACGCGAAATTAGGTATCGCTACAGACCGTGTTCGATCACGTGACGTATCTAAGGCGCCTACTGTTCGATCACGTGAAGTATCTAAGGCGCCTACTGTTCGATCACGTGACGTATCTAAGGCGCCTACTGTTCGATCACGTGACGTATCTAAAGGCGCCTACTGTTCGATCACGTGACGTATCTAAAGGCACCTACTGTTCGATCACGTGACGTATCTAAAGGCGCCTACAGTTCACAGCGAACACACAGTAAATGTCGTAAAAACACATTTGTTAAATGTTATAATTTTAATGGTTGTACTAATTCAGAAACCTTCGCGGGCGTGCGCAGAACAACTCACCAAAGTTTTATCGCAATCGGATGAACGGTATAGGAACGCATACGACACAAACAAAGAAACAAACAAACATTCAGTTCTATATATTAGATATATAGAAGATTACGTCATCATAGTTTCAGCCAATCAAGACTGTGTTCGATCACGTGACGTATTTAAGGCGCCTACTGTTCGATCACGTGACGTACACGTTCACACCACGATTGTTTGACGTAACCAAGGCGCGAACCAAACGTAACTAAGTAAACATGACGTATCTAAGGCGCCTACAGTTCACAACGAAGACACGCGAAATTAGGTATCGCTAAAGACCGTGTTCGATCACGTGACGTATCTAAGGCGCCTACTGTTCGATCACGTGACGTATCTAAAGGCACCTACTGTTCGATCACGTGACGTATATAAGGCGCCTACTGTTCGATCACGTGACGTATCTATAGGCACCTACTGTTCGATCACGTGACGTACCTAAAGGCGCCTACTGTTCGATCACGTGACGTATCTAAAGGCGCCTACTGTTCGATCACGTGACGTATCTAAGGCGCCTACAGTTCACAACGAAGACACGCGAAATTAGGTATCGCTACAGACCGTGTTCGATCACGTGACGTATCTAAGGCGCCTACTGTTCGATCACGTGAAGTATCTAAGGCGCCTACTGTTCGATCACGTGACGTATCTAAGGCGCCTACTGTTCGATCACGTGACGTATCTAAAGGCGCCTACTGTTCGATCACGTGACGTATCTAAAGGCACCTACTGTTCGATCACGTGACGTATCTAAAGGCGCCTACAGTTCACAGCGAACACACAGTAAATGTCGTAAAAACACATTTGTTAAATGTTATAATTTTAATGGTTGTACTAATTCAGAAACCTTCGCGGGCGTGCGCAGAACAACTCACCAAAGTTTTATCGCAATCGGATGAACGGTATAGGAACGCATACGACACAAACAAAGAAACAAACAAACATTCAGTTTTATATATTAGACTAGCAAGTACCCGGCATGCGTTGCAATGCCACTCAATGAAAGAAAGTGTTTGAGAAGTGCGAACTCGAACGGTTTCCAATCTTGCTTTCCGTTGCTCGTCTGTTTCTGAAGCTCGTGATGCCTTTGTCTTTCTTGCTTGAGGTGTAGATCGACCAATAGCTTTTCGTTTAGGTGGCATAATTGATTTGACAGCGAAAGTAATGCTTTGTAACGACTATTACAAATTCAAACCGCGATTGTTTGACATAACCAAGGCGCGAACCAAACGTAACTAAGTAAACATGACGTATCTAAGGCGCCTACAGTTCACAGCGAACACACGGTAAATGTCGTAAAAACACATTTGTTAAATGTTATAATTTTAATGGTTGTACTAATTCAGAAACCTTCGCGGGCGTGCGCAGAACAACTCAC
This sequence comes from Unio delphinus, assembly GCA_029339505.1. Classification (NCBI taxonomy): domain Eukaryota; kingdom Metazoa; phylum Mollusca; class Bivalvia; order Unionida; family Unionidae; genus Unio; species Unio delphinus. The sequence continues at coordinate 2,652,235 of JAQISU010000234.1, read as the reverse complement.
CAAAGTTTTATCGCAATCGGATTAACGGTATAGGAACGCATACGACACAAACAAACAAACATTCAGTTTTATATATTAGATATATAGAAGATTACGTCATCATAGTTTCAGCCAATCCAGACTGTGTTCGATCACGTGACGTATTTAAGGCGCCTACTGTTCGATCACGTGACGTACAAATTCACACCACGATTGTTTGACGTAACCAAGGCGCGAACCAAACGTAACTAAGTAAACATGACGTATCTAAGGCACCTACAGTTCACACCGAAGACACGCGAAATTAGGTATCGCTACAGACCGTGTTCGATCACGTGACGTATCTAAGGCGCCTACTGTTCGATCACGTGACGTATCTAAGGCGCCTACTGTTCGATCACGTGACGTATATAAGGCGCCTACTGTTCGATCACGTGACGTATCTAAAGGCACCTACTGTTCGATCACGTGACGTATCTAAAGGCGCCTACTGTTCGATCACGTGACGTATCTAAAGGCGCCTACAGTTCACAGCGAAAACACGGTAAATGTCGTAAAAACACATTTGTTAATTGTTACAATTTTAATGGTTGTACTAATTCAGAAACCTTCGCGGGCGTGCGCAGAACAACTCACCAAAGTTTTATCGCAATCGGATTAACGGTATAGGATCGCATACGACACAAACAAGCAAACATTCAGTTTTATATATTAGATATATATATATATATATATATATATATATATATATATATATATATATATATATATATATATATATATATATATATATATATATATATATATATATATATATATATATATATTAAACAGCTTTCTCGGTATTTTTTAGCATCTCCTTATTTGCTGTTGGTCCCTTGAAATTAATTCTATGTAATTATCTTTAACTTATGTTTGTAGTAGGATTCAATTATCGATCAAAAGAAATGTGTTAATCATGAATGTCAAAGAATAAACTACACCAGATCACAATGAACTGAACATTTCCAATTGTCACTTTGTTCTCCGATAAAATCTTTTTCCACTTGTGTTTATCGCTTTTTAAAATAACTGTAATGGTTTATGGTCGGGCATTGATTTTAATAATTTCTTTAAAACTAATTTGGTTGTAGATGATGCCTTCATATAAAAACTAAATGTGCAATAATAATAATAATAATAATAATAATAATAATAATAATAATAATAATAATAATAATAATAATAATAATAATTAGGACTTTGTATAGCGCCTAATCTTTAGAAGCTCTAAGCGCTTTACAACATCTATTATGATTTGACTACAGAAATACAAAACACAAAAGCCATGAAATTGGAAAACGAAAAAGATGCTGAAACTATTTAAGGTAGGAAACATTATTATATCTTTCAGTTTGTTCTTGCACTCGAAAAATGTGAGTTTAAAGAGTACACTTGAATTGGATCACTGTGTCTTTGTGTCTAAGTCCAATGGAAAATTCATTCACCTTGCTGGGTCCTGGTATGCAAAATAATGTTGTCCATATGACTTCGTTTTTATTTGTGGGAATAATGAGTATATGATTTTTGTCAGAAGAGGAGCGTAAGTATCTTGTTTGTGTGTACACATGAGTGAGGCTGGATAGGTATGTTTGACTGGAGTCCGTCAGTGAAACGTATCATAGAGAAAAAATAGTGTTTGATTTTGGATCAAATTGATAGCCAGTAGCGCCGGTGCAAGGTATTTTGGTGCCCTAGGCGAGATCAGATATCTGGCGGCGCCTCCTTCCACTCACGCCCTCCCCCACCCGCCCATCATGAAATAAACCTTTAACCCAGCGCCGCAGGCGATTGCCTAGTTCGCCGGTCCTGATAGCCAGTGTATGGTAAAGAGCAGTGGGGAGGTGTGCTCTGGTCGCAGTACTCTAAAGATGTGTTTTGAACTTTTTGAAGTTTCTGGAGTATATATTGAGACGAACCAGACAGATTTGAGTTACAATAGTCCAATCTTGAAAGTACTAATGAACACACAAGTGTGTTAGTGGCATCACCTGAAAGATATCTGCGAATGGAGCTGATGCGTCTTTGTGTATTTTTTGGAGGTGTTTTTTTTATAATCATTATAGATGTTATGAAGCACTTAGAACTTCTTAAGATTAGGTGCTACATAAAGTCCTCATTATTATTATTATTATTATTAGTAGTAGTAGTAGTAGTAGTAGTAGTAGTAGTAGTAGTAGTAGTAGTAGTAGTAGTAGTAGTGGTAGTAGTAGTAGTATCATTATTATTATTATTATTATTATTATTATTATTATTATTATTATTATTATTATTATTATTAATAACAACTGCAGGGCATGATTATGGTGCAATTCTTGTTAGATTAGCTTTCTAAATCTGGCACATTCAGTTTTTGAAACTTAATTCGTATAATGCTACACAATAATTCGTATATGAATTAATTTTCTTGTGTTTTCCGCATTCTCTCTCTCTCATTCTCTCTCTCTCTCTCTCTCTCTCTCTCTCTCTCTCTCTCTCTCTCTCTCTCTCTCTCTGTGACATTCTGATCTGCCTGTTTCCCGTTCACTACAATACTCTGTTATTCACTTTAAATGTAAGCCTGGGGTAGATAATATTTTGTTTTTCGATTACCTTTATAATTTTAGTTTGTTGCTTTTATAACATTTTGCAACTGAATACGTGTCAAGTAATGAATACACCATTTAGTGTTGTTTAGTAATGAATACACCATTTAGTGTTGTTTAGTAATGAATACACCAATTAGTGTTGTTTAGTAATATATATACAAATTAGTGTTGTTTAGTAATGAATACACCATTTAGTGTTGTTTAGTAATGAATACACCATTTAGTGTTGTTTAGCAATTAATACACCATTTAGTGTTGTTTAGTAATGAATACACCAATTAGTGTTGTTCACTAATGAATACACCATTTAGTGTTGTTTAGTAATGAATACACCATTTAGTGTTGTTTAGCAATTAATACACCATTTAGTGTTGTTTAGAAATGAATACGCCATTTAGTGTTGTTTAGTAATGAATACACCATTTAGTGTTGTTTAGTAATGAATACACCATTTAGTGTTGTTTAGTAATGAATACACCATTTAGTGTTGTTTAGTAATGAATACACCAATTAGTGTTGGTTAGTTACTATTACTACTGGCTTTCAAATGAAAGTTTTGAAAAGAATCTCACCTTTAAAATCAGTCTATCTACACACCGTGAACGCTATACTGGATTTACTTCGTGTGATGTAAAACGTCTCCAGTATCATCCGAGTATCGTGCGTTTGTGTTAATTCTCTGAGATTTACGTGTTGATAGATATAAATTTAAGAAGCAAAGGCCTTGTCAAGGAAAAATACATATCGGAAGTTAGCCATATTGTTTTTCCTTCTTAGAAATAAATACGAGAGACGTTTTAATACCTTAATGATTGTACTAACATCTATGTTATTTTCTTTGCCTCTTATCCTATTTAAAATTTCGTAAACTAGCATGTAGTCGTTTATATTTTATTTGTCTTTCAGCTTTTTTATATGTATAGTCGGAATCAACTTCACATTTTTCACTCCGAGCATTTATTTTGTTCGCAATATCATTTAGTTCTCTGCTATGACACTTGTAGAGTGTAGTCTTCTTATCACGTCCTCGCTGTAAATTATTGTGTTACCTAAAGATGACATGTTGGAAACATAAGCTTGTATTCCTTCATATGTCAGGCATGTTTAAAATGCATATTGCAACTTTTATATTTTTCGATGGATACTTTGCTCACTCTTTGTTATTTGTGTATTGCTTTCATTACCTTTTCTTTTACTGCTTTGTGTGTGTTGGTTTTACCCCACTCACCCCCCCACCCCCACCCCCACCCCCCAAGCATCGGTTAATGCAATTTGCATATTTGTCCTCTTTCATCTCAAATCGACATGTCGACTCCGATAGAGGTGTATGTTTCACGTCATAACCCAATTGAAGGTGTGTCTTTCAAACATCATTGATATAATGGTATAATATTTTCAGCTGGTTCCAGCTATTATACCAATCATCGTATCCTTTCCACTTCTAGTACATACCTTTAGTGGTTCATCCTATTTGACATGTAAAAATAATTCATGCTCGTAAAATATATCCTACTTATCCTATCCTTTGAAGTCTTCCAGGTTTTAACCTACCAGCTAAAATTACTTGCCTGATGTTAAATATTTTTTCTCCGTAAAGATACCAATAAATATCAAATGGTTTGTAACGTAGATTCGTATTTCAACATTCTAACTGATTAACGTATTTCAAGGCGATCGAAATTCAGCAGGGTTAGGTAAATGCATAAAATGGTCCGCGACTTTGATCTGCTCTTTTCCTTGTTTGCTTCAGCTGAAGTAATGTCCAACTTTCTCATGTTTCTGATTACTCCAATCTAGCATGGCCAGATTCTAGCAAAAATTATTTCATTGGTCATTTATAATATATGTATGCCTTAGAATATGTACATATGAAAACCTTAGTATTCATAGGGTACAAATACTGGAAGGAAAAATACTAGCATTATGTGCACAAAACGGATTGTTTATGTTTCTGAAACGATGGTGTAATAACTTTTTATTTATTTAGGAAAACATGTAGTAACAATGTTATGAACCTTTGAGCAGTTAGATACCTGCATGTTGTCATATATATGTAAGAATGTATAGGAAGGTTAATATAATTTGGAGTGAAACGTGCCAAGGTATAAAAGGGAATAAGGGATCGCAGCCAGTTATCGACTCAATAGGTGAAGCCACAGAAAAAGCCGGTCCCGATATTTTGCAATCTTCAGACGTTATCGTTAGCCAGAGCAGTCTGTTGTTGATTAGTGGAGATAAATTATTTTGATATATTCGATATATGATACTTAAATTTATGCAAAACTACTGTGAGAACTGTTTTATATTTAAATTTGAATTAATTATTTTTAACTTGCATTTATTTTTAACAAATATCAAATACATAGCAACGGAGAGGAAGACAGATTTAGTATAAATGTATAATAATTACATCTCTGAACTGATACATTTCTCGTAAAACAATAAGCTATTATAACAGCAATGAATATCGGTATGTACGTATGTGGTAATCAGATACAATTCCTTTTAAAAGATAACAGTACATGTTCTAATGCGATACAATCCAATGTAATGTTCGAAAACTTATTGTAAACTGTCATTGCAAAACTGAAAACCAATACAACTTTAGACCAAGATAAGATTTATCCTTCCGTCCATCCTTCCGTAATATTTTGGGAATAGGTTGTCTGAATAATAACAAAAGAGAACATTTCACTTGCAGAAAAGCTGTTACATATCACTGCAACGCACACACACAAGGACACCGACTCATCTCTCTCTCTCTCTCTCTCTCTCTCTCTCTCTCTCTCTCTCTCTCTCTCTCTCTCTCTCTCTCTCTCTCTCTCTCTCTCTCTCTCCGAATCTCCGAATCTCCGATAGAACATGTCTGAATATAATGCAGATGTGATTTTACCTTAATACAATATCAAATATGTTTAACGTAAAAGTATGAGATTTTTGTAGATTTCCAAATAGAACAGCAAGAATCATTTCTACAAACGTCTTACAGTTTTTCTAAATTATCCCACCAAGTTACTCTCTACAGAATTATTCAGAACAAGTCGGTGAACGCTTGATGAATTTCGCAATTGAAGGAATACGAATCTGCTGAAAAGAAAGAATCTTAAAGTTAATTGTTAAAATAACGACAAGTAATTCGTTATTATTCAGAAACGAGAAAACGAGATTTTCCATTTGCGACAAGAATTTCACCTATTAAACCTAAAATTTACCTAACTATCGATTAACTCTTTTTTCAACCAAATAACTTAGCTCCTTGTCTTTTTAACTCTTCTCTCCGCTGAAATGTACGATTGAGACATTTTGTAAAGGAAGAATAAGATGCTGTATTTATGTTAAACAGGAAGTATACAGGAAATTTAATATTGGTTTGCTTTATTCCCTGCTGCCACCTATCGGTTTCAAGGGAAGATAACTAGATACGACCACTCTTCGAAAACTATGTTCATTAAATGATCAAAGCAAAAAAGCAACACAAACTTATGTGCCACATGAAAAAAGAAAAGTATAAGTAATTAGATTAAAAGATAATGTGGAACTTCAGCCTCTCCTAAGCGAAATGTAGAAGTTACTTTCTAATATTTAGCAGATGTTAATTCTAATGGACAGATAATAATTTTCAAACAACCAATATGGAACTATATTTTAATCTTTTGTTTTTCATTTTCTAATTCATTAAGTCATGAATAAATTAGAAGCAATACAGATGCGAATACTTTTCGAAAAACAAATCTAACATGCACTCAACACGAATTGTTTGGGAAAAGAATGCATCAACCCGTACATGCTTTTAAAGTTGGCCTTTGATTGGACCCTGTCTTTGCTATTACCGATACAGTAAAGGTTTCGATCTCTTCCGATTATGATATTGTCATTTGATCAATTTTTACGTACGCATCAGCCAGTTGCATTCCTTACTGCTTTGCAGTGTTCTTTACTCCTGCAGGACATCCGTGCTTACATGTAAATTTACACAGCGATCAATCATTCGGTGTTTCATTCATTTATTCATTCATTCAGTATTTATTGAGAGAGAGAGAGAGAGAGAGAGAGAGAGAGAGAGAGAGAGAGAGAGGTGAAAACAGTTTATGAAAGATATAAGGGCAGATATATTTCCTAATTAAGAAAAGAAAGTAATTTCCAATGTCTTATCGCCACAGTGTAGATTAAATTGATATCGACACAGTGTCGATTAAAGTGATATTGCGAGTGTGGCGATATAATATTTCTCCCAGTGATCAATATCTTATTACAAAATACTATAAACAGGTATCCACAGGAATTTGCAACGGGACGTAAGCTTTTGTATAAGTAACCACCCTAAAAAGCATGGTGTGTACATTGTATTCATGTTGAGTTTACATATGGATAAATGGAGCTAATTGTCTTCATTGGATTGTGTGTATACTATTGGATATGCATGTGGATGACATTTAAAGTGATTTTAAGGACCTACCATTTATTTAAGCTCATCGAAGTATGAACAAATTAAATACTCTACAAACGTAACAATTGAACGTAAAATAAATTTTGAATTTTATTGGAAAAGCATGTTATAAATGGATCATTTTTAACCTTGTCTAGCTGTGTATGCATAAATATATACACATACTACATAAACTAGTATCAGTAATTTGAATACATCCAATAAGAAGAAGGCAAACAGTATCTTTAATTTGCATACATCCAATAAGAAAAAGACAACTAGTCTCCTAAATTTGCATACAGCCAATAAGAAAACGGCAAACGGTATCCTTAATTTGCATACAGCCAATAAGTCGACGGAAAGTAGTATATTTAATTTGCATGCAGCCAATAAGAAGACGGGAACTAGTATTCTTAATCTGTATACAGTCAATAAAAAGATGGCAAACAGTATCCTTAATTTGCTCTCAGAGAGAATGCACATAAAAAGATATTCATATACACCGGACAGCTAAAGTGATATTCTAAGATCAGACAGGTGAATGCGTGTTGAGGTGGATTGAAATTATATATGGAGTACGAATATTATTATACAAGTTTCAAAATACTTTTAACACATCCTCCTGTTGATCTTGGGATGGTATACTCAGCTTTGTTGGACAAATCCTGAATGTCTGTATTAAGAGGAGAGTTCCTTTCAGTGTCGTAATGCTAGTGTGTCTGCTACATACATATACATATATATGTTATATTATGCAACGATTGGAGGATGTGCCATAGCATGGAGATTGGTGCAAGGCTATTCGCTCTTTAACTTAGATTCTGCTTAGCATAGTCCAAAATTAATAAAGAACATGTGACATTATTTCATTTACAAATAAAGAATCACTGATAGGCATCATGTTTTGTTCGCAGTATGCGGACATCAGGTGCTCAAAGAACCGTTAAGTTCTCCACATTCACGCCATATGTGTTTTGGCCCCCCAAAAATGCAATTTTCAAATGGTTCCGCCAGCAACTATTCAACGTATGGAAGGCTAATTTCCTCTGTTCAATCCTTCTGTGACTGTTCCAAGTTTGTTTCGAGTCCCAAGGCGATACGTCTCTAGCGGAACAACCATTTCTAGACGAATTACATTAATTGAGAAAGCTATGCCGAAATTTGTCTTTGTCAATTAGTTTAGATCTCTTTTGCTTCGAGCAATTATTAACCTACAGAAAATTGATAAAAGACGACAAAACAGCAGACAGTGTCGTCTTTTTCTTCTCTACTTTGGCAAAATAGTAGAAGGCGGAATGATAGGAAATGAGATACCACTCAGGCGAAACTTAGTAAGTAGCCAATTATAGGTGTAAGGAACATTCCCGTCAGCTGAGGTCTGTAAACATTACACATTTGTCAGCATTAGTAGAGGCAATATCAAGAGAACACAATTAGAAAGGAAACATTGTTCAAGCAATTTTTTTATTTAAAAAATCTTGATGGTAATAAAAATATATTAATTATCGAAATGTTGAAAATAGATTTGTTGAAAAACTACGCATATAACATTTCAAAAGCAGCAACACTATCGAATTTTGTCGTTGTATCTTAAAGTTTACAAGTAATGCATGTACATTTATAAATAGGCTACGCGATATGGTATATATATATGCATATATGTATAAGTTCGTGCGTACGCGTGCGTGTGTGTATGTGTTATTAGCAGAGCATTCAAAAATAATGTATCTGAGATCATGTGAATGAAAAACATCACGCAGTTTAAGATAAGCTACGTTCCAGATGTCGAGGCGAGTGTATGCATTGTACCACAGTATCAAAAGCCGGTTTAGCTGTGTGTGTGTGTGTGTGTGTGTGTGTGTGTCACTCTCTCTCTCTCTCTCTCTCTCTCTCTCTCTTAATATTTTTTGTATCATTTTCCAGACTAATCTTTTTCATTCAATACATTCAGATTCTTTTAACTTAATTTGCAGGCAAGATATTTTATTTGGACGCGAGCTAGATCCAATGATCTTTCAGCACAAGTGTCAGGCTGAATGGGTTATACTCATTGACGGCAACTGGTGACCAATGAATTTATGAAGTCGTCTGCGTAATAAGTTTCCGTCGCATTTTTATTAAAAACTTGTTAGATGTAGTTTCCCCAGTGTGTTTTTAGTGCTGAGGCTTTCATAAATAGTAGCAAAGTAGCAAAGAAAAGTAAAGAGAAAATAGGTTTATAAAATTAATCAAATAATTTAATTTCCTAAGTAAGTATAAAACAAGAGAACTTATATTTTTAAGAAACAAATCCAAAAAATAATCCAAAAATAATCCCAGAATTATAACAAAATAGAAGTTAGTAATATAATATTCTAATGAATTAGAGATCGATTACTGACGAAAATAGAGAATGAAAGACAATGACGTATGCTGTAGCATGTACAGCATTGAAGTGTCAACAGTTCTTTGTGGAACCGCAGAAAATGATCCGGTGTTTACATTCCGAATATAAAATTTCAAAAGATGTTTTTGTTCAAGAATTAGTTCCGAGCATATGTTTTTCCAGGGTAAAATTTTATCTTAGAATCCAAATCAATTGAAGAAAATTTAAATAAAATTTTTTTAAAAAAAATTATCACAATAGAAGAAAACACTTGAAGTCGAAGTCTTTAAGCCCAACTCAAAAAATGTCTCTCTAAACAACACTAGGTCTATTAAATCTAACTACTACGCAATTTTGGAATACCCAGAATTGCGAAATAGCGGTTGTTTACATATCTAAATTCACGTATTCCCACTACAAAAACCAATCATTTTCCTCACTGTTGTTTACTTCACTCAGGGATTTCTGAATCAAGGTCGCTAACTAATAAAATAAAAACAGTGTTTCTATTATTAAGTGTTAATGAAAAAAGTCAAACTGAAATGTCTGAAAAAGAATGCCAGATCAAGTAAAACAAGATCAAGTTACATTAGCAAGTAATGGAGTTAAAACAAATTAAGACTAACAAACAAAGAATTAAATTAAATCAAATAAAAATTAAATCAGATATACCAAAAATTCCCCCTCCTCAAAGAAAAAGGAAGATTTATATAGTAAAGCTTTCATTTTACCGTAGATTAATTACAAATGAGGTTGCATACATAAGAGGATGAATTTTATACAGTTTACATGAAATAATACATTTATGTACAAATAAAGTGCATCTGCTATTAAGTTATATTTCACTTGATGCCCCTGATGTCGATATTACATCCTTGTAACGACAAACTCAACCATAGTAATCTTTCACTTTTATTTTTCACCTTGCCGATGAAAGTAAGGGTCACTAAACACAATACTCGAAGGAGTTGACTTAATGTAAACCAGTATCAAAGCCAAGCATTCCTTCTCGATTTTTGAATAATTTATGTTAAGCTTATTTAATTTTTTAAGAAAAATAACACATTGGACTACCAATTCCGCTTTTTCCTTCTTGGATCAATACTGCTCCAACCCCAACATGATTTGCATCAACATACAAATCAAATGATTGGCTAAAATTTGGAGCTGATAGAACGGGCGCGCTTTTAACTATGGTTTCAACTTATCAAAAGCCTCCTGACATTTTTTCAGTCCAAAGCTACATGTTTTTCTTGCTTAATAAATTTGTCAGGAGCTCACAAATTATATAAAAAGAGGAAAAAGATGTCCGATAGTATCCAGCCATATCTAAAAATTGCATTAGTTTTTTTTACTTACAGGCACAGGGAATTCAGAGATGGCCTTGACCTTAACATCTATAGGTTTAACTTGTCGATGTACCACAATACGTCTTAGAAATGTTACACTACCACGGCAAAACTCACTTTTGCATAAATTAATTGTCAAACTTACATCGGTGAGTCTGTCAAGGAATTTCCGAATTTTTATTAAATGTTCTTTCCAGGTGTTTTTGTAGATGTTGATATCGTTTGATGTAAGCATCACAATGTATATACCAAAGGTAATCATATGAATGAGACGTTGGAAAGTACTTGTCGACCATTTCATCCCAAACAGCATCATTTTATATTGACAGATTCCATTTGGAGTCATGAATGCCAAAATTTACTTTGCTTTTGTCGTTAGTGGAATTCGCCAAAATCCTTTCAGAAGGTCGAATTTGGTAACATACTTGGTATTTCCGATTTTATCAATAAAACCATCGATTCTAGGTTATGGAAATGAATATGTGTGTGTCACCCTGATCATCTTCATATAATCAATGCAGATATGGACATTGTATATGGTTTCTGAACAAGTATATATGGTGAACAACAATCACTTGTACTCCGCTCTACGAAATCATTCTCCAGCGAATATTGAACTTCTTTTTCTAGTATTTCTGTTTGAGAGGGTTTATCCTGTACGAGTTTTGTTTCAAAGGTTCGGTGTTTACAATTGCAACGTTATGGCTGATTACAGATAAGCCTTAGGTATCTTCTGATTGGGTTTCCTACCATTTGACAAGTATGACAAGATCTACATTTTTTACAAACATCACTTTTTACTTTTGGACAATAAAAGTGAGTCAAAATTTTGTGATAGGTCTTATTAATCCCTAAATGACCAGCCAAAGGAGTTTGCATAGGCCAGGCTAACTATTTCCTGTCTGTAAGATTTTGGAACTACATTGTGATAGATAGTTCACTGACCACTCGTCACCAGCAGGTATCTCGGGAGGTCTCCATTTTCTCATATGAAGTCCATTTTCACTAATAGCCATTTGAAACAATCAGGAGAACTTAAGATCTTTTTTCCTGTTCGACTACAAGTGATTGTTGTTTGCCAACCTGATTACAATAAAGAGAATGAGTAGTTAAAATAGGATCACTGTGAGCAATACCTTCTGATTGTTCCAAACAAGAAGTAAAAGTAACATCATCAGAAGCTTGACCTATACATGCGTCATCTAAAGGAATACTTTCCTTGTCAATATCATCCTCAAGAGCGTTCTTTGCTATATCTCTGGAAACTATACAAGCTGTGAATAAATCAGGGATTTGTGTTCAATTGGCTTGACTTTCTGATCCAAACAAGGTTTCTGAAGTACAAGTAGATTAACCACAACCGTGTCTCCAGCTAGGTCGTTGCCTGTAACAAATGAATGACATCAACGAGTAAAGCAAACACTATTCTGACTGTCACTGGTCCTGAGACTAAGTCTGATGACAAATTTACACAATGGAAGGGAACATTGACAAAGCAGCACTTTACACCCTGGACAAGAACACTTTCGTAAGAAAAAAGTCTCAGATAAAGGCAAACTACCTGACAATAAACGACTCTTAGAAGCCCCTGTGTCCCTTAACATTTTAATAGGGATGAGATTGGCTGAATGACCGAGTAATAAGAAACCCTTCAATATGAATAGTTCATAATTCTCCATAATAAAATCAGACTGGGATTTATTTGACCCAACAAATGTATTGCTTTGAATACATGACCTCTTAAAAATAAGAGCATTTGAAATATGTCTGCCTTGATTTTTTATGCCTATTTTTCAATTCGTAACAATCAGAAATAAAGTATTCTTTCTTCTTGCAATAGGTATACGTAACAAGAGACAAGAACCTTGAATCAAGCTTATCAGAAGCTTAATTTGTAAAAGTTGTGCCAGGTTTAGATTTAGAAGGGCTAGAATTAGGCTAAAATACTTTTCTGTCAGAAGGATGTTGAATGGAAGGTTTTTTTTTTACAAAAGGAATTTGAAGAATACTCATCAGCAGGTCGAGAAGGAATTTCCAAGGTTTTGATATGAGATTCGTCAAGACAAGTCTTAATCAAACTAAGAAGACCGTTCTTGAACTCTTTAACAATTATGAGTTGTCTGAGATTTCTGTAATCTTTATTGTCCTTTCTAGAACAGCCCATCATGATAATCGTCAGTATCTTGACCTAGTGTGGTCGTCGAGGCATTGTGCTGTTGAACATTTGACAAGTTCCCTCCACTTGTCTCAATCATGTACCAATGTCTGTGTCTCTGCAAAACGTTTCTTGGTCCATTCTGTGATGCTGTTAGTCCACTTTTTTTTTATATGCCTACATCTCTTTCTGCCACCCTGGACGCTTCCCTGCAGTACTGTTGAGGATAGACTGTTGGCTCAAGTGACATGACCATACCATTTAAGCTTTCTTTTATTCATGGTGGGGAGAAGGTCTCCATAATAGCCTACTTTGATCCTGCTGGTGTAAAGTACTTCTTCATGTGTGATGTAGAAGAGCGTTACTTATCAAATTGTTGTGCTTTTTCAGGCAAATTCAACATAGGTCTGGTTAGCTTCTTGTTTTATAGTTTTTGAATTTTTGCAGATCAGTCTTAGGAACTAAATATTAACCTATCAAGATATAGTCATTAATTACATCATAGTTAGCACTCTGCTCTAGTGATTATGAATTATAAATATCAATAGCCTTACCAGTACGTACACATGGTAGTAATAGAGTCCAGTGGTTTCTTGACCACTTAAAAATCCGAGCAATACTTTCAAAACCAAGAAAATATTGATCTACTGCTTTTTCCAGAAAAGGAGGTACTAACTTGACGTTTCTTCAAATATCACTCTTTTAACAACTGCATTCGTCTGATTTCCGTCTCTCTTTCTGAAACTGTATTCGTCTTACTTCCATCTGTCTTCATATTTGTATCTTTTTTAAAAAAAAGTCTGCAACTGAACCTCTCTTATCACTTATTCCAGCTCATTAACCTGTACTTATTCCAACTCTTTAAACTGTACTTTTTCCAACTCTTTAAACTGTACTTATTCCAACTCTTTAAACTGTACTTTTTCCAACTCTTTAAGCTGTACTTATTCCAACTCTTTAAGCTGTACTTATTCCAACTCTTTAAACTGTACTTATTCCGACTCATTAACCTGTACTTATTCCAACTCTTTAAACTGTACTTATTCCAACTCATTAACCTGTACTTATTCCAACTATTTAAACTGTACTTATTCCAACTCATTAACCTGTACTTATTCCAACTCATTAAACTGTACTTATTCCAACTATTTAAACTGTACTTATTCCAACTCATTAACCTGTACTTATTCCAACTATTTAAACTGTACTTATTCCAACTCATTAACCTGTACTTATTCCAACTCATTAAACTGTACTTATTCCAACTATTTAAACTGTACTTATTCCAACTCATTAACCTGTACTTATTCCAACTATTTAAACTGTACTTATTCCAACTATTTTGACTGTACTTATTCCAACTCATTAACCTGTACTTATTCCAACTCATTAACCTGTACTTATTCCAACTCATTAAACTGTACTTATTCCAACTCTTTAAACTGTACTTCCATTTTCAAAATTTCCAACCAGTCCTGGGTAAAATTCAACAAATTTTCTTCTTTTAACTATAATGAAGGGAAAGATTGCTGATTTCACTAAAAAGATCAAACTTGTAAAGTAATACTTGGTTTTTATAACAAATTTTAAAAACATGGGGAAAGCTAACAGCCAAAATTCATAAATCCGATGACGAGAATCAAATTTCTTTTGTTACGGTATATGCTCTCATAAACAGTGACAAAGAAAAAGTGAAAGCAACAAGGTTTGTAGAATTTAACAATCAATTTATTTCCCAAGAAAATAAAGAGATAAAAATGGAGGAATCACATCCAAACATAATCCAATATAGCACTCTATAGCACTGAAGTGTACGGTAGATTGCAATATTGTCCATAGAAATTACTTATTTTTTTACCAATTAGGAAATATATCTGCTTTTTCATATTTCATAACATGTTTTCATGATTATCCCTGTTTCCCCCCCCCCTCTCTCTCTCTCTCTCTCTCTCTCTCTCTCTCTCTCTCTCTCTCTCTCTCTCTCTCTCTCTCTCTCTCTCTCAATCACAATTCAATGCGCCAGTACTACTGGGTGTGAACACTCTAGTATACATCTATAAACCGCCGTTAAAACATGCCCAGAAAATAAACACCAGAAACAAAACGTTACCTTTAAATATTTACTGTTTTATAGTTAGTTTTCTACACTATTCATACAAATTGTCGAAGGGTCAACAAATACTTACATGACTTATTGCTTTTTGATATTCCGTGTTACGAGTACAGTGTCGTATAAATGGGGCACTCTATGACGAACGGTATTCAGAAAGAAACTATCTGCGACGGTTATACGGCACATATCGCGTCCATCACCATCCCACAACAATACTCAGTGTTCCAACGAAAAGTTTTAAGAAAATTAAATATTCGTGCGACTTATACATGTACCTATATAAATATATACACATGCATGCGTGTATGTATGTATGTATGTATTAGAAAGATTTATAATTTCCTTTGATCCTTTAATTCGTTGGTCTATATAATAGGATCTTAGGCCATTTACTAAAGATTCGTCATACCAACATGTTTAATAAGAAGTATGTGCTTCAAGCAGGATTTCAAGTTAACATTACTTCCATAATAAATTAAGGATACTTTTCAGGCCTACTTTGTCTTTGTAAGGAGTTTTACATCTTAGAAGCTAGCACCATTAGACTATTAGATGTAATAACTTACATGCAATAGAATGAAATCAATATGTTCAATAAAAACTACGAAAAGGATAAGAAACGGCAAAAGTATAAGTACAACGTTGTCAAATATGATAACATAGTTCCAAAGCCAAGAGGTTTATTGTACGTCTGAATCAATTATTTCGGCTTGGCTTCTGATCAAAAGCTCCTATCCGACTTGTTAAAGCCATTTAGGGAATTTTTTCCGTCTGTATCCTCAGTGGTGACTTTAATTTCCGTTTGACAAAGCTGCTTGACAATATTACAGCTATCTCTTGTATTAATACAGCATTTCCTTTCTTTCATTAAATTGTAGGATTTCTCTAACGGATTAACTCTATAATAAAACCGGGTCCAGACAAAACTACGTTTTGTTCCAAGCATGAGTCTTTGGTAATCAATGTGTAAAATTGACTCGGTACCTAATGATAATATCAGGATTGAAATAAAATCCAATAGCAGTAACACTTTCAAGATTTCTTAGTTTCCTGCAGTCATTGGATCATGAATTGAACGACTTCACTTCATTACCTTTTCATTGAGGAAGGTTTTTTTTATAATTATAGACGATACCGTTCTGTGATTAATCACGTATTAACCTTCTTGCAACCAAATGCGATGCACGTATTGTTGATAACAAATAAACTGCAAATGCATAACATTTGTTAAGACTTTATGCATTATTTTTACTCGTTCTCATGATAATACCATGGCAACTTGGGCGGTATTCGCGTAAATATTTTAGTAAATGAAACTGGTAAGATTTATGCGTATCTCAAACTTATTCCTAATATATACGGACTCCCTTCTTTTCTAAGCAATTATTACGATATCCCATGATATATGTGTGTATGCATGTACCGGGTATGTATGCATGTATGTATGTATGTATGTATGTATGTATGTATGTATGTATGTATGTATGTATGTATGTATGTATGTATGTATGTATGTATGTATGTATGTATGTATGTATGAATGTGTGTGTGTGTGTGTGTGTGTGCGTGCGTGCGTGCGTGCGTATGTGTGTATGTATGTATGTGTGTATGCATGTGTGCATGCATGGATGTATGCATGTGTGTATACACACACACACATACACATACATACATACATACATACATACATACATACATACATACATACATACATACATACATACATACATACATACATACATACTGTTACAGAAAGAGTGAAAACTAACAAGCTTGTCTAACTTGAACAATGAATTTATTAAGTACAATTATTTTCATAAAGTAAATAAACTTACGGTTTTAGAGAATCAAATCCAACATTAATCCAATATAGAATTCACAATAATAATCCACTAATGGAATTGCAAGAGTCCTGATAAATAAATATTCTAATAGTTCCAGGTTCGAATCTTGACGATGTAATCCAAAATGGCTGACAATGTCACGTGATGCAGTTCTTGTTTTATAATCATCCAAATGAAATTATGAACACAGGTTCTCCTCCAAATAAATAAATAAATCCACTTGCTTCAATGAATTGACACAATGTCCAGTACAAGGTAATTAACACTCAAACATAAAAACACAACTATTAACTTTAAAAGCCCAGATTCTACTGAACTTTTCTATCCCAAACAACAATTTCTATAACTGTTTTTCTTAAGCAAACAAGTGATCGCGTGATTTCATGGAAGTTCATGGAAGGTCACAGAAAGAGGCTGCCTTCACTAAATCACGTACTCAAAGAAAGATCTAGATATTTCCTACCCCCATGAACTAAAAATAAAATGTTGTCCTTGAAATTAAAAAAAAGTTTTAGAAGCTTGTTGACAATGTCTAAAGCAGGGTCAAGAATTAGGTCAACAAGCTAAGGTCAAAAACTTTTTACAGTTAAAGGATGGTCAAAGAGATTTTTTTAGAATAATCTCCCAATTAATTCATTTTAAAGGCAAAATAACAAATTTGGATTTAACATGCAAAAATAAATAATTTAAATCCAATAGCCGTAACACCTTCCCCCATAAAATAAAAAGAAAAGTTTATATGATAAAACTTTCTTTTTATCACAAACCAATTTACATCTGAGGTTAAAAAAACTAGTATAAATTACATAGTATAATAAATTGTTATACACAGGAAAAAGCGTCTGCAATTATATTATCTAGAAATAGCTTCAATCTTTAACTTGTCCATGTCCCACAAAATGTCTTAAGAAAGCCACATTAGCAGGGCAGAACTTTTAAATAAATTAACAGTCAGACACGCATTAGTGAGTCTGTCAAAGAATTTTCTAATTGTTGCTAGATGTTTTCTCCAGGTGTCATTGTAGATGATGACGTCACAATTTTCTAGACCAGTGATGATCATTTTTACGAGACGTTGAAATGGACTTTCTTTATATTGGTAGAGTCCATTTGGAGTCACAAATCCAAGATTTCCTTTGCTCTTTCCGTTAGTGGAATCTGCCAAAATCCTTTCAGAATGCCAAATTTGGTGACATACTTGGCATTCCCAATTTATCAATAGAATAGTCAATTCTTGGTAATGGGAATGAATCTGTTTTTGTCACTCTGTTCACCTTCCTATAATCAGTGCACATACGGAAAGTTTTATCTGGTTTTGGAACAAGTATGCATGGTGAACTCTAATCACTTTTACTGGGCTTGATAAAATCATTCTCCAGCAAATATTAAATTTCCTTTTTCAAGTATTCCTGTTTGAGTGGACTCATCCTGCATGGAATTTTCAATTTCAACGTCATGAAAATTTTGTTTGTCCTTGTAAGAATATCTGGACATAAGTGCTCATATAATAATAATAATAACTTTCAGTTCATTTCTTGCTTACACTTGCAAATGTAAAAGTTTCTGGTCTAGATTTTTCATAATTTCTAAATTCCAACAATTTGTCGCTCCAATGTCAGTAGAATCCGATGATATTTCTTCACTAAGTGGGACAGGTACCACTAAATTAATTACATATTTAACATGGCTATCTCTTTCAATATACTGGTACTCCTATAATTTATTTAGATCCCAGGAGCACTAATACTATAATTTAACTAATTCATTTTCTTCCTAACTTTGTAAGGGCCGTAATATCTAATTTGAAGAAAAGTAAGAAGAATGAACAAGAGTAAAACAACTCCTTTATCAGACTCAAAAGTTCTCTCCCTTGTAGTTCTTTCAAACCATAGTTTCATTTTTAACTTGAATTGCTGAATGAGGCATTCATTCATAACTTGCTGGAAAATTCCAGACATGAAGTTTGAACCTTGATCAAACTGAACAGATTTGAGAAGGCCATACTGAGTAAAAAACATGGCTATATATAGTTTTATATTTTATATTCCTCAACGGAATAGCCTCTGGAAACCTTGTTGACGCACACATAATGGTCAACAGGTATTGGTTACCTGACTTGGTCTTAGGTAAGGGATCTGCACAGTCTGCCATAATTCTACCAAATTATTCGTCAAAGGCAAGAATATGTTGCAGGTGAGTCTTAGGTATCTTCTGATTGGGTTTTCCTACCATTTGACAAATATGACAAGATCTACAGTATTTGGCAACATCACTTTTGATTTTTGGCCACTAGAAGTGAGTCAAGATCTTGTGATAGATTTTATTAATCCCTAAATGACCAGCCAAATGAGTTTCATGGGCTTGATTAAGTATTTCCTTTCTGTAAGGTTTTGGAACTACTATTTGATAGTTCACTGACCACTCATCACCAGCAGGTACCTCGGAAGGTCTCCATTTTCTCATAAGAATTCCATTTTTAATGAAATAACAGACAGGAACTTCAGTGACTTCAGTCCCATTTATGACCCTTTGAAAAAAACAGTAGATCTCAGGATCTTTTTCCTGTTCGACGACAAGTGACTGTCGTTTATCACCCTGATTAAGAGAATGAGTTGTTAAAAGAGGATCACTATGATCAATACCTTCTGATTGATCCAAACAAGGAGTAAAAGTGACCTCATCAAAAGCCTGACCTATACACGTGTCAGATAAAGGAATACTTCCTTCATCAACATCATTCTCAAGAGCTTTCTTTGCCATAGCTCTGGTAACTGCACAAGCTTGAAATATATCAGGGATTTCTTTTTCAATTGGATCAACTTTCTGATCCAAATCAGGCTTGTCAGTTACAAGTAGATTAACCACAACCTTGTCCCC